>VDFB02000002.1:21619942-21649543 GCA_007258455.2 Sequoia sempervirens | reverse complement strand
GCGTGATCACCAAAAAAAGGAAAAATCAATGAAAAAAATAAATCTGATTTTGTAGAACCCAAAAATCTGGAAGCTTCTAAGCTTGATAAAATAAGAGTTCAGATGGGTATTTTAGTATGATGAAAAACACGATTATTCGCAAGATTGTAATAGGTTTTACACTGGATAATAAAAGTATTGGATGGCTGCGGTTTGGTGGATGTAGCCCAAATTGGGTGAACCACGTAAATTCTCTGTGTTATGATTTATTCTATTTGTGTTTTAGTTTCTCTGTTTATTAATTAAAATCTGCATTTAATTGTTAGATATCTGCCATCTCTAACCCTAACAATGAATTTCAATAGGCATTCATCCAAAAGCTCTATTTATATTCTGAATGACATATCAATTATGGCCTTTTCTACGCCTGACAAGGATTTGTTGTGAATGTTTGGTTTGTCTTTCTTCTCTAAGGTTTTTGATGTCTATTTTTAGTGGTTCCAATTTATCACTGGACTAAGTTCATAGATTAATCTTCAAGTTCCTTATAGTCTCTTGAAACTAGATGGGGGCTCTTGTTGTAGCTATCTCTCTTTGGGGGAAGGTAAGGGCTTTCAAGTAGTTAATTCTGATACCCTGGCATAATTTTTCCATGACAGATCGCCTCTTCTACAAGCTAAAAATTTGTCATTAGTTGGTTTTAGAAATGAAGGGGCAGTTAGTAAGGTTTCTGGTTCTCATTTTAAGCCTATTATTATTTCTTTTGTACTTGGCTTGGAGAATCTATTGTTGTCTCCCATGAATATTTTTCTTCATTCTCTCAAGTTCTTGGTTCCTCAAATCAATTTTGTTAGTTTTCAACAATTGAATCAATGTGCTTCAATGCTAACACTTGGTTTGTCTCAATGTGAAGAAAGGTTAAATATTTTTGATGGTCAAGTTGTTGAGGATAATTTCATTTCACAGGCCCAGTCAGATTTTGTCGGTTCTATTGATCATTCCTCTAATTTTCCTTCTAAGATGGAGTTTAAGAAATTTGTTGATGAGGCTTTAGTAACTGTAGGAGAAAATATGATATAGATGATATTGCTTATGAGGTTTTTGGGGAAGGGGATTTTTCAAATGATCTGGTTTTGTTATTAATATCCCAGTTCCCGTTGTCTCCTCCTTCAAGCAAAAAGTCTCTTGCCAAAAGGGGTAGGAAGTCTTTAGCTACTAAGTTACAAGAAGAAATAGTAGTAGGCTTATAGTCGACATTAGATGTTAAAACAGGTATAGGATTGCGACAAAAAGGACCTAGGAGACCTTGTTGCTCTCCCAAGTTACAATGAGGTTAATATCATGGAATTTTAGAGGCAAAATGGAAAGAGTTGCTATTGAGAGAGGAGGTCTATTGGAGAAAGAAATCAAGAGAATTATGGTTGAAAGATGGAGATAGGAATATTTTTTTTCCATATATCAGCACAAATGGGTATGTGCAGGATCATCATGGAAAAAATAGGCCCTTAAGTGGCAAAAAATTTAGAAAAATTAGAGTTAGGCAGCTTGACGTAAAAATTTGAATTAGTTATCTATATTATTTCAAAAATATGTAAGAATAGAATCTATAGCAAATTGAATGTAGTTTCTAAACTACTAGGTTTATTTTAAAAAAAAAAAATATTTGACCAGTGAAAATTTGAAATTTCAATGCAATAGTACTTAAATTTCAAGGAAAAAATAAGAAATAAGTGTCAATCTGACCACCCTAACCACAATAAAATGATAATATTTTTTTATAAGATTTTAGATATAAGTAGAGGAATCATGTCTGGATGTGATGCATATTTTTGTAATTTTTTTCCAACTAAATAATTAATTATGATTTTTTTACATAAATTTTAAAAATATAAAAACTTGTATGTTTGGACCACCTTAACTTGTCAAAACTTCATGAAATCCAATTCTTTTTTAATCCTATATTATGTGAAGCATAGAATGTGATGATGTTTTGGATTCAAAAATGTGATACCATTTGAAGTATAGATGTTTTTCAATCAACTTATCAATCGACTTTAATTGTAATTCAAAATAGAAAATGAATAATAATTATTTATTAAATTAGAAAACATAATTTATATTGGTGGAAGTTGAGACTCTCCTTTAAAAACCCTTCTTTTATCAATTTTGGGTAAAAAAAGTCGTCAACCACATACCCTACACATACCCATCATATTGCCACTTTTTGGTCCATCATGATCCTGCACATACCCAAATTAAAAAAAAAAAAAAGTTTGATTTTCTCAATTCATGATAGTATGACAAGATTTTTGCTTACTAAAGAGGAAGAGATTCAAAATGAAGGAGTCAAATATTTCTCTTCCTTATTAACTGCCAATAATAATGACAATGCTCATTTAGTAAGGGAAAGAGAAGAGATTCTTTACGATATCCCAAAGCTGGTCTTTCATGAAGATAATGTTAGGTTGTTGGTTCATTTTTCTCTCAAAGAAGTAAAAGAGGTGGTTTTCTCCATGCCTCCTGACAAAGCCCTAGGACCTGATGGTTTCATTGCCATTTTTTATCAAAAATGTTGGGAGTTCATTGGAGTTGATATTCTAAATGCATTGGAGGAATCAATAAAATGAGGAGGTATGCTGAAAATTTTCAATGTGACTAATATTGCTATCATTCCAAAAATTAATTCTCCAAATACTTTCTATGATTTTTGGCCTATTTCTCTTTGCAATACAATATATAAAATCTTTACAAAGGCCATTTATCTTTGGTTACATCCTCTTATGTATTCAATCATTTCTAAGGAACCGGGGGGTTTTGTTCCTGGAAGAGAAACATCAGAAGGAACAATTGTTGCTCATGAAACTTTGCACTCTATTGCTATAAATAAAATGTCTTCCATAATTATTAAACTTGATATGCATAAGGCATATGATATGGTTGAGTAGTCTTTTTTGAAACAAGAGCTATTGAAGTTTGGTTTCTCTACTAAGTGGTGCAAGTGGATAATGGCATGTTTATCAAGTGCCAAGTTTTTAGTGTTATTAAATGGATCAATAGTTCAATTTTTTGGATCTACCCAAGGGGTCTTCCAAGGGGATCCATTGTCTCCATTTTTATTTATCATTTTAGCATAAGCTTTGAGCAGGTCTTTTCATAAAGCTCATGAGCAAGGTTTCATTCAGGGTGTTTCTATTCCAAATACTAATATCTCAATGACTCATTCTCTTTTTGCTAATGATACTTTTCTCTTTGTTAAAGTTGCAATTTCAGAAGCTTTGCATATAAAGTCATTATTGGATAAGTATACTAGAGCTTTAGGTTAAAAATAAAATGAAGGAGAGTAAAAAATCTATGTATTCAATACAAAATCTGCTATTGAGAAGTGAATTGTGAGGTTATTTGGCTTTCAACAAGCTCATTTTCCATGTAAATATCTTGGGATTCCATTCTTTATAGGTCAAAACAAGACTACTTATTGGAAAAAAATCATTCAAAGTATTCAAGCTAAAATCTTATCATGGAAAGGGAGATGGCTATCATTAGCAAGGATAATTTTATTGGTAAAATTTGTGTTATCAACAATTCCTAATTATTATATGGCAATTTTAAAAGCTCCAAAGTCCATCATTTTTCAAATTTAAAATTTGATTAGAAAATTTTTATGGTCTAGCAATGTGGACAACAAAAATAAAATTCCTTTGATATCTTTGGAATCAATGTGTTTAGAAAAGTTAAAAGGTGGAGGACTTCATAATTTGATAGATAGGAATTTTGCATTAGGAGCTAAAATGGTTTGGCGAATGTATGCAAAACCTTCCATAAAATGGTGTCATCTTATGCAAAGAAAGTATTTGGATAACGAGTGTCCATCAAATTTTTTTACTGTTGCAAACCCACCTTTGGGGTTACAATTTGGAATTTTTTAGTCTCATGTAGGAAAGTTATGTTACCCCATTTAACTTGGGAAGAAAATAATGGTAATGAAGCCCTATTTTGGAAAGATTCATGGAATGGGTACTAGAATCTAGCTGTTGGTTATATGTAACACCCCATCACGCAAACCCCAAAGGAACAAATAAAAATGCAACAATTTTTTTTTCTAAAGAACATAAGATTGTACTTAAGTATTCCAACATAACAATGTTCTAAGTTGCACAACTAAATCCATTGGGGTACACAAGGTGACATTACTAAACTAACCCATAACAAAGATAATAGATTAAAAACATTAAATAACCAATAACGTAAATCCAATCATCATGACATCAATTAAAACGTTCATTCACGATATCAAGACAAATGTGAATATACCAAATAAAACCATATGTACATAACACAAATGAATTAATCATGAAGATATTAAATATATATATATTTCCACAGATACAACATAACATAATCAGTAATTACAAATGATAGTTCATGAATGATTACATGGCTTGAATACACATTACATCAACATGACAGTACAACATAGTGAACATATAAAAAAATTACATCAAGGTATTCCCAACATACATGGGAGAGGTACATCAATAAATGAAATACATTAGTAGTACAAATGCACATCTAGAGCATATGAATCCTGGATCAACAACATCTACCAAAACCCTACAATGAAAGATACAACTGCATCCAAAGGGAACCCAACGGGGTGCGTATCACATTCCACCCAACCACCCTCATGCTAGGAGTAAACAAGGAAGGATCCCCGTCCAAGCACATCTAACATTAACACAAGAGTAACTCCAGACAAGATAACATAACATCAAAAGACTAAACAACAATCATTCATCAATAGACATAACAATAAACCACTTCGAAACATAACAATAAATCACTTTCCAAATATTAAAACAATAAATCACATAACACATCATCAATAAATCTCAAGTCATAATATCAATAGACCACTTCTAGAGGACTTCACTAAAACAACACAAATGGAATATTAGAGGAGAGTTTCATTGCATGGCTTTACATGGATTATCCAAACAACCTACCATAAGGTGCCACCTCCATCTCTACATGGATTATCCAGACAACCTAGTTCAAGGTGCTGCCTGCATCTATGGTTCTCTTGACAGCCTATCTCAAGGCACTGCTCCACAGTGTTACTCATGTGGAATCGTTAACCTCTCATGAAGACAAGGCAACAATCTTGCCAACCACGGCCTTCTCGGTCCCCTTTAGTCTGCGATAGCACTAATAGGAAGATGAAGCATCACAATTATCTTATTAATTTTTAAACCACCCACCCATAATTAATTGCTTAGGTTATCACTAATTACTCTAACTCTACATGGGTTACCTTGACAACCCCTTTGTACGTCGACCCCCACTTAGAGCCACTCTCTCTAGACACTCAAACACAAGTATCCAACACAAAATAATTGTATCATAAGAAGTAGTGAACCAATCAAATGGATCCTCTACGAGGCATAACCATCTTGCCAAAACATATGAAACACATCCACAAAATGGTAAAATCCACGTGTTGCTCAAATCACAACCTTAGTCAGAACATAGGCCAAATATCAGGATTGCAAGATCAATACAACATCAATATTCCCACCTCTGGAAGTTCTAAACAACAACTTAAGTTCCTATAATAGGATAAGCTAACTCTAGGGTTTTCCCGCAAGACATAAACCCAAACAAAAGAAAACCACAATCGACTCAATGACTAGTATCAAGAGAAAGCAATTTACACAAAACAACACCACACAACTCATTTCAGAACATACAAAATTTTGCCAATAATTAATCAATTGCTCAAGAAAATACAATTAAATTTAAAGCACATATTTTATCCCTAATTTCCTCAATTACACTATAACATTGCAACTTGTAAAAATTAACAAATTATTTCTTAACCACAACAATATAAATAACCATCTAACATATATATATATAACAATAAAATTTATATATTAAAATCCAATATTTAAAACTCCTTATAAAAATTAACCAAATAATTCATATATATATATAATATTATATTTATTATTTATAATTCTATATAATATATAAATATATATACACATATATATATATCTACATATATTAATATTCATATTAATATTAACATTAATATATATACACATATACCGAAACCACAGTGTTTACAAAAATAAGGAAAGGAAACAAAAGTCCAACAGAAAACACAAGTTGCCGGAAAGGAAAAGGACGGAGCAAACAGTAGCCAACCGTAATAGACCATAAAACTCGTTTTACCCTTTATCAAAAACCTTAATATATATACACATACATACATACATATATATATATATATATATATATATATATATATATATATATATATATATATATATATATATATATATATATATATATATATATATTAATAAAATCAAATTGAAACAAACTAAAAAACAATGAATTCAATTTTTTTTTTTTTTGAAAAAAAAACATAAATTGTGGCTGTTTCCCCACTAAGGGTAGAATACATAGTACCATAGGGTGGGTAGCTCAACCCCATTGGCTACGACCAGAACCTTATTGCCATGTGTAGCCTTGTATTATTGTAGGAGTTACCATAGGGTTGCCTCGGCCAACCCCCACCCCCCATAAATTTTATTTTATTTATTTATTTATTTTTATTTATTTTTAATTTAAAAACAATTTCATTTTCAAACATTTTTTTATATATATATATATATATATATATATTTTATAATTTCATTGTTTAAAAATTCACCACGGAAAACAAAGAATGAAAGCATAAATTTTATAATATATTGTTTTTCGAAAACAACACCAGACTCGGGCATAAATTTATACAAATTTTATTTAATATTATTTTAATATGTTTTCACATACAAAGTATAGAAACCCAGAAATGTTTATGCAATATATCTTTTTTTTTTTTTAAACAAATAGAATGTAACATAAGAATATGTATATGTTTATATACATACATATATAAAATACCCACAAAATATAGAATCAATAATATAACCACAAACTGATTTTT
Organism: Sequoia sempervirens; assembly: GCA_007258455.2. Taxonomy (NCBI): domain Eukaryota; kingdom Viridiplantae; phylum Streptophyta; class Pinopsida; order Cupressales; family Cupressaceae; genus Sequoia; species Sequoia sempervirens. Next base: position 21,642,567 of record VDFB02000002.1, on the reverse strand, counting down.
CTCCAACACAGAACAAATCTGAGGGTACAAAATTCAACAATATAACAAAAAATGATTTTCTTTCCAAACAATACTTTCTCAATCAAATGTTATTGAAGAATTTTGAAAGGTTTAATTGTAGTTTTCAACAGAGAAATTCAAAGGTTTAGCAATCAAATTCTCAATCATAGAAAGCCTCTTTCAAAACATAGAGAAATTAATTTTCAAACATGGCTACAAGATTTTGCTCACAGATTCTAAAAGAAGAAAACAATAAGTTTAAAGGAACTTGTAGTCCTTCGTTCGATGTAGAATCCCCTCTGCAGCTTCTCAATTTCCTGTCTTCAGCTCCCTTCTGAATCAATCTTTTCTTCAAAATAATTATTTTATCCAAAAGCACAAAAATAAACTATTTTTCTTTTATTTTATAGACAAAAAACCAGAAAAACCTTTTGTGTGTAAAAATCCTTTTACAATAGAAATAAATAATAATCAATAAATCTCTTCATCTTTTTCCTCAAAAATCCTCTACATTGATTGGTTCTTTTCTTGCTTTTTAAAAGCACACACTTATCTCACAATTTTAATTAAAAATTAATTATTTTCTCAAGATATTCTCTACATATTTTTATAATTTAATATCAGGAAAAAGATAATATATAATTATCATCATCATTATTAATTTAAATTAATTACTTACACTTTTAATTAATTAAATAATTTTTTTTAATTTACAATATATTTTAAATTCAACATTTTACTAACTCACAATTAATTAAAGCAACAAGACAACATTAGTTAATCTTATAAATAAGATTAATTAAATAACTACTAACCATAAATAAAATAAATAATAAAAAATCAAACAATACAAAGACAAGGACAAAATATAAATCATGACACAACAAAACTCACTACGGGATGACAAACTTGGGATGGGGACACTTCCTTATCAACTCCCTTTTTCAACATTGTACCCGTTGGGTTAATTTAATGCTCGCCCTGTCCTACCAAAGCAGGTGGAATCGAGACTTTATTCTTGCAATTCCTACATACCAATAAATGTCAACACACACACAGACACACAGACACACACACACACACACACACACACATATATATAATCAAAAACATCATATCCTGAGAAGGAATTGCAGCATAGCAGGGCACTCGTAGACGAGTGGTGTTACACTGTCCTCTCACCAAAGCTATACTAACAAATACAACATTAGATGTAAAGTAACATTGCTAACTAACTGATCACATCATAAACTAATTACTAAACCACTGCATCACAATGTATTACTGAACTCAAATTAAACATCACCAAACCAAATGTAACCATAATGTCATATCAAATATCCATGTCATCAAATGAAGTAGCACAATCATCAATTAATCTAAACTATCCAATCCACCAATCCAACAATAAGTAATAACTATCACAGTCTCAAAGTATCAAGCAAAAGCATAGAAAGATAACAAGTCCAAACAACAACATGAGGGGTATTACATTATAAGTTTGAAAATTCTACAACCATTTTTTCTCAAAATTGGGGCCCAAAAGTCAAAGATTATGTTCAACATGTGGATTCATTGATGGGAAAAGTCAAGTGGAAAGATGTTTCAAATGAGACAATAGATGAGAATCAAAAAGTTTAGATTTCATCTAACCTACAAGCAAGAGTAGTTTATTTTTCATCCAAACCAGATAGATTAATTTGGTCTAAAGCAAAAAAAGGTTGCTATGTAGTTAAAGAGGGGTATAAATTGATTTCTCAAGCTTCCTTCCAAATGTCAGAACAAAGCATATCATTTTTGCTGAAACTCAATTTTTTTTCCTAAAGCAGGATGTTTTTCATGGTTAGCAATTCAAAATAAAATTCTAACAAGTGACAAGTTAGCAAAACTAAGGATAGTTGTTCCTTTCAAATGTGTGCTTTGTGATCAGAAGCTGGAAGATATTAATCATCTTTTCCTTTTGTGTCCAGTAGCATAGATTTGTTGGTTGTTTCTTTTGTGGCTAAGATGAATTGGCTAATAGTTTTTTCTAAATACTACTTGGAAATTATTTACTAGTTGGCCAGAGTTGTATAAATCTTCATTTTTTGCAAGTATTTTGTGTATTATACTATCCTCAGTTTTATGGGCTATTTGGTGGGCAAGAAATAGATGCATTTTTAGGAAAGAGAAATTGAATATTGATCAAATGTTGTTATTATTGGAAAGGTCAATATCTGAAATAGTAAATGCATATGCACGTATAAAGGAAAACATGTTGGCTCACTTTTCATTGATTGTGATTCAAACTTGTCCTCATGGAAATTCTTATCTTTTCCTTTCAAAGGTAATTTTCATCAGTATGCTCCAAAATTAAACAGAGCTTCCATAGTTTGGTCACCTTCTCCTTTAGGGATTTTCAAGTTGAATATAGGTTGAGCCTCTAGGGGGAATCCAAGTTTATCTAGAGCAGGGGTGATTATAAGAGATCATAAAGGATTAGTGTTATGTGCTAAATATTTTAAATTGATATCTGGGACTAACAAAGCTCCTAAGTCTCAAGCTATTTTGCATGGTTTGAAGTTAGTGCTTAGTATCAAGCTCCATATGATCCAAGTAGAAGGATATTCTTTAATCTTAATCAATGCATGTAGGGATTGTAAGCTTCATAATTGGAAATTGGAGTACATTGGTAAATAGATCCGGTTCTTGCTTGATAAGATAGGTAACTGTCAATTATTGGACACATACAGAGAAGGAAATACGGTTGCAATTTTTTTGGAAAATTATGGGTGTGATCAAGCAGATATTGAAGTTACTCATGTGGTTGAATTGGGTAAGATTCATCCTATACTAGAAGCCTTATTATCAAAAGAGTAAAGTTATTAATTCCTCCCAAGCTTCATCAATGTATTTGGTGGATCATCTAGCCAATCTAGGGTGTTAACAACTTTCAAAGATGGTAGTAATTCTTAGTAAGGAGGGAAATTCCTATCATAATGTCAAATTCTAGCTAATATTCAATTGCTTGACATATTTTACAAATATGCATGTGATACATAAATTTGTGATAACTATCTTATGTGGCAATGAGATGATCTGGCAACACATGTGTAATTGGCAATTACAAATGTGTTAAGATTTTGGCTAGAACTTTGAAAAAGGAAAATAAAATAAAAAATCATATTTGGTGATCTGGCTATGCATGCGTAATTGGAAAGTACAAGTGCATTATGAGTAAGCATACAAAATTTGAATTTGTGATAACTATCTTATGAAAATAAGATGCTTTGGCTACACACGTGTAATTGAAAATTACAAATGTGTTATGTTTTTTCCTAAATCTATGAAAAAGTGAAATCAAATCATTATACTTGGTGTTCTAGCAACACATGTAATTGAAAATTACATGTGTGTTATATCCAGATCTTTACAAATATCAAATGAAAGTACCTCAATCGCATGCATATGAAAATCATCATTGATGATGTTACAATCAGGAAAAAAAGTGATGCAAACAATCTTTACAACCACGATGTTGTAGTAAGCTTGTTCATTCAAATAATTATTTATACAAATGCTCTTGGTGATATGGTATTGAATTTTCTTGTGTTGATCTACAACACATTTAGGCATATACCATAAGTATGTGGGAAGTATGTACTTCATCTGGACAATTGGGCAATGATAATTAGTCAGTATCTAAATTCAAGGTGTCAAAATTGCTACATACTATGTATTTACCCTAACAATGTAAGTATTTGGTATGTGTCGAAGGTTAGCTATTCATATTTGAGTCAGAGCTTTGACAAGTGTTACTGATAGTACTATATGCCAAGTGTTTCAAAATTCTAACAGAAAAATAAAAACAACACATGGTTCTAATGTATCAGCACATGTAAAAGAGTGTGGGATGGTACAAATGAAATAAGTCAAGTATAGTGCATATTAAAAATGGATCTTATCTGGATAATTAGAAGGAATTAGTTTGTAAAAAGTGGTACTATTGGATTATTTCTAGTTCGTGTGTATTTACTAGCATTCCGATGAGATTCAACAGTCGCATGCAAAATTAGTTGTAAAATGTGCCTTCTAGGCCTCAAAGTGAGGTAAAAAGAATATGCCACTCAGTATTCCAAAAGGCAGCCAAATTTTATGATGGAATTTTTATCATGTATGCATAGTACTAGTTTGCTCTAACATTTTGTGTCCTGCGTAGGCTACAGGTGACAAATATATGTTTTTTCCCATCATTTCAAAATGTGAAAACTAGAAATATGAAATAAAAAATGATTAGTACCATCTACAATGAATTGATTGAGTAAATCTAAAGGAAGCATATCTAAATTTAGACATGTTATATGCAGTTGTTTTTTTTTGCTAAGTGAGGGCCATACTTTATACTTATCACAATCAAGTTAGCATATATTCATTGAAAGATAAATACTAACTTCTTTGATACGAGAGTAGAATTGGATTAGGATTTGATAAGATTCTTTCCTGCCTATATGCTCTATTCAATCAAGGTTTTGTATTAATTTTAAAATATATAATATAATATGGTGGCTTGCCACTTTTGTTAAAAAAAAAAAATACAACCAACTCCCTCAATTTGAATATTTTTTTAATTATCCACTTTAATATCATATTGGTTGTGTGACTAATTATTTAGTCATTTTTATTTGTGTGACTAATTATTTAGTTGTTTTTTTTACTTGATGATCAAATTAGTCATTTATAGTTGTGTTACAAAAAATGAGTAGAATTTAGTCATCTTTAGTTGTTGTGACTAAAAGTTTTAGCCACATAGTCATTTATTTTCCAAATTCTACTAGTGGTGGGAGATATGCTTTTACATAACATGATTCATTTAGGAGCTAGTACCATGGTCATGCCTAAGTAATTGACCGAAGCCCTAAAAATCAAGTACAAGCCTCTTGAGAAAGGGATCATGCAGTTAGACGGGAAGAAGGTCCTGACCATCGGCCCCATCAAGGATCTTTCTTTTACCCTTTTCTCATGTTTGAGGAAAATTTCCATACAAGTAGTAGTTTTAAGAGATATCCCCCCAGTTTTTGGGATGTTTCTTTCAAGCAACTTCAAAAGAAATCTTGGAAGATATCTAGCACTTGATTGGTCTCATATGATATTATGGACGAAGCATGGGGTGAAGATAAATATTTTTTCATAACTTTGCACCTAGAACATATAGCAGACAACATAGTCTTGTGCTTTGAAGCATACCTCCTTCTCAAAAAAGGAGATGTATTGCATAGAGATATTAAAAGATGAGGAGGACACAAGTGATTGAACCCCAAAAGAGGAGGTCTTGCTCAACTAGTTTATTGATTTTGACCCATTCTAGAACTTCCATGCTACTGGGTTGGGAACCTATGTAATTTTTTATAATGACCAAGTCTTCCTAAAATTGGTAAAGGAATGTGAGGAACCTGACAAACCAAGCGACAACAATTTATGGACACTATGTTTCAATGGAACTAAATGCACAATTAGTTTTGGAGTAGGCATCCAACTAATATCTCTGACTAGATCAAAGACCCTCAAAGCTTTCTGCTTCCAATTCCCATGTTCAAATAATGATGTAGAGTATGAGGCTTTTGTCCATGGTTTGATTTTCATAGAGCAAATGTGTGTGAAGAGAGTACAAGTGTTCAGAGATTCAGAGCTGGTCATAAGCCAAGTCTGTGGACAAGCAACCACAAAAAATGTAAGAATGAGGTCTTAAGATAGAATATGGGATCTGATTGAGAGCTTTGAAGCTTTTAACACACAAGTTATCCCACGATCCTAGAATGCTATCGTAGATCAGATGGCTTCAATTGGATCATAGTTTGAGCCAAGTCCTGAATCAACAAGAAAATAGAGTGTAGTGCATACTGTAGTCTGACTGTCAATACCTGAAAATGATCAGAACTAGCAGGTTTTAGAGGATGATGTTCAGATTGTCACTTTTCTACAAAAGTCAGGGAAAGCTTCTTATCATCCATAATTTGAAGCTAGATGGGCTACCAAAGGAAAATTAATCCAATTAAAAGGAAATATGCCTCTGTGAGGCATGCTTTTTCTCAAAAATCTCTTCGATTGTGAGGATGCAAGAAATAACAAACAAAGATTCACCACCAATGAAGGATACTATGAAGACCTCAATGTCGGGAATGATAGGAAGTTAAAATTTGAAAGAGATGTCTCACAAGTAGATAATGAAAGATTGAGAGGACTATGTGCTAAATATGATGGAGTCGTGACCTGGAATTATGATGATCTTAAAGGATATGAATCAGGCATCATTCAACATACCATCAACTTAGCCAAAGGCTCGAAGCCTATCCAATAGAAACAAATTCCAATGAACCAAAAGGTCAAGGCTCTGAGGACACAAAAACTTACAAAATTAATCGAATCAAGAATCATAAACCTGATCAAACATTCCACCTAGGTATCCAACCTTGTACTAGTGCAAAAAAAGAATGGTGATATTTAGCTCTACGTGGATTTTTTAGACTTGAACAGAGCTTCGTTAAAAGATCACTACCCTTTCCCCTCTATGGAGTAAATTTTACAGATCGTGGCCGGATTGAAAATGTTCTTGTTGCTCGATGGTTTTTTGGGGTATAATAAAGTTTACTTAAAAGAGGAGGACCAACATAAACAATGTTCACCACTAAGTGGGGAACATTTGCATATGCAAAGATTCCCTCCAGACTCTCCAATGCAGGCACTACTTTTCAAAGAGCAATGGCTATCAAGGGATTGATCAATCAAATCATCCTAATATATCTGGATGACCTAACTATTTTTTTAAAATAAAAGGATGATCACTTTGATCATCTGGAAATGATCTCCTAGAAGTGTCAATAGTTCAAAATTTCCATATATCCCAAGAAATACGTTTTTGGAGTGCTGCAAGGAAAGCTGCTTGGCTTCGTGGTTTCGAAAGAAGGAATAGCCATAGATCTCAGAAGGGTGAAATCTATAATGGATCTACCATTGCTAGTCAACCAGAAGGGGCTACAATATTTTCTAGGAAAAATCAACTTTGTCAACTGGTTTATTTCAAACTTTGTGGGCATTGCGAGACCTATCACATTGATGTTGAAGAAGAATTTAGTGTTTAAATGGAATTCTAAAGGAAAGCTTGCTTTCAAAGAAATAAAGGCAGCAATCTCCATAGCCCTACTGTTAGATAACCCATAATTCTCCAAGGATTTCCTGCTCTACATCTATAGTGGCCAACATAGTATAGCTTTGGTGCTCATTTAGAAGGATGAGGAGGAAAGCGGAGAACATCCTATCACATTTCATTGCAAAACTCTCAAAGGATATGAAACAATGTATAATTTTGTTTAAAAATAGGCCTTTTCTATTGTTAAAAGTGTAAAATAATTTTGACACTTGGTATCGGCCAACATAATCACCATCCTCGTCGAGCCCATCACAATTTTTGGGAATACATCACCGAAGGTGAGATAACCGAAAAGAGGGCCAAGAGGATCACCAAGATCCTAGAATATGATGTAGACATCCAACTGACCAAGTTGATTCATAGAAGAGGTCTTTGTGAATATCTTGTGCAAAAATTAAGCCCCAGGTGAAATAGGAGACCAACCAGGTCTATACAAATTAGTTTGAGTTTGGTGAGTCATTGGTAGCTGATCAGATGTGATTTATGCAAAAGGGGCAATACCTGGAAACCAATGTCCTGCCTCACAAAAGACTCTAAGTTATTGACTGTAAGGCACCAAATATGTATTAACTGAAGGAGTTTTATTTAAAATAAATTATGATGGCGTCCTTCTTCGTTGCTTAGATAAGACATGAGAAGAAATGGTTTTAGATGAATTTTGCAACAATCCTTAGGGAACAAACTTCTCTGCCAAGACTTGGTGCTGCCATAATAGTGGTTTACAATTTCTGAGAGGAGCTGATTTTTGCTGAAATCACATATTTTTAGAAATATAATGATTTAAGCCTTATAAATTTCCATTTTAAGGATTCCAATTGAAGAGGGTTTGATCAAATCTCCTTAGATCAAACCCCCTTTGATAGAACCTCACTAGTTTTAAACCATACCTATAAATGAGTCTCCTTTACACCTATCAAAATGCTGATAAAAAATCACTATTTATTTAGCTATAATGGGGGATCAAATGAATTAATTTAAAATTTATTTCAAATTATTATGGTATTCCTTAGAACAATCTATCCAACGAATATAATTTTAATATGTTTTGGTTTTGTTATGTATTTGTTTTTTAGTTTTATTAACCATAGGTTTTTCATCGAAAATGAATGTCTTTGTTCTTCACATGTGGAAAAATTGAAAAATATGAGTGCACCAAATATTGAAGTCCTTGATCCAACAAAAATAAATAAATTGAATTTTTACATATACAAAAAAAGTTACGCGTTATACGGTTGCGTTGTGTCTGAATTATAACTAGTTTGACTTTGAAACTTGATTAAGGAAAAAATATTCAATAAAAAACTATCTAATCAAGTGGAAGTACTAGATATCAGAGTTACAAATCTAAATTAGAAAGAATTAGAATTTTATCTTTCATGGAAAAAAATTTATGCATTATACGGTGTGCGTCACTTTTTAAAAATGTAGTTTTATGAAAAAATCCAATTTTCGTGGGAGATAGAAAAAGAAGTTCAATTTGATTCCAAAAATTTTGAAAAAAATATTTTTAGAATCTACAGACAAAATTTGATGAGACCCTAGTTTGTACCATCTTCAAATTCCTCACGGTTTAGCCGCTATAGGTGCCCGAATGTGAAGATTTAGTTAAAAATAATAATTTCAATGTCGAGTTTGGCCAAAAATTGTAAACCACTATTGTGGGATCACCTGACTACTGCTCTAAAAAATAATGTGAGTAGGATATTACTGGCCTTCCATGTTTTTCGAGGCTCATCATCTGGTGTGGAAATGGACTCAGTGCCAATATTTCATTGGAAAGTAGAAGAAATCCACCATGCCATTGACCCCGATTGTGACCGAGGAAACTTTTGAACAATGGGGATTGGATTTTATTGGGATGATTAATCCCATCTCTAGCATAGGCCATAAGTGGATACTTATGGTGGCCAATTATTTCATGAGATGGACAAAGGATATTTCCCTGAAAATTGCTATAGAAACATAAATTGTTAATTTTCTTGAGGAGTTAGTGGAAAGGTTTGGCTCACCTAAAACCATCATATCTGATAACGCACAAGTATTTGTAGGATCTGGGATGTCATAATTCACTCTCAAGCATGGGGTCTACCTCAATACTTCATCAAATTATTACTTGCAATGAAACAGGTTAGCAGAATCGACCAACAAGAATCTGATTAGGTTAATAAAGTGCATCAGGTTTGAACACTAGAAGGAATGGCACAAGAATTTATGAGATTCTTTATGGTCTGACATAATTACACCTAAGTAGATCCTAAAATCCTCCCCTTATGAATTAGTGTATGGAAAGGAGGTGGTTTTACTCATTTCCATAGAAATTTTGGCATTGCAACTGTTGAAAGCTTTAGAAGTTAAAGAGGAAAGCGGAATAGAGGTAAGATTGGTGGAACTTTTGAGCCTCAAGGAAAAAAGAGAAAATGCATATGATGCCATGATCAAGTTCCAACAAATAGTTAAACAATGGTTTCATAAAAAGGCCTTCAACTTAGATTTCTGGGAGGGAAGTCTTGTACTAAAATATGACGAATGCACTGCAAAACTAGGGCAACATGCTAAATTTGACTCACTATGGAGGGGCCCTTTCCACATTCATGCATGCAAAGAAAGAGATGCATATGAGTTGGAGGATATCAATGAAATTTTTTTGGATATATCGATAAATGGTATTCATCTAAAATTATTCCATTGAAGCACACATAAGTTCATTAAAGTTTTATAGTTTTACCATATGTAATTTTTTTGTAAAATACATTAGTTTTGTGAATAAATATATAAGAGTAAACATAGGAATAGCAGAAAGAATTATATTTTTGTATTCATTGAAAATATTTATAATATAATATACATATCAAACTTGAGGCTCCGAGAGAAGTTTGAAGCCTTCTCGTTCAAACCCAAAAAGAGATACATCTTCAAAAAGGAAAAAAGGAGGTGACACAAAAATGGTAGTAGAATGAAAGCCTCCATCTGTCGTGACAGTCAAAATGTTGCGTCTTTAGGTTTTCTTCAACAAGGCAATAGTAGGGGTTAGCAACACACATGGGTTCAACATAGACCTCAATCCTTGACACCACAACTATAAACCAAGAACTCAAAATGATTCTTTCAATCGAGCCCACGAATGCACTCCATGTTATACTCCATCAAAAGAAAGGAGGTCGTAGGTTGGGATAGTGTGTGATGCCTCTCCAGGTCCATAGTTTGAAATTCCATGAGAAAGGGTAGCTAGGGCACTACCTCCCCAAAGTTGATGTGCCTATAGATATTCATGGAATTCCAAATGCGGGCACCAGGGATAGCTACTTGCATGATTTCGTTGAGCCAATCTAAGTATGCCACATCAAACATGGCATAACACAATTCAATAGTCCATGGCTTGGAAATGTCTAACTCCAATAAAGAAGCCACAAATTGGGAGATCACATTGGAATTGCACCATGGCTAGTTCTCATCCTTCACATAATCCTTCCCAAGCACCCATCTGGATGCCACGATGATGAGGAATTCATTCTTCCCTACCAAATGTTTAATTCTCTCACTATTGATTTCGCCTTTGAAGTAATTTTGTAGCTTTCGGCTCAAGACCCAAATTGGGGTACTTAGTCTAGACATGATGGCAGCAAGCAAGCTACAGGCTAGTGGAGTAGAAAATGTAGTAGAAGGATCTCACTAACTCAAATGCCAATTTAGTGATCTTTTTGTTAAGGTGGTATCACTATTTATAGAAAGATGTTCATCAAAGAGCTTGACAAATGGAAAATGTATCTCTCATTAGGAGACAATGGAAAACATATTAAAGCACTAAGAGGAAAGGGGTGAATCATACGAAAGATCTCCGATCAAGCTTCAAAAAATTAATTTAGGCGTTGGGAGTAAATGCTCACATGTACTAATTGTTTCCATGTGTTCATCATTATCATCAATGCTAGCCTACATTACTTATGCGAAAAGACATTTCTTAAAGGGCTAAACTCTTCCAAATTAAATAAAAATGTCTTTTCAAAGTACCTTTCCATTGCTCAAAGCATGATTTCCATTGCTAAAGGCACACTTCCCATTTCTCAAGGCTTATTTGTAAAAAGGGTGGCTGAAGGATGTACTAATTACATTCTCATAGCAAGGTTGGTATTCCTGAGGGATACGGATCCCAATCCACATATATAACCTCACTAGCAGCACTTGGCAAGCTAGTGGTAACAAAAATGCCTTATAGCATGTACATGTGAAAATTAAATGCATCCAAAAAGTATTTTTTGCTAAGTATCGAGAACCTCAAGTAATTGCTTCTCTAAAGAAGTTTTTTGCAAATTCTTCCAAGAACGCAATAATGGTGAAGGCATCATCTTCTAGTTGACAAGTTGGAGGCTCGTCTACCATAATAGGCTACACCAACAACTTTGGAAAGGATTCATATGCTAGTGCCCCAGTACTAGAATATTGGAGTTTTTCTTGTACTAAAACCATACAGGTAGGCAACTCCATTAAGGAGGAAGCGGTTAAGATTTCATAGACAATATTTTTGACCTAGAGTTGCATGTAAACCATAAAAAACTTAGGGAAGGAGCAATGCAGAGAATGATCACCCATGGGTCAACTGAGGGATTTGTATCATGACTATGGTATTGTGGTTTTCCACAATTCATATTTCCCTCTATACATTCATGCCTAGAGTTGGTGGATGCATGCATGAAAAGGGTTGATAAAGAAACATGGGTTATAAGTGGCAATAGGTTGAGGGTTATAATCAGTACAACAACCATTCGAGATATGTTGTGCATCCTTGAAAACTAGGATGCCAAAAGATTTGAACATAGAAGAATGGAAGATTTCTGGAGGACTAGAGATAAGAAATTAAAATTTAATACGGATGAAACAAATGAGGAATTGGATGGAAAGCAACTTGTCTTACCTCTAGCATGCAGAAAGTTCAAATCAGACATGCAGACCATTTTTGCAATGTTAGCTTATATTTATGACTTTAAGGATGACGAAAAGGTTTACACATTCTAAGCGGGCTTGGCTTTCATGCTCAAGAAGGAGAGGAGCCAAAAATATTTTGATTTTGTTGATGTAGTGGCTGAAAAGATGTTGGAACAATTAAGAAATTACGACACTTCTTTTAGGTTCAATTATTCTTCTTTTCTAGCACATTTGATTTTACATCAGAACCCTAAATTTTTTAGAGGATATTTGTCACTTAGTAAGTTTGATGCAAAAGGGGTTATAGTAGCCAGTTTCAATTTGGACCCATGTGCTTTCCAAAACATGGGATTATTATTCGTTTGTTGATTACTTCTTACAATCAGTACTCTTCGATTTGTATCCACGCCCTTGGCTTGGTTTCCTCCTAAAGCCTTAGAATGGATGAAAATCCACCAGACCTCGATGGATTATTTTTTGGTAGCCAACTTTTCCTTCATTAAATTTATTGGTTTTATTGAGGATCCTTTTAGGCTCCCTAAATTTGTAAAAGACAAGACCTTCACCTTGGAGGCATACCATCAAGAAACTATTTCCGACAAGGCCTATGGCAATGGGAGGCATAAAAAGGTGCTTTACCCAATTCCACTTACTATTGATAAAAGTTAGGTAACACTTGTAAAAAGGGAAGAGCAGGAATTCTTGACTAACAAATTGGCTTGCCTAGCCCTGGTTCTCATTTGTGACACATGAAGATACAATATACCAGGACATATTTTTATTGAAAAACATGAAGAGTGAGAATACTTTGAGTCAAGGAAGCACCTAGTAGAAGAAAGGGAAGATTTATACATTGACCTAGCCTTTATACCATATGTCTAACCCTCGTGGCTCAATTTCTATGTTTGGGTGGAAGAGTTATAACAAAGTGCCTAGATGGGCTAGTCCCTCAAAACACAATTGAATCATTTGGGATGGTCAAAATGGAAGATGGTCAAATTTTGGAATTACAGATAGGAAATAAAGAACCTCAACGCCTTATATGGAGATGTTAAGCCACACAATGAGAAGTTCAACCAAATCTATGATGCTGAGGTCAGAATGGATGATAGTAATCTTGAATTGGATCAGGAGATTGAACTAGAGCAAGTGCCACTCTACACATCCCAGCCTTAGGAGCCCGAAGTGGGAAAATGAAAAGGAAAGGGTTCAAAACACAAAGGCTCGTAGATTACATCTTCCACAAACATCGTACAAAAGGGAAAAAGGATGCAATTGTCCCCAAAGAGATCTAATATAGCTACAAAGACCCAAGTTTCAATGGGATAGACTGTTAGAGAATTTGAATCCATCAATTTGAATCCTAAGAAGAAGAGATGATTCCAAGGCTTAGACGGACTAGGCATATCAAGTAGAGGAGAAGAAGAGGTGAAATCCACTCCACTAGGGTTTTTTTCTTCGACAGCCTAGGTAAGTCTTACACATGCCCTTCTTTCTTCTACTATATCTCTAGTTGTTCCAACTCCCTCATTGGTTGAAAATAATCCTCCATCTATAGGTTTCGATGTCGTCATTTTGAACACATCCTCGACCATATTTGACCTTGAACCCCATGAGGAAACCCCACATGTTGAATGTACTTCTTTCATGTCGACCACAATTGGTTCTTTAATTACCCTATCAAGGGAACCCATTGAAAACATTGATATAAATAATATATTAAATTGTTTTAATATACTAGTATTTTTTACGCATATCTAGATTACTTTTTATTCTTTGTATTCCATTTTCACTAAAGTTTTTTTTAGTGGCCCTACAACCTTTATCTCCAAAAAAAACTCACAATAGAATTTCCTTAAAGACACATTGTAGGACCTCATTTTTGTTGCATGAGGAATGGTCAAAAACCATCCACCATCTATTCAATTTTTTTCCCTTATTCCTCGGTGTTGACACCAATGAATAGGATGTCTCTTGTGACTTCCATGCAAGGGTGCATTGGTTCTCAAATCAATAAACAATGCACATAAATTGGATTTAAATTTTTCTCTCTTTTACTAATTTATATGACAATTTCTATAGTAGAATTTTTGTGTATACTCTCTACGATTGGAACACATGTTTATTTGGTCATGAATAGAATCTATATGAGAACTAAGACGTTCCAAAAATGAAACAAGGCTCTCTGATGTGAAGTAGTTGCATTAATATATTTTAATATTTCAATCAAATTTTTGAATTTCATAATTTTTATTTCAATTTGATGTAATAAATTTACTTGTATGCCACCACAAGGAGGTCTACGAATAGGTTTTTCTTTCTTTTTAGTAAGAATTCTCTCCACATGGTTTAGTGAATTAGTGTTTGGGAGTGTTGAATTTTCAATTCCATAACTTAAAAAATGAAAAAAAAATGTAAAATAAATATTCTCATTTCACCTACTAAAAACCTAAAATTCATACCTCCTTGACCTCATGCCCATCATTTTGATATTGTACTGGCTTGCTCAAATATGTCACAAAAATACTCTTTATTTTTATCAAATGTATTAAGGCTAGCATAAATGAGGTTGGGCTCAACTAACCTTGGCCTTTTATTTTTTTATTTTAACACAAACATAACATGAGCACATTATTGCTTTGTAATAGTTGTCCTAGCCTTAGTCATAACTACACCATAACACTAGTGTGTTATAATCTAAGCACATTATAATATGCTCATATTTTTTATCAACCAAAATATAGTTGTGGCAATTTTTTGGCTCCCTATCTCTGTGTACACATCCATAGGGTAAGTGCACCAAGATGGTTCCCAAAAATGGGGCTTAAGTGGCCACTTTTTTTTCTGAAATCGGGAAATACTAACCTTGGATGTGAAATTGAGGATAGCTACACTCAAAATTTTGAGATGGAACAAAAAAAAGGATTGAAGTGCTCTGAGTCTACTTTCTAAACTACTAATTTATTTTGAAAATGGTTGAGATTAAGGGGTTCAAAAGAGGGATGTATAGAAATTTCTGTTGTTTTCGTCAGAAAAACACAGCATAGCAACTCTTGTATGACCCTAGCACGGTGAAATTTTTTGTAGTATTTTTAAAATCTCTATGGTCCGAAGTTAGCTAATGATATTTAGTTGATGCATGATTTTTCTGATAATTTTTTATTGAATATTTGATTTTTTTTACTAATTTTCTAAGTGGGAACTTCCTAAAAAGCATAATTTTGGGTGTGCTCTCCCTACAAATTTTGGAAAGTAATAGATTTTTCTAATTTTTATTTTTAAAAATTTTTAGAATCGAGTCTAGTTTCTAAAAATGTAATTTATTTGAAATTTTGATCAACGGTTAATTTATAACGAAAAAAACACTAAACACTTCTTTTTGACAAAAAACAAAAATACAAACAAAATAAATTATGGATGAAAAGCCTAACATTGTCAAAAAGTGAAAAAAATTACATCGTTGGAAAGCTAAGAGAGAACTTAACATTACCCATGTGCTTGATTTTGCCAATATTGAACCAGATGCAATCTTGACGATGAGCAAAAACCCGATTATGTGAAAAATTGTAGAATTTGCAAAAAACACCTCTGGGCATTGGGAATGCCCTCCAAGCCTTTGGGTTGGTATTCCAAGGAAAATACCAAAGCTAAGGCTTGGGTATTCCCAAAGAAAAATATAACATGAGCACGTTATAACATGCTCACATTATAATGTGAGTTATAATGCATTCGCATTATGTGTTAGTTTTGACATTTTTTGCTTCTCTGGGGAACATGTCTAGCAACACATAATGCGCTCGCGTTATGTCTTCCTTTAGTTAAATGCCACTTTATTGAATGTTTGTTGATATGTGTAGACACAAAAAATTGTCATAATGCATTCGATTAAGTCATATTCATCCATTCAACAAATAAATCAAGTTTATTTATCAATCTCCTAAAGTCATCAGTTTAAATTAAATAAATCAACTTGATCCTAACATCACCCTCCTTGATTAAATAAATCAATCCTTTATTTAATTAAGTCCAAAATCACCTTTCATCCCTTTTTAATTTAAATAAATAAAAATATTCAAGTCAAAGGGGTCAAAGCATCTAACCATCATTAAGTTAATCTAACCCTAATTAACCTAATCTAACCACCCATCACATCCTCTAGCTTTTCCCACTTGCACCAATAAATCAATTTATTGATTTATTAAAATTAGAATTTTTCATTAACATGGCATCTTTGAGGAATATTCCCTCAAGTTTGAATTCAAAAACAAGTGGACATGTACATCCAACAAAGCATTTATGAGCTCTTACATGTCCCTTTGCAAAGGTCAAACTTGGCATTTAACTCTCAAATTCAAATTTGAATCTCCCCCCTTTGGCACATTGACCAAAACTTGCACATTCCTCAACCACTCAGAAGTTGACAAGTGGCTTCATCTCATTGGCCAAATCTTTATCCCACATTTCTCTCTCATAAGCATTCTTTCAACTTGAGAATATTTAAATAGAGACTTCATCCTTCAACAAATCCTCCAGAACTTGGTCCACAAATCCTATGCAAAGTCACTATCTTCAATTGAGAGCTAATTTTGTCCATCTCCAAGGCATTTCATCATTTAGCTTATCCAAAGGGGTTGGGATCCACAATAGCACCAATCCCCCTATGAAGTGATGGTTTAATCCATTTTAGATAGGTTTACATGCTTATGATTTCTTTGTAATGCTTTTTATCATGTTTCCATGTCTTCATGTGATTAAGAACTTCATAGGGAGTTTGATTATTGTTTTTGACTAACTTGACTAATAATCTATTTGGTTGATTTAGATAGCCAAGAAAAAATCTCACATCATGGCGCTAGAAGGAGGGCTGAGCAAAGAATATGGAAATGACGAAGCACAATTGTTGTTTTTTGTGTTGTCATAATTTCGTAGACATCCTTAACCATTGAATATACTTTATTTGCTTCTTTTGTTATTCTAGTATTTCTAGTAATACTACGTTTTGGCTTAAAGCCTGCATTTCATTTAGTGATAAAAGTAGCTGCGATAAAGCAACTCATTCCATGCCAACTTTTATGAACAAATTGAATGACTTTACCTAGAATGAATTATTTCTACTTGGAAATTCTGTATAAAAAAAAAAAACTCTGTTTTCACTTTTTTTTACAGGGGAGGAGGCTGATTAAAGGTTGAAGAATGCAGCTTTATACCAGCCAACAATATTTTATTGAGAATTTATTTTCCCTATTCAATGAATCTTGCGCCTTCCCTATGCTTGGAGTTCACACGCCTTGCCTTTGCTTTCACATTTTACATGCCTTCCCTATTGAGAATTTCTTCTTCCAGTAGTTCACACGCTTTCTCAATAACTTCCAATCGCTCCTCCTTTTGGCTCCCACGTATTAACTCCCCAACCTATGAAGTAGTGCACATAATATTAACTCAAT
Source organism: Sequoia sempervirens (assembly GCA_007258455.2). Taxonomy (NCBI): domain Eukaryota; kingdom Viridiplantae; phylum Streptophyta; class Pinopsida; order Cupressales; family Cupressaceae; genus Sequoia; species Sequoia sempervirens. The sequence goes on along the minus strand of VDFB02000002.1, from coordinate 21,625,020 downwards.
CACGGAGAACAAGTTTATGGTTATAGTGCATTTTATTTCTTATATCTAGGGTCACTGCCTAAACATATTCTCAGGAAATGAGGAACCTACCTTTGGCACAAGTACATCCATGGTAGCAACAGTCTTGTTATCCTCCTTAACTCACATGTAAAATACCTACGATTGCACATTCTGCACACATATTAGAAAGCTTGGTGCAGATTGTAGAAATGTCTATGATTGCACATTCTACACAGATTTTATGTTATTCAGTTCACACGTCTTCCCTAGAATTGCACAGCCTCCATTCAAATCTGATGTGAAATTAATGACATTTATGCTAAGTGGACAGTGCATGGATATGCCAAACAGATGGCTAGGATATCATAAAGTTTTTTATTGTTGTTCTTATCATTAGTCTGGCTGTATAAAGAGGAAATGTCAAGGTAAACCTAAATGCCTAACACAGGCTGCGAGGATGATGGTAAAAGGTTATGTTGTTTGGTTTTACACCTAACAAATGCATTTGCTTGAAAGTGTCTAACAGTCCCACGCCTCCTACCCACGCATTCTGTCTATAGTCTGCAGAACTTGTCTTTTTTTTACTTGCATATCTGCCAAATTCATTTCCAACTATAGAATTTTTTTTGCATACGTATCTACCAAAAGCATGTCCACATATTTTCCAAAGCTCCCATTGACATGCAGGAATGAAGGATGCTGAAATGGTCGAGATCTTTAACTATGAGGCGCACTAATTTACATCCTTGCAGGAGAGAAATCTTAAGCCCATGTTGAAAAAAGTTGGTGGCTGCCGTTTACTGTTAGCTGCAGCTGCGCGCCAGATTGGAGAAGTGAAAGGAAGAGCGAGAAAAAAAAAGGAGTTAGCAACCCTAAAATTCCTAGCAAAGCACGTATTAGCCATTTAAGCACGCATTATTTCCATTTTAGCTCTTCGAAATGATTGAGATACTATTTTTATTTTCATCTTGAGAACTAGACACTGACACTTTGATCATGATTGGGTTTTAGAAAAAATAGTAAATGCTTATCTATATGACCTCTGTTTACTATTGCTAAATGTGGTGGGTGCCAGTCGAACTCAGTATCAAATGTTTGCGCTTAATTCTTTTTTGATCTTGCCTTTTTTATTGAAATCTTAGACCTTTGTGGGTCATTTAATGTCAGATTGACAGAAGCAGTGGGTGGTAGGTCATTAGCAGTCTATTCTCCTTATGATATCACTTCAAGGTGCTACTGAATCTCACATTTCAAGTGTACTTACTGTATGGCGTTGCTCATTTATGTTTTTTGGTAGACATCTTTATTATTGAAAGCATCCCAAATTAACTACAATATGACTCCAACCTGATTGCAATGAATTCATTGGTGAACAAGAATGGTCCTACAAATGTGTGGTAAATGGGAAATCAATACTATGGAAGTCCTTCCCATGCATCCACTGCGATCCATGCCATAAAATTCCTCAACTTTGCCAATCCACGAAAACCGTGCCGAAGGGAGTTGGAAAATGTGCAAGAAAATGGAAGTAATTGCATCAAAAATATAATCCATTTTGTGGATATTTGGTAGTAGTGTCACTCAATTATGTTTTTGTAGGTTAAATCAATCTAAATCGAAGCAAATGCATCAGAAATATGATCCATTTTGTGGATATATGGCACTTATTGCAGTCCATAAAGAACCACATCTTTTTTAAGCAACTTGTCAAACAACTCAAAACTGTACATTCTTTTTTTTGACACTGTTAAATGCATTTTTTATCACTATTTTGATGATCTGACTCTTTTCTAACAGGGGCATTGAGGAATTAAAGAGTATATTGGAAAATGTCAAATCTCAACTCTGAGCATGTTGGTCAGAGATCTTTACACATACCAAATGGATTAACCCAAAAGAATTTTTTTTATTTTAAATATGTTGGTTGATAGCATTTGCTTGAAATTTTCTCACACTGTTTCATCCTTCACTTGAAAATAACATCTTTTGAAGAAAGAGCATTTATTCACTTTGTCTCATTCCTACTTTTCGTTCTATTCTGAATCTAAACTTTTTAATTTAAAAATTGATGTTTTTGATTGACTTAATAGTATGATAAGATAGCTTTTATGATATCTTTTATTATTTAAGTCAATTAATTTTGTCAATTTTTTTAATATCAATGATCTTATTTTCATCATAAGGAACTCATGTGACTTGTCAATTTTGTTTTATTTAAAAGGTTTCCCCAAATGGATGACATGTCTTGTGTGTTTTTTTAATCATTTTGTAAGACATGCATAACTCATATCTATGATGTTTATAGGTATAAAGGAAAACGAAAGGAAAGCGAAAGGAAAGAGAAAAGAAAATGAAGGAAAACAAAGGTGTAAAGGACAAGCAAAGAGAATAGATTTTTGTTTGCAAGAAGCAATCTTTGGAGGAATCTTTGAGAATGGAGCATTAAATTTGGATTTTATAAAGTGTTTTTTAATGCTTGGAGCCTCCATTTACTGCTTTAATTTTCTGTTTTAAGCCAACTAGATCATTGTTTGTTTTCAAAGTTGGATTGAAATTGAACACTAGAAATTGACTAGACATTGTTTTTTGGGATAAAATTGAACAAGAAAACTTTATATCTCATTTTGGTGTACTAAAACGAACCAAAATCATTGCTTTAAGGCTAAAACGAACATGTGTCTTTTATGCTTTGTAATCTTTTTTACAAAATAATCTCATCTAAAAAGGCATATGCACTTCTCTTGCACTTCATGGCGATCTTGAAAATAAAAAGTCTTTTTTATGACATTAAGTTGCATAAAATATTGCCCACACACTTCATTTTGGGAACTAAAGTTGATCAAAACACTTTGCGAGTGTAATTAAACCTATTGCATGTGTTTTCACTTTGTTTCTAAACGAAGGTTGATCAAACTATGAATATGTTTAATCGCTTTTGTCTATCTTAGAGGGCCTGCCTTGGGGAAAAAGTACTCACCCAAGGGAACAAATCAACCGGTAACACTCTAAAGCCAAGAGTATTTCCAACTGGGATATAAATGTGGGTATTGGAGTAAACGCCAATATCACGCGGTTGGCTCCGGCGAGATGGATCTGAAGGGGACTCTCGTCGTATGGGTCAATCTCCACGAATGGAAAGTCTGAACTAAAACCTTTGTTTGTAGTGACCAACTGATCCATTCAACGATTTTATCAAAGTGGTGCATTGGAACTTAGATTCCAAGAAGTTACTTGCCATTTCTGATCTTGGTTGAAATATAGAGGTTAAGACTTCATTCCTAACATACCTTTATATTTTTTCCTTGGTTGCATGTAAAATCATCTCTTCTACTACGAATGGCATGAGGCAAGCCCACTAAGAAAAATGTACCAATTGAGCTAGGATGTTAGATTGCTTGTGAGTCAGTTTGAAAACATAGTGCTTTGATCGAAAACATTGGAAAACCAACATTCAACATGAGCATCAAATCTGAAACCCTTTTGGAGAAGCAAATATCCTTGAAAAAATTCACATGTTATTGCTTTCCCTTGGGATTCATATCCTTATAGGCTTCTAAGCATTTGGATTTCATCTCAATTTTCTCCTACTAAGGTCAACAGTAGGTAACTCTTGCCTCAAATTTCCTTGGTTTCCACATAATACACTTTGCTGGATAAGGGGAAAGTTGAGACATTAGACATCTGGATTCAAAATCTAATAAAGAGTGTGTTTGTGTTAAAAAGAATCCATTATGGAAAGATTAAATCAATTGGACCCTACATATGTGCTTGGAATCATTTGGTCGTATGTTTTTTCATGCAAACATTGATCTTTTGATTTTGAATTACTTTTAGAGAAAGGCATGTTCTTCACTATCTTGGTCTTGGAGACAAGTCCTTCCTAGGTTCATTTAGGATCAAATCAAACATTTCACCCATCCCAAACATCTATCAAAACCCATCCCACCAAACAACATTAGAGCTTTGAAAACATCATTCTAGACTTGGGTAAATCATCAAAATCAAAATTAGTTTGTTTAGTTAAGTGTAGGGGAATGTATCATTTCTCATACATTTTAATTAAATCAACAATCCTTTGAAAAAATTCACCCTAAGGTCACATCTAACATCTTAGGGTTTACAAGTTCATTATCCAAATCAAACCCTAAGTCTAGTATTGATCCAAAGTCCCTAAACATTCAATACTCATATCATTTACACCTTTCATCCTCCATCTCGTCATTAGTCGTAAGAACCTTAGAGGTCACTTTTGCAACAAGGTCAAAACAAAAGGAGAACATGGAATACAAACTTGATCCATACATCATGAGTAATACAAATCAATTGAACTTTCAAAACCTTACAATGCCGATTGATTATCAAAACTCACACTTATACAATCCAACATGGGATCATTACCTTCTACAAATTCCAATGGCACAACAAGTGTGAGTATGCCAAAATCAAATATTGGAACACATTTTCTGATGGTAGATCTAAATCCAAACCTACAAGTCTTTCAACCGAACAATCAATGCATGAGCCTTCAAATGTACAACGCCATCCCACCAAATCCCTACATGCCAAATGAGAATGTACCAACTACAAGTTTTGTAAACATGAATACAACAAACTTTGGGATAAATATGTTTGGAAATCATATAAATATGATTCAAAATCCAAACAAGATGTTAACGACTCCAAGACAAGGTGCACCATAACAAATCAAAGTTACCTAAATCAAGGCAATATGATTCCCAACATCAACAATGTTCAATTCAACCTATCATGCCAAATCTGAACACCATCCCGAATCAAAACATTGTCCAAAATCAATTTTTCCATGATCCCATTAAAAAACCACAAGCATGCATCCCAAATCTACTTGAACAAAAATCATATCAAGGGAGTCAAGATTGAAATCAAGATCAAATTTGGTGAGATCAAGTTGCTACACTTACCAAAATAGTTGAGTCATTGCCCCAAGAGACATCTCCACCACCTTCACTCCCACGTTTCATCAGCCCGGCTTTAGCTCTGCCTAGCATCAATCACTCCACATCCAACTCAATCCACCTAACACCAATCAATCCATCACA
>VDFB02000002.1:21609469-21619842 GCA_007258455.2 Sequoia sempervirens | reverse complement strand
CTTTAAAAAACCAACTTTATCATAGCACGAGCACATTATGAATAAGTAGAGACATGGTCGTTTAACGAGAAATAACATGCTTGCATTATAATGCGAGTGCATTTTTTATTGCACTAAAAATAGTAAAAAAACACAATATACCTGTGATGTTGTCCCACATTCTGCATATTCTCCTGGTTCTGCGTGTGCTCTGACAAAAAGTAGCTTTTGGTGATTGAGTGAAGTGTGCATGCATATTTTTCAAATTCCACCACCTTTTTTATGATATTTCCATCACCTTTGCATGAAATAGTAGAGTTTTCACATTGAAAGGCATATAATATGAATTCAAGTTTGAATTACAGTGATAAATGATATAAAATTGAAGTGTGGAGGGGAACAAGATTTTGAAAAAGTAATTTTTTTTAGGAGTTTGAGGAAAGAAGAAGCAAAGGCTACATAATTGGGTAGAACTCCTCCATTTGAAACTTTGGTTTTTTAGGTATGTGAAGTCTGTACATTTTCTTTCATTCTATTATGGCTTGCTTTCATTTTTGTTGTTTTTCTTATTCCATGTTGATCAAATTGTTTGTTTGTCATGTTACAACCTTAGGTTGTCAATGGGAACATTAAATTACACAATTCTATACACTTTCCTATTACATTTTTAAACCACATCTCTTTGAGGCATTTTGTTAAATTTAACAATTGACTTTCTTTGTGTATGCTTCCAAAGCTTTCATTGAGGTATTTTGTCAAATAGTTATACAAACCAGCCGATTTCCTTGTCTATGCTACCAAAATTTCCATACATGTCTCTAAAAAGTTGGAATATAATCCTAATGTAGTAGGGGGAGGCTTGCAACATACAAACATACAACTCCAATCTACAAACAAATTTACAATTTACAATTTCATTAGGACCTCTTCTTTCAACAAATTCACATTGTTTAGGTTGTAGCATATCAAAGTCACTCAATCAGGTATAATTCCCCACACAAACTTCTCACTTCTCAGCAGACCCCCAAATCCAAAAACAATCTTTACTTAGGTCTCAAAACAAAATATTTTCCAGGTTTTAGGACCTTGCATGCTCAAATAGGTTTCCAATACAAAAACCCTTAATTTTCTCATAAATATCTATGGTTTTCTATATTTCACAACTCCAAGGCCTTCCAAGCCTCACCAGATCATCAAACAAAATAAACCTTCACTAGGCCTTTAGCCTCATTAGATCTCAAAAACACCACTTTGGTTCCTCTTTTTCATGCCAAAAACTCACATTCTCAGCCTAAGATAACATCACCATCCCATTAGATGCCTTACCACTATTAAAAGAAACATGAAACTTGAAAGAAACATATTACAAGCCTTTCCTCTAAATCATAGGTCACCACAGTAGGAGGAAAGGCTCCATCTTTAAATTAAAGTAAAACTCATACCCTGCTGGTCTATACAAGTTGATCATGAAGAATGGAGTTTTTCATTCATCGAAAAAACCAAAGGAGTCTCAAAATAGATTGAATTCCAAGTTAAGACTTGCCACCATAGTGATTTATGAATTTCTAATCATGGGAGGCCTGTATTGGGCCGTACACAAGAAAAAGAAACTGAAAACACAGAAAAAATACTTGAAACTCCACAGTTTAGGCATTGAGTAGAGCACCTTGAATCCTCAAAAGCAATTGATTGAACCCTTTATTCAGGCTTGTATGATGTTTTTATACATTTTCAAATTAGGAGTCCCAACTTCCTTCAACGCCCATAACCACCCTTGAGCCACCAAACCTTCATTAAGCCTAAAAGTACCAGTATTAACAATGGTTTCCTTAATAAGCTTCATTATGCAAATTTGTTGTTCTACAGAACTAAGACCATTTAGAAACCTTTATTTTAGACATTACATAGCCTTTCAACATATCCAACAATCACCAATGCTTATTTTGTACCAAACTACACAAATTATCAAGTTTTCTATGCTTTTAAGTGCCCAAATTAGCCCACTTTTATAAAGGGACCACCTTCAAAACTTGTCCAAATCTCTTGAAACCTTGGGGAAGCACTTTATATCTATCAAAACTTCAAATTATAGCATTATATTACAGATATTCAATCATTTACCACCCAAACCATAAAACCCTTTCCCTAGGCTTAGAAAATGTATGTTTTATTGAAAGTAGCACTTGCCAAACACTCCAAAAGTTGAAAACTATTGAAACAAGCCTAATATACCCTGCTCATGCTCAATCTAACATAAAATAACATTGCCCAACTTAGAAACTCAATTTTAGTCACCAAAAGATCAATTTTGTTAAGGAAAACTAACATTTGAAAGAGGTGACCGTTGGTCTCCCTCTTTAATAGACTTTTACAACCCTTCACTATTAGTTAATTTGACTTGAATTAGCACTTTTTGCACAGGTAAAATTATTCGTCATGCTGAAGAAATGAACTATTAAAAGGAAAAAACTAATAGATGATCAACTCCAAGCCTTTAGAGATAAAGAGAAAAAACGGATGAGGGAATATTGTGAAAAGCAAAAATTGGTAACAATTGATGAAAACAAGCCAGTTGAAGAGGAACCTCAACCGTCAAAAAGAGAAAATAAATTGGTAGCATAAAGGGCACAAATGCAAAAATGCAAAAGAGTCGTGCTAGGGGAGATGCATATACCGTAGTTGGAGACACACCCTCTACCACAAGTGAATACGAAGGAACACCATTAAGCACAAACGAATATGGAGGGACACTATCAACCACAAGTGAGTATGGTTGGACACCATCCACCACATCTGAAGTTGAGAGTACATCATCACTCAAATTTGATGAACAAGGCATGCCATCATCTCCACATGAACCTCAAGGTATGTAATCTATTCCACCCTTGATCAAAGGTACACAATCTAGCCCACCTCAATTAAATATTGATGAAATTGCTAATGTTGAGATGTATGTACCTAAGAGAACACCACCATGAATTTTTCATAGAAAGACAAAGTTTTTGATTAATATTGATGAGGATATTTTGCAACACATGGAAGGTAAGATTCCAGAATGCACTTGTCGAAGATATGCTAATAAGATTTGGAAAATGTTCTTTGAAAGGATAAATGAGACCGAAAGATGTCAACTATTTGTTCAAATGATGCGGGGTTTAAAGTATAGGAACATCATGAAGACTCTTGGGTTGAGAACATTGAATGCATCAAGTTAAAACACTATTGTGAAGAATATAATGGATGCTTATGAGAGTGTGGGTAAGACCTCATGCTCAAAGGGTAGTAATGTCACCCGATGTGTCATTACATTGACTTTGGTAAGATATCAAACAAAGAGATCTTGTCTCATTAAAAAGACAAGTGAACAAATGGGAATTAGTAGAAATTTATTATCAAAAGCCATTTAAAGGCAACAAAGAATTGAGGGCACCGATTCAAATGAATTATGGGAATTCTCAGGAAGACTGCCACATAAAGATAAAAAATTGGTTGAAGCATTGAGAACACTATTTGAAGAATATTGGAAGAATAATACAAGGCCATCTCTGAATCAAAGGGATGTCGTAAGAAGGAGAATTGGTAGTCAGAACCGTGAGCCACATCCAAAGCATTTTTTGGATACAACTCAAACCCAAATTTTTCATAAATTTCAAAATGCTTATCCTCAAATTAGTATTTCTCAAATATTTTTTGTAATGCTTAAACCTTCTTATGTCAAGATAAATCACACATGTACTACTTGTTGTTGTAGACTACATATTGAATTTGCTAACCATTATGATGTTTATCGTTCTATATGTTTAGATTTGCATAATAACAATATTTTGTAGCATTGTGGCATAGAAGCGCCAAAATCTTCAAGAGAGTTCTTATCAAAAAATTTATGTCAAATAGAGGATGGCCAAATATTCTATAGGACAACATGCTTGGATGGTTCATGCGAGCATTGCGGTGGCTTGCAACGAATGCCAGTATGTCAACATAGAAAGCACAAATGAGGTGGGACATAAACTAGTAGATTTCGAGAAGTATAAAATAGTGGCATATGCTAAAAAAGATGGGTCTCAAGAAAAAAGGTGTGATTTGGTTATTGAGAAGATTCTAGTGTATCAGTCTATGTGACCCATGTTTCGTGAGAATCTAGTGTATGAGTATGCAAGGAATACCCATAGAGCCCGATGGCTGGACACACAATTCAAGCTATGCAAGGAAACCTTTCCTGTTGGAAGCATAGTATCAGTGGTTGAATTTGCAAATAACTACACTCTACAGCCACAGTGTGAGGTGCAGTCATAGTATTACAACTCCACACAAGTTTCAATATTTGTGCACATAGAATTCATTCATGCAGTTGATAGTACAGAGGACCAAAGGAAGGAATTGAGGGAGTATCACTTTTATATTAGTGATTTCATCGCACACATTCTCCAGAGTTTGTGCAAGGTTGCTTCCAGATGTTCTATAGTGATTTGGCTAGGAAGGGCATAGCATATGGTCAACATATAATATGGTCGGATAACTGTACAACACAGTTCAAGAATGCGTGCATGTTCTACTGGTTGTGCAAGATGCATCTCACTATAGGTTTTTAGCATATGTAGAACTTTTGTGAGGTTGGACATGTAAAGGGGGAGCATGATGGTGCAAGAACATGTGTGAAAAGAGCATTAGCACTAGAAGAGTTAAAGTATAAAAACAGTGCAAAGTTAACAAATGCAAGCTCAATCGTCAAGTGGTGTAATGCTTTGATGGGTCTAGGTAATGAAGGTATGTATTCAGTTCATAGATTTTTTTGGTTGATGGATGATACTAACATTGCACCATATGAGGATTGTTGTACACTAACAGGATTGAGTGACCTACACTCTTTCCTTAGCTCAAATGCAGGTTCATGGAGTATCGATACACGTAAGATGGCATGCTTTTGTTCTTCATGTACAATGCAAGACTGGAATGATTGCGAGTCAGGGGAGTGGGTTGACAAATGGTTGACAAGCTATCTTAGCCCACTTCACACATATCGCCCTCCGACAACATTGGAACTAACATAAATGGAATCATCGGTTGACTTTTACCATGTATTAGATCTAGTTCAACCAGGTAATATATCTACATGTTTAGTTTTGAAATTCCATATTGTTATCTTACTTTGTACTGTATTCGTAATGTTGACTAATTTCAAGTGATATTCTACACATATCAATGCAGGGCATGTTTATGAAGTTATTGCAGATCAAGAAAATGAAGAGGGAACAAACTATTACTTGTGTCATTGTGTTGAGGCCAAAAATAAATTGGAAGCCCCCGTTATAGATGGAGAAAACATCGAATACCCGACATGCTCAATTGTTCTTACTAGAACGTGGCTTAGAAGATACCCACATAAGAGTGTTAAACATTGGTTGTTTGAGGACTTTGACATGCATCTTAAGATTCTTCATTACTCTAACCTTATTGTGGCATCCAATGTTCATTTGAGAAAATATGGGGGTAGACCTTTGAACAAGACCTTGTGGAAGGTTCGTGAGTCTAACCATGAGGTAATACTTGACACAATAAAGAGTAGAGTAGATCCAGATGGTTCATTGGATTAATTTGTAAGTATATACACAATGGTTCTTATTAATTTATTCTTGTATCCATGTTAATTTGTTTGATGCCAATGCTATCATGTCTTATTTTACTTTGTGTATCTGTACTTGTAACCCGGTAAACATTGAATGGTGACCCCTTGCAAAAAATGTAGATTTATGAGCTATCCAAGAGAATCTCAGGTATAAAAGCAATGCAACATCCCTATTTTGATGATCTTGACAAATCTCAATTGTGATTTTCAGCCATTACAAAAGTGCATACGAAGCTTGGTGAGGGAATTTCAAGTTATTCATTTGAATTTAACCTTGTCATGAGCACCTATGATGTAGACATTATAGGAGCATCTTGAATTTCAAGATATTCTAGATTCATGAGAGGTGTTGTGTGCAATAGGTATCTTGGAACTCGCAGTGAAGATGTATGAGCAGGAGTGACTAAGTTGAGAGACTACCATGCCTATCTGTAAGTGCCTTCCATCTATTTTCATTTCATTTGCATTTTGGACATGAGTTGTTTCTATTTATTCTTTTACTTTTCCTATCTGGAACTAAACTAGTAAAAATTGATTGGTCTCTCCTTGCAGAAAATGCTGATTTTGGAGCCATCAAAGAGAATCTCAGCCAAAAAAGTAATGCAACATCCTTATTTTGATGATCTTGAAAAATCTCAATTTTGATTTCAATCCATTATGAAAGAGTGTATGAATCTTTGTCAGGGAATCCCAAGTTTCTCATTTGAAGTTAACCTCTAAATGAGAACCTATGATGTAGAAATTATAAGAGAATCTCAAATGTATGAGTGACATTGTAAAATATCTATGAGAATAGAGTACCTAAGGCATTGTAATGAGATTTACTTGTAATGACATTTACTGAAATAATGAAATTTGGTGTAGGGGCACCAAGGTTATTTGTAAAGGCTATTTAAAGCCTCTTGAAGGCTATTTAAGTCAATATTTGAATATGGTTGTAAATACATACTATTAGTGAGATTGAGATTGTTAACCTTTAGAGAATAATAATATTTATGTTGATGAAATTTCCTTTAGATGCAAGGATTCAAAGCACATCAACCATGTGGTACAAATAATTCAATCCCAGAGACGATCTGTAGCAATGAAAGAGTCTGAAAAGGTAGAGAGAGCTACACTGGTGACTCAGGAGAAATTTTAGTGATGCAGAGTCAAGGTGGAGAAGACTAAAAAAAATTAGATTTTAGTAAATCAACAACCTTTGTTATTTCATTTGGCCATCTTGGAACAACTACCAACAAAAAGGATTCCAAACTCAACAATTTGGCTTAAATTTTAAATAATTCCTCTCAAGGACCATCTCATCATCAATATAGCATCTACTCAAACCCCCAACACCATTCCCAAGCCAGACATACAAGGAAATTCTTTGTAATTTCTTGCAGATCCTTCAAACTGCCATGCAAAAAGGCTACAAAATTAGCCCTGTTTTACAAACAAACTACTCTTTAAAATTATTATAACCCAACAAGCTCTTGGAAATTCATAAAATAGGTCACAAAAATCCCAATTCCATAGGTTTTAGAAAAACACTCAACCTCTAATCCATAATTTCTTAAAACCCTCAATTTCCTAACAAATACCTAGGGTTTTTAGCATCTCACAACTCGAAGGCCTTCGAAACATCACCAAAGTATAAAAAAAGTTTTTTAGGGTTTTCAAACACATAATAAACCTTCACCTGGCCTTTAGACTCAGTAGATCTCAAAAACATCACTTTGGTTCCTCCATTTCAAGCCAAAATCTAACATTCTCAGCCTAAAACAACATCACCATCCCTATAAACGCTTTTCCATTATTAAAAGAGTTAAGGAAACTTGAAAAAAATGCATTTTAAACCTTTCCTCTAAGTCACAATTCACCATAGTAGGAGGAAGGGCTCCATCACAAAAATTAAACTCAGACCTTGCTGGTCTGTACAGGCTGAATAAAGAAAATTGGATTTTCCTTTCACTAAAACAACCAAAGGTGTATCAAAATAGATTGAAATCTAGGTTAAGACCTTCCACCACAATTTTTCATGAATTTCTATTCATAAGAGGCCTGTACTGGGCTGTACACAAAGAAAAGAAACTGAAAAGCTCAGAAAAATGTTGAAATTCCACAGTTTTAGGCATTGTGAAGAGCATCAATCTTCAAAAAAACAATTGATTGAACCCCCATTCAAGCTTGAATGATTTTTTTAATACATTTAAAATGATAATCATCTCCCTTCAATGGCCATAACTACCTTTGAACCGCCAAACCCTTATTAAGCCTACAAATACTAGTATTTAACAATGGTTTTGCTTAATAAGATTTATCATGCAAATTTATTATTCTAAAGGCCTAGGACCACTTAGAAAATCTTATAACATGAATTTTAGACTCTTTCTCTGCACTCCCACCTACTTTTTACATAATTTTCCTTTATGGTAATATCAACAATTATTTAATTCAAGAGTGCTTTTGCACATTTGTCCACCCTAATCTACTAATTCCCAAAGTACATAAAAGATTGGTCTATTAGACCTTATTCAAGACAAAAAGACCTCAACATACTAACATTTACCAATTTTCCTCCCAATTTACCATCAAACAATCACAAATTGAGGGTGAGGTGTAGGTACTCCTACACCATTCAACTTTCAAAAACAAAGTCAATTAGGTTGCAAGACGTTTGGATTGGGCTAGCATTTGGTGGAAGAGGAAGAAAGATGACTAGAACTCTAGAGGCCCACCATACTAGATTTTGATATTGAACCATGAGAGTAGAAGAGATATTTGATATCATGTATCAAAACATTAAGCATGCATTCTTCCAACCAACGGAGAAGGAGATGATTACTTTGCTTCATTTTCATTTGCATAAGCATATCAAGGCATGCAAACCAAGAAGGCCAAGGATGTCCAGTTTTATGTGGAGGTAATAGATGTGGTCTAAAATTTAGGAGGGGCAAGAAGTTCAATGTATGATCTTGATGAAATTGAGGAAGAACAATAAGAGAGGGACAAGAAAAATAAAAACAATACAAAGTTTCAAGGATTTGTTAAGTGAGTAAGAGAGCTATGGGAGTAGCCTCATCTAAAATATTTTGAACTAGAGTTTGATATGTACCATTTAGAGAGCTTGGTTTTCATGGAGTTCCTTTCAAAGCCTCTACTTTTATTATTCTTATGGTAAACTATTTGGTAGATTTGGTGGAATTACCTTTCTTAGTAATCGCTATTAGTGAGATTGAGATTGTTAACCTTGAGAAAGTAGGACTTGGGAAAAGGAATTTGATATTTCTATTTCTTTCAAAGACTTTAAGTGGGATGTACTTCGCATTGACGCCATTCCTCAATATTCACTTGATGGCATCAAGGAATGGATGAACTCCATCGTTATAAAGTATTATGAAAGCAAAATGAACTTGTACTAGCAGCCAATTTTGAAGACTATTACTGATGATCCAAATAAATTTATTGAATATGTTGGTTTAACAGAATTTTTGAATATGGAAGCTAGTGATTTTGATTTTGATAATTTAGAAGAGTCAAATCAAGGATATGAATCTTCTAATGTAGAAGAGGAATTAGAATCACTCTTCATGTTGTAGGTACCTGTTATCACCTAGAATTGCACCCTATGCACAGTGATTGAGACTGAGCTTTCTAGAGAAAAAATGGTATCATTTCAAGGCTGTGGGTCACCTAGAGTTGAAATGAACCTCTGGAGAAGGCCAGCTTCCTTTGGTGTCACCTAAACTAATGATTTTGTAAAGGGAAAGGGATAAGGAGTACATAAATTGGAACTATTCCTATGGTGATACACCGAATTGATAAGAAATCATGAAATGAAAAACAAGATGAACATACACTGAGTAGCTAGTGGTTAGTATTTCACTTACTCAACATAACCCCTTTTAGACTTATGCATCATTCTTAAAAGGGGTTATGTTGAGTAAGTGAAATACTAACCACTAGCTACTGAGTGTATGTTCATCTTGTTTTCATTTCATGATTTCTTATCAATGCGGTGTATCACCATAGTTTAGTTTCATTTATATGTACTCATCCTTTTAATCTTACATAATTGATAGTTTAGGTGATACCCAAAGGAAGCTGGCCTTCTTCGGAGGTTCATTTCAACTTCAGGTGACCCACAACCTTGAAATGATCCCATGTTTCTCTAGGAAGCTTAGTTCTCATAACTTTGCATAGGGTGGATTTCTAAGAGACAACAGTTTCTGGCACACCCGGTGGGATGGTGAACTACTTCTTAGTTCATGTTTATGCATTTGATTGCTACTGTTTGGTGTGTATAGCTACAGTCTCAAACTTTTGGAGGAAAATTTTCAACACACCTAGCGACTCCAGAAAAATATCAAATGGTTTCAAGCAGACAAAGTGCTATTATGAAAAATTAGACCTGGTTTCTTGCTTTACCAGAAACTCCAGTGAATTTCCAGTCTCTTACATGAACAAATATGTCTGCATTTAATGGAAATATGTCATATTACCCACCATTTCATGAAAACCATGCATGGATTCCCTCTTACCAGCCATCTCACATAGAGCAACTTGCTGGTCTTATACCAAATGTCCCTGTAATAGCAGACTACCAGTAGCCTCATCATGTTTTCCACCCTCCCATCCCTGCTCAGTCTCAATATCAACAAATCTATGATCAAAATCAACCCCATGAAGAGGTCTTTGATGCCAACCAACATGATTATTTGCATAATCAACCTCAAGAGCACCCTTACCAAAATGTATTGGATCTAATTCAAAATCTTGACCATGT
>VDFB02000002.1:21174599-21609369 GCA_007258455.2 Sequoia sempervirens | reverse complement strand
GTGAAGTTTTAACTGTTACAATAAGAAGTAAAGACATTACTATATAGAAATTACATTATAAAAAATGATATATTTAACAAAATAATCACTTAAGGCCATCTCACGATCACTCTCCACGATGGAAATATTTGCACGCCGATGTTGAGGCATGCTCAAGCCCTGTATAAATCATCCAAATAGGAATTAAACTACGAATCAATAATGGTTTAATTTTCCACTAGAACTAACATCTATAACAACGAAAGTAAATTGAAATTTAGTAATTTTCCTCATACCTCCCCTATCAGAGCCATCGAGGATTGTATAGCAGATGAAATACCGATATCCATTTCCCTTGCAGCATTTGGAGGTGTTTCCACAACCAACATATGAAAATAAAATAACAAATTATTCAATCACAAAAAAGTTACAATAGAGCCGATATTAGCATGGTGTGATGGTTTATGGGTGGCATTATTGTTCTTGTCACCAAGGTTCAAACCCCGTTGGGATGGTGTTGTTGAATGGTTGTATCCGGTTCATAGCTTTGGTCAAAAGCGTTTACCCCTTGAATAAAAAAAAGAAGTTACAATAGCGACCCATGTCACATGACTTATAATGTATGAGATCTAATGAACAAAATTTTGAGTACAAGTATTAAACTATATATTTCTGATTATCATGCTTACTATTTTCCCTATCCATATATTTCTGATTATCATGCTTACTATTTTTCCTAGCTAAAGAAAATTGAGTGGAAGGGTGCCTTGGTGAATGATGAAAGAGTGGATTTTTTAATGACTCTAATTAGGTTTCTTGTGCAGGGATCAGTCATTTTTGTTGATAAATAAGATGTTTGAAGCTTGAGGATGATAATAAGAAGTATTGAAATGAGTTGGCTTGTTGTTGCATTGTGATTTAAAAATTAAACAATGTGATTTTTGATAAAAAGAGAAAGAAATTTTAGTTTCTTATTCAATTTGATCTTCTCCTAATTTAATTGGGTCAAATGTTGGTGCAGGAGCACCTAGATCATCAAATACTTTTCAATTTTGCAAAAGGGATGAGTGTTCAAATTTGTATTGAGTCAATCACAAAAGGTCCTTGAAAAATGATGTAAAGTGCATGATCAAGGTCATATGAGGTCTTATTTGAATGTATTCAAGGTTATGGGTAAGTTCTAGGTGGTTAAAGTGGGAAAATGCAAACAATGCAATTATGTAATATTGTTAAAAGTTGTTAAATTGACAAAAACAAGGAAATCAAGCATATTAAGGGTTAAAAGGGGTAGTTTCAACCAATGGAAAGAAAGTTATGGAAAAGGAAATATCTTTAAAAGGCATGTAAAGGTGAGAAAAAGTAGAAGTTTGTGTTCTTGTAATTATATTTTGAAATAAAAATTCCCTATTTCTGAGTTTGTAGCATTACTCCATTGTTTTGTTTTCTTATGTTGGTAATTTAGGAACACCAAAAGTTAAATCATAGTGTGAATACATGTAAAGAGGAGTTAGTTTCCAATTTAAAGAGTTGGAAGGTTAGTTTTAGGAAACAAAAAAAAAAGGTAGTTTTCAGTGCCCAACAGAGTCCTTTTAGAAGCAAGTTTGAGCGTCCAATAGGGTTTTGCTTCACTACTCCACCAATGTAGGTCAAGTAAATTGGTCGAGTAGGTTAATGTTAGGATGTTTTGCATGTTTTGATGATTGTAAGTGTAAGGAAAAGCAAGAATACTATGGTGGAGTTGCTGCTACATTGGAAAATAGAGGATTTTCCTACACAAAGTGATGCTATAGTCATGGTTCATGAATAAATAAAGCTTGTAGAGGCTTGGAAATGATGTAGAAGGTCTTGAAAGACATAAAAATCATGGTCCAAGTGGTGGTCAGAAAAATAGAGGTTTGCAAGAGTATTTTTCACAAAACCCTCCTTGATTTGTGCTTTTACACCCTATAAACGAGGGTTAATTGGATTAGAACATTTTCATGGTTTTTAATCCCTATAAATGGTGAAATATTGAGTTATAAGACATGCTTGAAGACTATTTTGAGGTTTTGTGTGATTTGGAATGGTTTTGAAGGGGTCTCCTTTGTAAAACAAGCCTAATCTACTACCCTTTCTTCAGAGGACAGTCTGAAATATGATGATTTTCTTTATGTCAATCATCTAAGAAATTTGATATGTTGTGATGTGCTGGAAAGTGTTTCTAAATGTGCGTTGATTTTTTTAATAAGCTTTGGGATAGGAATGTAACTACCTAGTTCAATGGTTGACAAACCTACTAGAGGAATATGATATTGTTTGATCAAAACAAAGATGTTTGTTTAAATAGTGGAAAGGATGATATTGAGTTCTTGGTTACTATCAAACTAATGATATGATTGATGTTACTAAATTTTTTTAAGGTGTATAAGATAGGTTTGGTGACTCTGATGGTTGGATGGGTGAGTATTATGAAGCCTTTTAAGAAAATTGGTGATTAACCACAAGATGATAATCAAGATTCTATTGTAGTGGTAGTTTGTAACCTATAAGTAGACTACTACAGTCAAAATATGGTGAGTATAGTTATTGATAATGGAATGATAACAGTGAGGTATGGTTTAGTTGATTTGTTTCCTTGGTGAATAAATGAAAGGATGAATTGTTCAAGTGTCAATAATTAGGTTTATGTTTTTTTTATGGTGGTTGAGAATGATGTGAATCTAATTGATTAAGTCAAAGTTTTCTAATATGGTTTTTTCTTTGAATGAGTCAATTGGAATACTGATTAGTGAAATGATAAATGATGGCCTATGGAATGGCTAAGAGAATTTGAGTGGATTTTGGTTGAATGAAAAGTAGATTTCTGATGAAATTATATTTGATCTTCTCCCAATTCTATTTGGGATTGAAATCCCTTCAAGAAATGATGTTGATGGTGTTTATTGGATTCTCTGCATCAGATGTACCCTGATGATTGAGTGTTTTGATATGATTCTCTACATCACTAACTGCCTTATCTATGTTATTGCTTACTATTATGGTTTCATATAGATTTTTTCCAAGCATCCATAGTTTGTTATGCTGGTGCACCTTTGCAAGCACATGCCTCCATGTGAAGTAATTGCATCATGCTGCTTATGTTGAATTTCTAAACAACTATATTGTATAGTTGAAATTTTGTCAACTATTAACATCTAGTTATTAGTTATGGAATTTGTAGTAATGCTTTGAGTTTGAATGATGTGTAATGCAACGTAACCAACAATCTGAATATAAACTAAAAAAATCTATTAAGTAGAATTCATTAGTTAAGTTCTCTTTATTCTATTACCTTCGTGTACGTTTGAGTAAATCCACTGGCACTGGGAGGTGTTTGCTTGAAACCTCCAATATTATCCTGTTCAACATCCAAAATCACATATTAAAATACCATTTGTAAAACAATGCTATTAACATGTAATAAATTTATAATTGTTTATTAGTTACATACCCCACTGATAGGTGTACTATAGAAATAAGTAGGTGGAGGACCAGTGTATCCAGTCTCAACACTGTGACCTTGCAATTTTATTAAAATAATAAAACTAAATTAGTTAATCTTTCATTTCAGAATTAAAATTTAATAAATTAAATTCAATGAACATGCTAACTTTTACTTGACTATCAATGCCATATGCATGATGTAAAATTTTATCCCTCCTCTCCATCCCCATAGTAGCATACAGATCCTACATAGCAGCATACAAATCCTATGTAGTAGAATATGGATCCTGCATAGCATCATCCTAAGTGCCAGTGGGGTCATATGAAAAAGTCACCCTGCAAGATTGACACACATGGGTTTGAAGGCCACCACTCCAAGATTCCCCTGGATGTCATTGTACAATAGGGCTAGTATGATGGATGACACTCTAGGTCAAAGTGTTGATCACCTGCAATGTCTCTACGTCAGCACTCTCCTTCACAATGGCAGGCATAACAATGTGCTCATGAGGTAGCCTAGCGAGAGGTCATCTGCCTTGCCGCACAGGATCCAGCTATGCACCAGGCCTATCCTGAGCCAATCCCCCACATCTCCCCTAAAACTCCCTCATATCAAAATAATTTGATTTGGTTCAATATGAAATCACTATATAGTTTCCTATGAAAATATTGCGTGGGACTTCACAATTTTTGCACAGTGGGTAATCAAAGACCAAGTACCACCTATCATAAAAATAGTTCCTAATCTCTTGGTGGTGGCACCAACGAATAGGAAACCTCTTCGCATTGAGGCTAAGATTTTGATTTTTTCTAGGGTTAGTGAATAAAGAGCACAAATCACCTTTAGTAATTTTTAAATCTTTTACTTGTTTATATGATAGTTTATCTACATAATATGCCCTAGCTACCTGCCTCCTATCATGCCATCCCATTATTTGTTGGGTTATTGAATCTACATTTTTTAACATCTCTTTTATTGAATTTGCTAGGGCCATTATTTTTGTGGTTAAAGCATTTGGATCACTCAACCTACTGATAAGATCTTCAATTTATTTTTTGTTGTTCTCAATTTCACTCCTCAAATTTTGTTGAGTGCCAGGAGGGTGTTGAGTGATTGGTGGGGGAGGTTGATTTTGTTGAGGATTTTTAGGATCATTTGCATCTCCTACAATTTTTTTTAAAAAATCAAATCTAACCTAAAATAAATAAAATCAACTTGATACTAAGAAATTCAAAATAAATAGCAAAAAATACTTACCTCCTGGACCTCTTCATTGTCGTGGCGCCATCTTTGCAAAGAAAAAGAAACTGTTGTTGATGAATTTTGTAGAATGCCTTCTCCTAGAACGCAAGTGCAAAAATGAGGGTTTTTGGCTACGGGCAGAGTAGAAAAACAAACAATAGAAAATGAATCACTTTCACTTTTTTTTTTGCTTTTAAAATGACATAATGCGAGTGCGTTATAACCCGCTCGCGTTACATCATTTTCAAAAAATATTTTGAGTTGGCCACAAAAGTGTAACCCAACTTCATGCACCTGCCCATAAACTATTTTTTTCATATTGAAAATGAAAAAATATAGCCAAAGATAGAGAACAACAATCAAAAATGCCTTGTGTAAAATGACATAAACTGTATAGCATTGCAACCATCACCACAAAATGAAAGCCTTAAATGAAACAATGATGGTTTCAACAAAAACCTAGTAAATTACTTTTTCAATACTAACCTATAAAAAATAGAACAATATAGCAAAAGCTAGAGAACAACAGTCAATAATTCCTTATGGATAACAACATAAACTCTATAAAATTTACTATTTTATTGTGAATCATAAATGAAACAATTTAACCAAAGCTAGAGAACAAAACTCAACAATACCTTATGGAAAACAACATTAACTGTATAACATTAAATATTTTATTGCATTGCAACCATCGGCACAAAAGGGAAGCCATTATAAAAAATGAAACAATATAGCCTAAGGTAGAGAGCAACAATAAACAATTCCCTATGGAAAATAAACATAAATTGTATAACATTAACTATTTTATTTTGTTGCAAGCATAGCCATTGCAACCATAGCCACAAAATGGAAGCCATAAATCAAATGATATTGGTTTTAACAAAAATATAGTCTTTTCTCAACAACACCTTATCAAAAATTGAAACAATATAGCCTTTTCAATAGTACCTTATAAAAAATGAAACAATATAGCCTAAGCTAGAGAACAAAAATCAACAATTCCTTATGGAAATCAACATAAACTGTATAACATTAACTATTTTATTATGTTGCAACCATAGCCACAAAATGAAAGTCATAAATCAAACAATATTGGTTTCAATAGCGAGCATTGTTGACTATTGGTCTATAGCTTTGGCTATATTGTTTCCTTTCTAATAAGGTGTTGTTGAAGAAAAGAAATTCCTAGGTTGTTTTTGAAACCATTATTGTTTCATTTAAGGCACGTGAGTGTGCATGTCTATATATGCATTTTCTACATGTATCTCTGGGGTCATGTGTTTGTCTATAAATAGATATGTCCAATTTTTAATAACAATATAGTTATTTGCTTCTTTTCTGGTTTGATTGCCACATACTCTTATATCTCCACAATTGTTGTTAACTATTTTGAATGTTTACAATTTTAATCACTTTTAGAAAACAACAAGCAAAAATCCCTTATGGAAATCAACATAAAATATATAATTTTAACTATTTTATTGTGTTCCAACCATAGCCACAAAATGGAAGCCATAAATCAAACAATATTGGTTTCAACAACGACCCAGATGGAAAAACCCACAAAACACATAAATTCATAGTAACAAACCTATGCAAAAATACAGTCTTTTCTTAGAAACACCTTCTCAAGAATTGAAACAATAGCCTTTTCAATAGTACCTTATCAAAATTGAAACAATATAGCCCAAGCTAGAGAACAACAATTAACAATGCCTTATGGAAATCAACATAAACTATATAACATTAACCATTTTATTGTGTTACAACCATAGCCACAAAACGAAAGCCATAAATCAAACAATATTGGTTTCAACAGCGTACCTTATCAAAAATAAAATAATATAGCCTAAGGTAGAGAACAACAATCAACAATGCCCTATAGAAATCAACATAAACTGTATAACATTAACTATTTTATTCTGTTGCAACCATAGCCACAAAACAAAAGCCATAAATCAAGCAATATTGGTTTTAACAAACAATGCAGTCTTTTCTCAACAACAAAAGACTATATTATTGTGTTCCAACACAAACTAAATAACGTTAACTATTTTATTGTGTTCCAACTATAGCCACAAAACATAAGCCATAAATCAAACAATATTTGTTTCAATAACAACCCAGATAGAAAAACCCACAAAACACATAAATTCAGAGTAACAAGCTTATGAAAAAATACAATCTTTTCTCAACAGCACCTTATTGAGAATTGAAACAATATAGCCTTTTCAATAGTATATTATAAAAAATGAAACAATATAGCCTAAGCTAGAGAACAACAATCAAAAATGCCTTATGGAAATCAACATAAACTGTATAACGTTAACTATTTTATTGTGTTGCAACCATAGCCACAAAATGGAATCCATAAATCAAACAATATTGGTTTCAACAACATATCTTATAAAAAATGAAATGATATAGCCTAAGGTAGATAACAATAATCAACAACTCCCTATGGAAATCAACATAAACTATATAACATTAACCATTTTATTCTGTTGAAACCATAGCCACAAAAAGAAAGCCATAAATCAAATGATATTGGTTTTAACAAACAATATAGTATTTTTTCAACAACATCTTATGGAAAATTGAAACAATATAGTCTTTTCAACAACACCTTATCGAAAATGAAAGAATATAGCCTAAGCTAGAGAACAACAATTGACAATGCCTTGTGGAAATCAACATAAACTATATAATGTTAACTATTTAATTGTGTTGCAATCATTGCCACAAAACATAATCCATAAATCAAACAATATTTGTTTCAATAGCAACCTAGATGGAAAAACCCGCAAAAACACAAAAATTCACAGTAAACACCTTGTCGAAAATGAAACAATATAACCTAAGCTAGAGAACAATAATCAACAATGTCTTATGGAAATCAACTTTAATTGTATAACATTAAATATTTTATTGTGTTGCAACCATAGCCACAAAAAAAAAGCCATAAATCAAACAATATTGACTTCAATTGTGACCCAGAGGGAAAAACCCACAATTTTCTCAATAGTACCTTATCAAAAGTTGAAACAATATAGCCTTTTCAACAACACCTTATCGAAAATGAAACAATATAGCTTAAGCTAGAGAACAAAAATCAATAATGCCTTATGGAAATCAACATAAGCTATATAACATTAACTATTTTATTGTGTTGCAACCATAGCCACAAAATTGAAGCCATAAATCAAACAATATTGGTTTCAATAGCGATCCAGATGGAAAAACCCATAAAACAAAAAAATTATAGTAACAAACCCATGCAAAACCATCGCCACAAAATGCGAACCATAAATGAAACAATATTGGTTTCAACATTGACCCAAATGAAAAACCCACAAAATAGAAGAATTCATAGTGAGAGACCAATGCAAAAATAAACAATACTTCCTTGCAACTATCATGAATACACCGATACCATAAATCAAGCAATATAGCCTAAGAAACAAAACAACAATCAACAATGCCCTATGGAAAATAACATAAACTATTTTTGAAATACTCTGCAAAGGGTTTTTTCAATATGTAGCTCTTCTCGATTGCTTTTTCTTTGCTGCCTTGTTTCTGGAACACCTGCAAAAAAAGGGCAAAAAATTATCGCAGTCGACACTTTCACCTGCAAAAAATGGGCAAAAAATTATCACAATCGACACTTTTGTATTACTTTTGCAACCATCACCCCATGCAAAAAATACAAAATAACCTCCAACCACCTTTCATAGAAGCTCAACAATAGTTGATTGAACTTGCACCTTCACAGAAGCTTGCCCTTCTCGCTCATAGCTCTGATAGCAGGTAAAGTTATAGAATGACACCCAACAATGCCTTATCAATAATTGTGTAGACATTCACTATGTTTCCCGAGGTTCTAAATGGTAGGTGTTATTACAACCATTGCCATTGTTTGCCTCCTACAATAATTTAACAACTAAGCCCTTAAAGTTGTGATTCAAATATTGGAAATCTAATCTGAATAGCTATCTCAATCATCATGAAGGTGCATTTAACTTGTCAACCCAGGGACGTATACTTGAAATGGGTCAACATAGTATGTGCACTAGGAATCCATAGTAGCCATCTTCATTCTATAGCTAAGAAAAACATAATGTTAAAAGTAAATTGCTTGGAAAGAAGTAATATAAGTGTTGAACATCAACCAACAACTATACTAAGATGAAGTGCATGAAATAAAAGAAAATCTAAGCAAACAAACAAGAAACTACATTGTCTACTTTGGCTGCAGGAATAGTCACATAATGGAATTCTAGTGGCTGTCGAAACTGACAGTTGCCAGATTTGTAACTAATTGCTAAATAGAAAGTAATAACTAAACTAAAGGATGGAATGCTCACCAAGTGGGGCCCCATGGATGAATATCCCTTAAGAAAAATGTAAACTCAGATGCATGAACTTATAACTTCATTTTATTCATTAGAAGACATGAGTACAATAGAGAAACATAACTGTATTACCAAAAAACTAAGAATGTCTTGTACAACATCAGATTAATCAACCTTCTGAGAAGTAGCATTCAAGTCTTATTTATAGGAGGAAAAACTACTAACTAATTACGTAGCAAGGCGGTCAACTCCAACAGATTAGGAGGATGCCACTTTATGGAAAGCATAAAAAGTGGAAAGGAGGTTATGCATGCATGGAATCTAGTCAAGCAAGTCTTCCTTAACACATATCTACCATAACAAAGCTCCTATATTCGCTCAACAAACTATTATGACCATTTGTAAGGTAGTTACAATCTTTGATTTGAACTAGGAATCTCCCTCCATTGAGAGTATTCCCTCCATTGGCCTTTTGAATGATCACCTTGTTGACCTTTATGGCAAACGACCAGTTGGCAAAATTTTCCTTAATTTTGTAGGTTCTAATTATATTTTCATGAAAACATTAGTACGCACAACAATTGCATATCTATAACTATCTTAAAGTAACATTCATTGATCCACATGTAAAATTAACATAGATAGTTCATATAGCATGTCAATGTCATTTAAAGGTTACAAAAATAAGCTTATGCTCAATGTCTATGGCTTTGAGGAAATATCATGAAAATGTCAGTATCCAAGTATCCAATTTTATGACAACTACAACAAATGGATAATAAACTCTTTCAAAATTGAGCAATAAATTGGACTTATCAACCACTACATGGAAACCATACAACAATTAATGTTGATGCCAACCAATGTTTAATTTCGCTAGCCTTCTCTATCCATGTGCCAAAAAATATGCCACCTTTTACCTGATCGGTACCAAACATTAGAAGCCCTAAAAATGCACGTTAAGCGCATAAAATACAAAATTAAAAAACATCCACCACCTTTTTCCCATTCACTAGAAGCCTTAAGAATTAGGAAGGCTGACGAAAATTCTGAGCAAAGTTGACACATATAGCCTATCAGCTAAATATTATTATTAAAAATGTAAATATTATAGTATTTTTATTTTAAAATGTTTAGAAGGAAATTTTCACAATACACATATCAAAACATATATATTTAATACTATTTAATCATAGATGTTCTCAAAAACACAAATTTGAGCATATCAACTTTGGATTCTCTAACTTATAAATAGTAAAACTAATAAAATTAGAATATAAAATAATAATAATAATAAATTATTGTATGTAATCATCACATCATACCATAAACCATATAATTTTTTATCATTAATTAATTTTACAATAAATTATTATTGTTTATATTTAAATTTTTGTAAAAAGAATATATTAAAAATTAGTAAAAAGAAAAAATATAAACATCATATATATAAATAATTTAGTTGAATATATAAAAATATCATATCTTTTCAATTGTTCTCTGATCATTTTGATTTTTTTAAATTTTTCCTTCCAATTTTTCTTAATCATTTTGATTTCGTTTAACATTGCATATCATGATTAAAAGAAGTGTATAAATTTATAAAAAAACTATAAAAAACAATTTAGTAAATTCTTAAATTTAAAATGAAAAATAATCAAATATCAAATTATTCTGTTGAAGAGTGCAACAAAGGTTGGATTGTGGTGTGCATAGAAGGAAGAACCTTTGTTTAGAACCTTTACACACTGTCTTTGTTGTCAATCTGGATTAGGGACTGTTGTTGATTGGTTGTTTTGTACCAGTTTTTCCTTTTTCTTAGACTTCAAGTTTGCAAATAATCCATGTTCAAAGAAATAGTACAACATTTTTATTGAAGTTCATGAAGCCGGATCTAGTAAGCCTCTATTGTAACTTAAATACATATGCAATGTAAAAGGACTTCAATTATTAGCTGATATCAAAACTATAATTCTGAGCAGACACTTTTATTCTGGTTTCTCCTTTGCTTTCATGACATATCAACAAAGGTCTTAATTAGATTTATCAGATGCCTTGGACTGAATCTCCTTCCCTCTGCAATCTTTGCTTGCTAAATATCAAACAAAAGCAAATTCTGAGTTTAAATTTTATGACCTTATTTAGATGATATGGAATAAAAATACAAATAATCAGATTGTGATACACTTCTCCATGCCTACATCAATATTTTCTTATCTTTCTACCATTTGTCCCTTTGAAAATTTTCTTTGCTATAAACAACTTTTGATAAGGAATCACTGTAATACATGGTAACCTATTTTTATGTATCCAAACAAATACTATTGGAAAACAAAATAATGTACAATTAATCACTAGCAGAAACAACCTAGAAATTGGTAAGAGTGTTAATTCTACAAGAGAAATTGAAATGACCTGAAATTTCCAAATAGCATCGACCAGTATGTGGCTATTTTGTAGATTCCTATCAAACTTATATGGATCTGAGGTTCATATAGAGTTCAACTGCACTCTTTTTAAAAAAAAAAGGATTCGTGTATCATTTGTTTTTTACGATAAAAGTTACTTATTAGACTCTCACTGGGCCTCTTTTCATTATAGTTCTGAACATATCTAAGATGCTAGCAACAACAACCACTTTAGATATTTTGTCATGTTTTTCAATTCATTGTCATATGTAGAACCATAGCAAATGGCATAAATGAACCAAATTCCTAATTCAACAAACATTTTGAATATTATGTATATCTGAATCCATCTTATTCCTTTAGTTTTTAACCTACAAGATTATGGAATATGGGTATGTGTAGGATCATCATGAAAAAAATAGGCCCTTAAATGGCAAAAAACTCTGAAAAATCAGAGATAGTCAACTTGACATAAAAATTTGAATAATTTATCTATATTATTTCAAAAATATGTAAGAATAGAATTTGTAGCAAATTGAATGTAGTTTCTAAATTACTAGGTTTATTTAAAAAAAAAATCTATTTGATGAAATTTTGAAATTTTAGTGTAGTAGTACTTAA
This sequence comes from Sequoia sempervirens, assembly GCA_007258455.2. NCBI lineage: Eukaryota > Viridiplantae > Streptophyta > Pinopsida > Cupressales > Cupressaceae > Sequoia > Sequoia sempervirens. The sequence goes on along the minus strand of VDFB02000002.1, from coordinate 21,597,298 downwards.
ATTTTAGGGAAAAAATAAGAAGTAGGTGTCTGTTTGACCACCCTAAGCACAATAAAATGATAATATTTTTTAATAATATTTTAGATATAAATAGAGGACTCATGTCCTAATGTGATGCATACTTTTTGGTAATTTTTTTCCAAGTAAATAATTAATTATGAATTTTTTATTACAGTTGTAGACATGTAAAATTAGCATTATGCATTCAATTAGGTCCATTCATCAAGTAAACCAAATTCACATCAATCCACTCATCAGGTAAATCAGGTTCATCATCCATTTAAATTAAATAAATTAACTTTATTTGATTTAAGCCTATCATTACCTCATTTGATTAAATAAATTAATTTTAATCAAACCATAACATTTCATCTTTCATAAACCATCTTCTAATTTCATCTCATGCAAATTAATCCACCTTTATCTTGCATCATCCCTTTAATTAAATAAATCAAACATTTATTTAATTAAATCCCAAATGCATTTTCCATCCCTTTTGATTTAAATAAATCAAATATTCAAGTCAAATGGGTCAAAATCAACTAATCATCACCTAAGCTAATATAATCCTGATTTACCTAATCTAACCACCCATCACATCCTCTAGCTTTTCCCACTTGCACAAATAAATCAATTTATTGATTTATTAAAATCCTTATTTTCTTTCAACTTGGCATAAAAATAGAATATTCCCTCAAGTTTGAAAATGAAGACAATTTGACTTGTCCCTTCCAACATTGCAATAAATTCTCTCTTTCATGTCCCCCTCTCAACATTTAATTGATAAATTCAAATTTGAATCTCCCTCTCTTGGGAACATTGGCCAAAACTTGCACATTCCTCAACCTCACAAGTTGACAAGTGGCTTCATCTCATTGGCCAAATCCTTATCCCACATTGCTCTCTCATAAGCATTCTTTTAGCTTGAGAGTCTTTAAATAGAGGCTTTATCCTTCAATAAATCCTCCATAATCTTAACAAATCATCTACAAAGCTTATGCAAAGTCACTCTCTTCATTTGAGAACTGATTTTGTCTATTGCATCATCATCATTGGCATTATCAAGGGTTGGGAAAGGGCTATTTTCCACAATTGCACCAATCCAATATGGGATAGGTTTGAGCATGCTTAGTCTTTTTGGTATTTTATCACTTTGTTTATTTAGCATGATTCAATATCTCATATGGATGCTTGATAATTTGCTATGTTTTAAAGTGCTAATCATGCTAATGTGTGTGTGTTAGTTTTAGCCATTTGCAGATTTTCACCATCCACAACTTTTCAAAAATATAAAAAACATGTATGTCTGACCACCTTAACATGGTCAAAACTTCATGAAATTCATTTTTTCCTTTTTTAATTCTATATTATGTGAGGCATAGAATGTGATACATGTTTTGGATTCAAAAAATGTGATACCGTTTGAAAGCTATATATGTTTTTCAATCAACCTATCAATCAGGATTTTAGTCATAATTTGAATAGAAAATGAATAATAATTACTTATTCAATTCAAAGTAAAGCATAATTTATATTGGTGGAAAGTTGAAATTCTCCTTTAAAAACCCTTTTCATTTTATCAATTTTCGGTAAAAAAAAGTCTTCAGCCACATACCCATCATATTGCCACTTTTTGGCCCATCATGATCCTGCACATACCCATATCACAAATTATTAAAAAAATAGTTTAGATTCATGGTATAATATTAACACCAAGATTCAATTATATAGTTTTCTAGACAAATTCAATGATTCATATTTCATGAATAGTGGTATGTATGAATAGTTAACTTATAACTCATTACATATAGACAATGCACACATGGATTAAGCATCAAAAATTCTAGGTAGATCATCTATCCTAGTACTATTCTGACTCGAGCATTTTAACCATGAAATTTTCTCCAAAGGAAATCTAAGGGAGCTTAACATTGAGAGAAGCTTCATTATTAAGCACACTTGAGTTGAGGTAGCACTGAGATAGGTGACCTCATCGCAAGTCCCAATGCTTCACCCATGTGCATCACCTAGGTGTAATGAGTGCTAAGTGGATCATTCATTCTCATGAGAGATGGGTTCATCCCAACTACTAATGAAATATGGATCAATGAGTTTTGACTCAAAAAATATAGAATTGAATCATGATATTAATATCATAACTTGACACACTGCAGAAAATTTTTCTTATTTATGAGATTCATATTGTCAAATTTTTTTTACAGAAAAATAAATAGAGATAAGAATTTATTTTACATTAATCAACCCATCCTAAATTAGTCATCAAGATTATATCATTGATCAGATTCTTTTAAGATAGGTTACTTCTTAGACTCCCACCAAGGCTCATCCCTTTATATGACACAACCACAATACATTCCATTCTTTCAAAGGCTGATAGTGTAATGCATTTTATATGAAGTTTATATTTACATATAGTATACAAAAAAAAACCCCCCAAAACTAAATCCTATGAACCTTTTAAAAGTTGTTTAGATTTACATTAAGCCATTATCCCTTAACAGTTATGAAGGCATCTTGTAATCTAAAAAGTTCAAAGCTAAAGAATAAAAAATTGTAACACTTACCCCCATCCATTGGAGGAGCATTTTCAAGAAGGACAGTACTGATTGTATTTGGAAAAGAAGTATTCACTTGAGATGAACCCAAAGATGAACCATGTGCTTTAGACATTGCACATCTAGTCACCAAAAGTTTTTCTTTGAAAGGTTTGATCATTAGACTCTCATTTTAAAAAGTAAGATGGAATTTATTTGTGCATTAATCAAACAATCTTAGATATTGTCATCAAGATTGTATCACTGACCAACTTCTTGTAAGACACAAGCTACTTCTTAAACTCCCACCAAGGTTCATGCCCTTATATGACACAACCAATACCTTTCATTCTATTGTAAGGTTTCCAATCTATTGTAAGGCTGATAGCCAATATTTTATAATCTTGGTTGACTAATGTCTTTTATAAAGTCTACCTCTATATTCTTTCCAAAATTTGAAATGCCAAAAACCAAAAGATGCAACATAGAGAACAACCCAAAAAAAACTAAACCCTATGAACATTTTAGATGTTGATTATATTTACACTAAGCAATTATCCCTTAACAGTTATAAAGGCATCTTATAATATAAAAATTTCAAAACCAAAGAATAATAAACTTTTAACTAAACCTACCTCCAGCCATTTGAAGAGCATTTTCCAAAACTTGGGTAGCATTGATTGTTGTGAAAATTCTATTGCAGTTACTGATTATTAATCTCCCATCTAATACAGATTATTTGAATGTAGAAAATTAATTCTCACCAAATAATAAAAAACAACACAACTACAACTTAACAAATAAACTCACATGAATAGAGAAGAAAACATGCATAATAATTAACACAATATTTTTGGACAATATTTTTGGGAAAACTAGTACTACATATGCGGAATTTTATTAAACTTCAGCAAATTAAGAGATACATAAACTGATTGCCTCTTACTGGCAAAGCTCCGGCAATATTCCTTTTCAGAAATTCTTCCCTCAATTTTTTCTGCTAAAATTCTACTGCTACTGTCCCCAACGCTATCATTGCAAGACTATTTTCTCTCACTACAAATCTACTTTCTATCACTACAAGTCTTTTTCAAGTGTATGTTCTCCAAATTCCCATTGACCCCCTTTTATACTTTTCTCATTGGAAAACCAATGGCCATGATTTAATCTCAATCAATGGCTAAGATTAAATAGACTCTAACAACCCTAACTAACTTGATTCTAGAAGTCTCTAGAGGAATCAATTAATTAATTACATAATTATCTGGACAAAGTTTCCAAAAAAATTAAATAAATAATTAAATAATCTTGGGAATGGAGACACCTGTCCAAGCTACCTAAAATTAACACTCCCTCTTAGCGAGGAAGGTGTTCTGCATGACACCCAACCTATCTCTGAAGAAGATGAATTTTTCCTTCCCTAATGCCTTTGTCAAAATGTCTACTACCTGTTGATCTGTAGGTATATAATGTAGTTGAACAATCCCCTACTGCACACAATCCTTGATGAAATGATATTTGATTTTTATATGCTTAGACCTATCATGAAACACTAGATTATCAAACAATTTGATGCAACTCTGATTGTCACAGTGTATCACCGTAGTCTCCACCCTCTGACCAAACAAGGCCACTAGCAACTTCGAAAGCCATATCACCTCACATGTCGCCATGCTAGCTGCTATGTATTCTGACTCTGTAGAACTCAAAGCCACAAACTTCTACTTCCTTCTATACCAAGAGACAACTCCTGATCCCAAACTAAAGCAACACCCTAAAGTGATTTTCCTATCTGCTGTACTACCTGCCCAATCTACGTCAGTATAGCCTATCAACTTAATACCATCACCTTGAGCATATCTAATCCCATACTTGATTGTACCACACAAAAATCACAACACGTGATTTGTCATTTTCCAATGCACTCTCTTAAACTAAACCATGAACTAACTAAGAGAGTTTACTGCAAAGGATATATTTGGCCTAGTGTTGACCAAAGACATGAGAGATCCAATCAAATGCCTATATAATGTGGGGTCTACATCCTTCTCCTTGGATGTATCTACCTTCTTCCAATTCATGATCATAGGAGTAGACATGGCTCTACAATCTTCATCTCGAACCTCCTCAAGATTTCGATGCAGTATTTCCCTTGTCCAAGGAAAATCTCTCCATCTATTTGCCATACCTCCATGCCTAGAAAGTAGTGCATAAGCCCCAAATCCTTCATCTCAAACTTTGTTGCAAGGTCCCTCTTTCACTCCTCTATGAGCCCCAGTGAACCTATTAAAAACAAGTCATCCACATATAGAACAGGAATGAGAACCTCAAATCCAACCACCAAGTAGTAGAGGTTAGCATTCACTTCACTCTTCACAAAGCCCATTCCCTGCAAGTATCTATCAATGCGCTCATTCCACACCCTAGGAGTCTGCTTGAGTTCATACAAAATTCTCTTCAATCTGTACATGTGGGTTTCACTATTGTGTGCTACAAATCCCTTTGGTTGTTTTATGTATACCTCCTCTTTCAATTCACCATTAAGAAATGCCATCTTCACATCCATCTGATGGATCTGCCATCCCATTTGTGCTGCAAGTGAGATCACGACTCATATAGAAGTATACCTAGCCACTGGAGCAAATGTATCCTCATAATCAATTCCCTCCTTCTAAGAGAACCCCTTGGCCACAAACCTTTCCTTGTAATTCTCGATGCTACCATCTACACCATGCTTATCTTATAGATCCAGTGTGATTTGACCACTTCACTATCTTTCAATCTAGGTACAACCTCCCACACATTGTTCTGCACTATTGAGGTATATTCCTCAACCATTGCATCTTGCCACACTTGCTGCTATACAACCTCCTAATAGATGGAAGGCTCACTATCTACCAGCTGACTAACTAATGTCATATAGTCATTATACCTAGCTGTTTGTCTCCATTGTCTATTACTCATCCTAGGATCTCCCACAAACTCTTGAGTATCCCTATGTGTATATTGGTTCCCATCACCAACTGTAGAGGATGAAGTATCAACCTCCATGTCTCTCTGATGCATCTCTTGGATCTGCTACATTTGTTGCTCCATACTCTATGAACTCTCAACACCTGAGCCTGTGCTTGTACTAGTAACTGTACTTGAGCTTTGTTGCCCCTGAACTGGTTGCACGATGCTTAGAGCTTCTACTAGCTGCTCACTCTGATCATCTGTTGGAAAATCTTTGGACCTCCTAAATGCCTTGTCCTCCATGAACTTGACATCACGCCTGACTATAATCCTCCTTGTCTCTAGAATAAATATCCAATATGCCTTTGAGGTTTCACTATACCCCACAAAGTACCCTCTCTCTGTAGTCTGATCTAACTTTGAACGTGTAGGCCATAGAATTTGACAATATGCCAAACTTCCAAATATCTTGAAGTGGCTGACATCTAGCTTCTTCCCTGAGAACACCTCCTCTGGTGTCATCTTACCCAATACCTTATGTGGAACCCTGTTTTGTATGTATATTGTTGTACTGCATTCCTCTACCCATAAGTAGCGTGGCATATCCTAGTCATACAACATAGCCCTTGCCACCTCTGATATAGATCGATTCTTCCTCTTAACAACTCCATTCTGCTTTAGGTTGTAAGGAACAGTCCACTCTATCTTGATTCCTTCCCTGGTACAAAACTTCTGGAACTCTTTCCCTTTGTACTCGCCTCCATTGTCTAACTGAAGAACCTTTATTTTCCTTCCTGTCGAATTCTCCACAAGAGCTTTGAAATCTTGGAAGTGACTAAAAACCTCATCCTTGGCCTTCAAAAACTATATCCAAGTCTTCTTAGAGAAATCATTAATAAAAGTAACAAAGTACTCGTATCCTCTGAGAGACTTTGTCGAAATTGGTCCACATATATCTGAATGTACTAGATCAAGAACACCCTTGGATCTGGTGTCACTCCTTGGAAAATCCACTTTCGCAAACTTCCCCAACACACATCCCTTACATACATCATCATGCTATGTGCTAACCTCTGGAACACCTATCACTGTCTCATGAAGCAATTTAAGTGCTCCATGATGTATATGGCCCATCCTCCTATGCCATATCTCTCCTTGATCTCTAGAATTACTGCTACTCATCAGTGCCTTATGAGTATCAAACTGCAACCTGTAAATCCAACCACTCCTAACTCCAATAGCTATGGGTGATTTCTAATCCTTGTGCTTGATTAATACATTCACCCCTCTAAAGAGTACATTGTAACCTTTATCCTGAAGGACAGATATGAAAATCAGATTCATACCCAAGCCTGGCACATGTAACACATCATGAATGAGGATCGGCTTGCCATTCTCCCTGTGAAATAAAATAGTCCCTTTCCCAACTGGATTGAGCTTGGACATGTTCCCCATAGAAATATGGATTCTAATGTCCTCCTCCTTATAACTAGAGAAGTACTCTCTAACTCCTGTCATATGAAATGATGCCCCACTATCTATATACCGAATACCTTGCGAGGTTGAGCTAGCAATACAAGCTATGAGTGTAAACTCATCCTCCATTCAGCTAGAGAGCTCATCTACGCTTGTTGAACCTGCTATCTACTTCTTTCCCTTCTTTTCTTTCTTCCTTTGTGGGAAATCAATGCAATAGTGGCAAAACTCGTGACAGTCATAACACTTGACTTTAGACAAGTTCTTCTTCTTCTTCTCACTTTTTGGATTTGATCCTTTTCTAGACGCCTTCTTCGCTTTCCCCTTTCCTGCTAGGGCAATGTTTTCCTATTCTACCTAACTTTTTTTACTCTTACTATTGGTTCCACTGACAAGGCTAAGTCTAAGCTCCTCCTGAGTGAAGTCACTCCATAGCTTATCCCAACTCAGTAAGGTGTCTTGTCCATTAATAACTTGAACAAAGACATCCCACTACTTAGTAAACCCATTTAGGCCTATCCACACTAGCTTGTCATCATCTGGTTTATCTCCAATAGCTGCCAACTCATCCTTGACAAGTCTGAGTCTGGTGAGGTAACTTGTAACGTCTTCTCCCTTGTTCATCTGGGTATTCCTCAGCTTTTCTTTGAGAATCAGCTTTTGGTTAGTGGTAGCATTCTGGTACATATTCAGAATGGTATCCCACATCTTCTTTGCAGTATCTAACTATGCAACATGTGGAACAATATGGTCCTTTACACCATCAAGAATCAACCTCCTCGCCTTAGCATCTTCCTTCTTATGTGCTAAGATTTGTGTTGGATTTGTAGGTACAACTACCCCACTGGTCACATATCCTTGATACCATTCTCTTCCAGCAATAAATAATTTCTGGCTTTCCAAATACCAAAATTTAAGGCTCCAACCAATATGTTCTGATCTCTTAAACCTATTGAGGCCATCTCAAAAGAAAGTAATAATAATAATAAAAAATAATTCTGAAGAGGTAGCACTAGGTTATATAAACCCTCAATCTTTCCTTCCTGTGCTAGAAGCCTTGTTTTCCCTCAGATCAGCTCTAATACCATGTGAAAATTCTATTGCAATTACTGATTATTAATCTCCTATCTAATATAGATTATTTGACTACAGAAAATTAATTCTCACCAAATATTAAAAAATAACACAACTGCAACTTCATAAATAAACTCACAGGAATAGAGAAGAAAATATGCACAATAATTAACACAATATTTTTGGACAAATTGTCCCTGGAAAAACCCTGAAGGGAAAACGAGTACTGCAAATGCAAAATTTTGTTAAACTTTAGCAAATTAAGAGATACATAAATTGCTTGACTCTTACTAGTAGAGCTCCGACAATATTCCTTTCTGGAAATTCTTCCCTCAATTTCTCCTGTTGAAATTCCATTGCTACTGTCCCCAACACTATCACTGCAAGACTATTTGTTCTCATTGAAAATCTACTTGCTATCACTGCAAGTCTTTCTCAAGTGTATGTTCGCCAAATTCCCATTGGTCCCCTTTTATACTTTTCTCATTGGAAAACCAATGGCCATGATTTAATCTCAATCAATGGCTAAGATTAAATAGAATCTAACAACCCTAACTAACTGGATTCTAGAAGTCTTTAGAGGAATCAGTTAATTAATTACATAATTATCTGGACAACTAACTCCTTTCTAGAAGTCTCTAGAAAAATTAAATAAATAATTAAATAATCTTGGGAATGGAGACACCTGTCCAAGCTACCTAAAATTAACAATTGTGTAGTATTCACGAGAGATGCATCTAGAGATGAAATGTCTTCTTTAGCAAGTACTTGTTTGTGTGATTTGGGTTGTATCCATATTTCATCTATTTATAAGTCTCTTCAACATTTGCTTTCATTTCTTTCTTCTGCAATATTTTCTAACCTTAGATGTCGACACTTTTGTGTACAACTGCCTTGATTTTGGTCTCAAAATGAATTATTTTGGTTGTTTACCATTTAATAGTAAACCAACTATTCTCTACCCTCAGGATGCAGGAATGCAAGGTATGCATAACTTGCAATTTCCCATGGATCACAAAGGCCTCAAAATATGGACCTTCCCATGGCTATACCTAGCATGCGGGGACACTTTACCACTTTGTTATGAAGCTATTTTTATTCCAACTTACCTGTGTAAGTCTGGGACGATCCACTTGGTTACAAAATTTTCTATGCAATTTCTAGTTAGCAGGGATAAATCACACTTTTGGATGGAATGATATGATTAAAATAATTCTTGGATATAGATATTTAATCGATATAGTTTGCTTGAGGACTGATATGATAAATATTCACAACTGCACATTATTAAGTATTAGTTGTTTTAGATAAGTTATTTGCTGCATAAAGGAGGAAGAAATAGTTTTCAACAGGGATATGAATTGAAGCTGCCTCCCAAGCTAATAAATTGTCACATAGCTCATAGTTCCACATGCTCCAAAAACACCCACATCTATGCCATGCCTCCTATAGTAACATATCATAACCTGTTGTAACTTCCAAAACAAATTAACATTCATTGCCTTTTGATAATTTGTTGTAATTTTACACTTTTTTTTTTTTATCCAATATGGTGACCTAGGCGACCCTTTGGTGGTTTGGGAGCAAGATTTTTCTCTACATCCTTTGTCTTCTTCATGATATTACCTCTACTGCCATTGTTTTCGGAGGTTCCACATGCCCAGTTTTGTTGTCTAGTTTTCATCCCAACTTCAGTTACAATCTTAAATACTTGGTAAAAAGAAAATCAACTGCACTCAATTAAGAAGATATTGAAATAAATAATATTATATTTATTTTGGGGTCTGAAGGTGGTGCTCTAGGAAAATAGGTCATAGGTTGAAACGGGTCGGCTTAACCGACACACTCTAAGCCCTGGCTGCTTAGGTAGTCGGGCCCACTCACTGACATTTTCGTATCCCATCCGCTTTTTAAAGGATTCCATTTTGGTAAACTCTGTATTTCCGTTTTCACTTAAAGTTATTTTGTTTATTCCCACATTCCATAAGGGAATAAACATGCTCCGATCTTTCCCTATAAATACTCCGCTAAACTTGAGAAATTCTCAAGCATTTTAAAACGAAGCTCTCCGTATTCATAGGAGATGAATTACATGTAAAGGAAATTTAATAACTATGGTGTGAAATAATATAAATGTTTAAATAATTAATATATAATTAGAGTGTTTAAATAATGTAAAATTTTAAATAATCAATTAAAAACGTTTAATTTACGTGGAAGGTGTAGACGCCTAACCTAAAATCTTAGATCAATGGGTCCACTACTCTCAATAAACCGTGCACGCGATTGAAGTGATCATGGATGTTGATTTTCCCGCCAGTCTTTTTCCCCCTGATTTTTTTATACGACAATTTTTAGTTTTTCACCCAGCCGTCAGATTTTATTAATTCGTTGGTTTTTCTTCCCTCTTCACTGTTTCTTCTTCATTGTTTCTTCCACTCACCGAGCACATATTGCCGACATTTATCTTGGGCAGCAGTAGGAAGGCTTACTATACTGTTGCTCTCAAATAGACATTACCAGACCTTTTTGAGCTACAAATCCCAGCCAAGATTCTCGTATCTTCCTTTGCCTACATTTTCAGGTTGAAACCCTCAAATCTACAGTCTTGCTTGCTATTCATTTAATACCCGCCAATGACTTACCATTTCGTAATATTTCTAGATGACCAACAATAATTTAGTACCATCAATGCTCTAGATGAAACACAAAAAAATTGTATTTTTTTTTGTTATCTCACTTGAAAATACCTGAGTTATTTTTTCCCAGCATGATATTACAATAAACATGGTATTACCACCGACAAGTTGTTTTCCAAAACATAGTAGACATGTATGCAAAATGTGGAAGCATAGAAAAGGTGAGCAAACTGTTTGACAGAATGCCTCAAAGAGAGGTAATCTAATGGAATGCAATGATTGTAGGATATGTACAATATTTAAAAAAAAAAAGTTTTAGAAACTTTCAAGAAAATGCAATTGGAAAGAGTAAAGCCAGACTCCACAACTTTTTCCAGTATTCTCCCTGCCTGTGCCGAAATAGGAACATTGGAACAGGGTATGGTCCATCAAAGCATAAAGAATAGAGGAATTTTATCAGATATTGCAGTTGCAACTGCACTGGTGGACATGCCTACAAAATTTGGAAGCTTAAAAGACACTCTCTGAGACACTACTTCTATTTTATCCAGTGGCTAGAAGGTTTTTCATCAGCCATAATGGTGAACCTGAGATAGAGTGCAACAATCAAAGAATCCTTTCACTGAATCTGAAGCGGACACTGTCATTAAGAACCTTGATTTTTCTCAGCCAAGTTATTTGGTGAGGCTGAGATTGCTGAGCGAAAACTGGTCCAAAGCCATTTCCAACACCCTCCAGTATCGAATGGATACCAGCTAATGCTGATGTCGTAAAAGCAATCGTTAGTAGAGCTATCTTCACATATAGTGAAATAGTAGAGGTCATACCATCTTCATTCAGAACATGACAACATAATTGTTTTAGAATAAAATAAAACACAACCAGAAATTATTTGGTTGTGTACAGATTCATAAAAAAAACCTCCCTGAAACCATGGTAAGCAACTTACCTCAAAATTTTGCATCAATTGTCTCATGCAGTCAACAATCAACAATGAGGATGACAAAAAAGGGCAAAGTTTAAAGGACAATCTCTCCATGGCTGCTGCTTTAATCTATTCACAATAAAAAAAATTTAAATCCAAAACTATTGGTGTTTTAGAGCTACTAGATTCTTGAGCTCCTTATTATCCATGTATGCTAAATGTGGTAGCAGAGACAAGACACGTGAACTCTTTGTAGAATGCCACCTACCCACCAAGCACCCTCACAACCCATTAGAAGATTCAATATATTTTGGCAAATTTATTTTTTTAAAAAACCTATATAAAATGTCTTTTTTCCCATTTTAATATTTGATATACTTGAAATTGTATTATTAGTATATATTACATTAACTATAAAAATTCATTTCTAAAATACTAATATATAAATTTATTAAATTATATATTATATTTAATGATAAAAATGATTATATATACATAATATACAATATATTATACATATAATTAATAATTAATTATAATTTTTTATAATATATATTATATAGAAATTATATTTTATAATAAAAAAATATTTAATGAAGCCAGTTTGGGTAGAACAAACAAATTTGGGCAGGATATTCTCAAGTCTCAGAGCCAGGATCTTGGCAAAAATTTTATAGGAGACATTGAGGAGAGTGATAGGTCTCCAATTCTTAATGAGAGCTTTGTCTCCATCCTTGGGTATCAACTTAATAATACCCCTATTGATGGAGCTACCTAGGGAACCCCTAGCAAGGGCTTCTGAGTAGATATCTTGAAGATCTTTACGGATCCATCTAATATTAGCTTTGTAAAACTCCACCAATAAGGACCAAATCCTTATGCTTGCGCAAATCCAGGAGAAGAAAAACATTGTGTGGATGGAGGGATCTATGAGGTGGACTGCATGGGTAGACACCCTTGATGATTTCTTACACTAGTCTCTTGGTCTCCTTCTTATGTCTTTGTATAGGTCTTTCTGATATGTAGATACGTGTTGCTCCTGATGTGAGGCCTGGCCTCTTTTGAGCTGTACATTTTGATGTAACTAGTTTTTTTTCTTTTTGTGACCCCCCTATATATAATATAAAAAATAAATTATATAATTTGTGTTATAATTAATATATTGTATATATTTACCTACCAAAAAATATATTATATATAATGAAAATTATATTACATATTATATATAATGCAAATTACATTATATATGATGTAACTATATTTATAATTGTATATAATATTATATATATTATAATTTATAATAACAACTATTAAATATAAATTAATAAAAAAATTATTGTTTAATATATATTTTATTTAATACAAACTATATAAACATATAAATATAATGCAAAAGATAAAATATATATTTTGTATAATATTAATATACTTATATGAAACTTCAAGAGAGAAAATTTATATAAATTGTATAATTATATGAGAAAAAATAGTCAAAAGAGAGAGAAAATTTCAAAAAAAAATACATTTTTATTTTTCAAAATTTATCTCCCACACCTCTTCGGCCTACCCATTGTACACCAAGGCGTAATTGCTAGTAATAAATATATGAAACTAAGTTTTATAAATTAAAAAATAAATATATGAAACTAAGTTTTATAAATAAAAAAATATTTAAGAATAAATATATAATGGAAAATTTTGAAATATATTTTATATAATAAATTATTTTTTTAATTATTTTATATTTTTAATTTTTATAAAAAATATTTTTGTTATATTTGAATGTTTTTTTTAGTGATTTCTTTATGATAATATATGTTTCTTATGATAACATATTAATATAAATATTATTATCCTAATTTTAAAATAATATAAATATACTAATTAAAATTGCTGATACAATAATATATAATTTTTTCATTTAGTATTTGATATTTTATTTTTATTTATTTTTTTACTTTATAACTATTCGATAATTTTTTATTTAGTCATTAGTTATTTCTATTTATACTTATTTTTTCAATTTCAAATCTCTTATAGAAAACTCTCAAGAAAATAAAATAAAATTACAACAATCAATATTTCCTAGTACTTTTAATTTCAATAACACTAATTAAAATGATTTGTGAAAAAATAATTCTTAAATATATAACAATAGCATAAAAATATAAACAAATATTTTCATTTTATGATATGATTTACCCAAACTCTACCCTTTCCTGTATATCCCCATAAAAACAATGAACTTTCCCATCCTAGCATTCCTTTCTACATAACTTCATTGTTTCCTTTATTCCTATTGAGATATCAAACTTTCCCGCTACAACATGAATTTCCTTCTAAGTTTATATGTTTCGTTTGTCCCCACTATTTTTTTAGTTCTCCTTCCCAACATCCCTTTCCTTCAATCACCCCACTTTTACTTAGTTTTATCATTTTTTTGTCTTATTCCTTACAAATATGTCTTTAGCCTAGACCCCAAAACTTACATCAAATTACCTTTCAATATTGGATCTTCAACCTTTACCTAACTCAAGGGTGAAGCCACAATAGTGGTTTACAATTCAAGTGAGGAAGGGAAACTCACAAAAATGACCCCAAAGCAAAAAAGTGATTTTGGGGGTTCGTACGAATCTACTAGTTCAACTGAACCCATTAGGGGTTTGTTCGAACTAGGGTTCGACCGAACCCCTTTGAATTTTGACCGCCAAAAAAAAATGCATAGCAAAGGGGTTTGAGCGAACCCTTTTGAATGGGTTCACTCGAACTAGGGTTTGACCGAACCCTAGTTTGATCGAACCCCCAGAGGTTTGCTCGAACTGCTAGGGGTTCGTATGAATCCCCCTTATCCCTCATCCCCCCTACGACACAAAAAAACCTAAATTTTGGCACTTTAGAGCTTGGGTTGAGGATGAAAATGGAGGAATCTTCACAAAACCAACTGGAATCAAGTAGTCCTTGGAACGAGCTATCCAATGAATATAATTTTAATATGTTTTGGTTTTATTAAATATAGGCTTTTAATCAAAAATGAAGGTCTTTGTTCAGCACATGTGGAAAAATAGGAGATTATCAAAAAAAAATTATAAAATATGAGTGCACCAGATATTGAAATCCTTGATCCAACAAAAAAAAAAGAATTTCGATATATATGAGTGCACCATCTTCAAATTCCTCGCAGTTTAGCTGCTATAGGTGCCCGAATGTGAAGATTTAGTTAAAAATAATAATTTCAGTGTCCAGTTTGGCCAAAAATTATAAACCACTATTGTGGGATCACCCTCAAATACCTTATACATGGCACCCACAAACTCTAATCCCCAACATATTAATCTTTGTCACCTCATTTAGATCAAAATTTTGGGTCTCTTCCTATTTGGGTATCTAGGGTGCTATACTCCCAAAAATTGACCCTCAATATATGGCATGAGATTTGAGTTTTCCCAACCTAAAAAATTTAATATTTTCACATTTTCACACTATTTACTCTCATATTCTTTGTTTCACAACCTAGAGTGCCATTAATGAAAAATTTTAATGTTGAAACTATTGCATGAGGGATTTCCCTATATAATTTTTTTTTTTAAATAACAAGGTGATGAGGTGGAATATAGCCATGCTTTCATTAAGTTGTGGTTGCATCCTCTACTACCTTGTTCCTTAAGTAATCTTAGATGTTATTTTGGAAAAATTACAAACCAATTATTAATTCAAAGGATATCAAGAGTGAACACATCCAATCAAAGATTATTATTCATATTTTACACAAAAAATACTTGCAAAATTATTCTAACCCTTAGATTTACTGGAGATCATCATAAGATGAAAACCCTTTGGTTTTGAGGATTAGAGGATGAAACTACTTTGGACCTATAGAATGATCTCATTGTAAGGTCATTAATGAATTTTCCTCTTCATAAATCATAGCAACATCAAGTTTGTATAATTTGTAGTTATTGTAGATTCCAACAATGTAGTTAAATTTTTTTTGTTATTATTGTAACTATTGTCCCTACTATTATTACAAAGTATTTTGATGTAATCTTATAATTCATTGAAATAGTAAAAAAAAATCTAAATTTTATCTTTCTTCACTAACACAATTATTCATTTGGGTTATGAATGTTGATGTATAAGTTGTAAAAAAATATGGGTTTTTACAAGTTATAATTAAAATATTTAAATTTATTTTTTTACATAAAATAATCATTAGGGTTATTGCAAGGGTATCAAATTTGTGATCTTGTTATCTTATAAATCATGGAGTTACCATATCTTGCTTCTAGCTTCAATATATATTAAACTCTACCTTGAGGGATTCAAAGAGAGATTATCTTTCTACATTTCAAGGAATTACATTAAGATCACCAGTAAGAAAAATTACTTTAAGGTTTGTAAGTTAATGAATCTATCAAAATATTTGAAGAATACTTTTTCATTTCAAAAATATATAGAATTTTATTTCCATAACTACTTGAAATGGATAAAAATAAAGGCTAGACAAATACAAAAATGGAAGAGCCACAACTAGTACTGCCATATAAATAATTTCCAAAACATCATATTTGAACAACTCAAAGGAAGAATCACATAAGAAGGGACATCATGCATCCACTAGAGGGCCACATCTCCAATTATTACAAAGAATATGAATGCAAATACTAAAAATAATTTAAGAAGAAATAAAAATTTCTTTACAAAAAGTTAAGCCGAAAATATCAAAGAGAAAATGAGATAATTCCAAAAGAAGAGTTAGAGAAATTTGCTAAAGAGCAAGAAAAATAGATCATGGAACCAAAAAAAGAACAATCCTAGATCTGCAAGAAAGGGATAATAAACAAATCATGGAGGAGTATAGAAAAAGAGCTATGAGTTTCAAGAATTTAAAGTCATCACTTTCAACAAGGATTATATAAATCTTTATATGAATGAGAAATTATGATAGTTGAGCATGAGGAAGAAGAAAATTCAAAGTTCCAAGAAAGTGAGAGTGGATTTTGGAAGAATTTACCAAGAAGATGAAAGGTTTGAATATTTTCTCAAAAAATAAATCCTTATTAATTCTTAAGATTGAAAGGAAAAAAATATTGACCTTGATGAATTTAATGAGAAAAAAATATCACTTTTTGAAAATATGGTTGAAAAATATGTTCCTTTCCAAGAAGCATCCATTCGTCTTCAAAATATTGAGTTAGAAACATATAGATTGATGTTCTTAATAATTATACTAACGAGTGTGCACTTTGAGGGAGAATTTTATTTAATTTTAGTATTTAAATTTAATGCCAATATCTCTAGTTCAATAGAGGGAGCTAAGATATTTGACTATATGTATGCTATTAGATATCTTTTAATCATGCTATATCATGTTTGATTTGTTAGCAGTCATGGGACAAATCATAGGTGAAATAATTCAAACTTATCATTCTATAAGATTATGGAATCCAAAGGGTTAATTGGAGACATGTGAAGAGAAATGTAGAAGCTTTTTCTATTATATTAATCAAACAACTAAAAAGGGTAGATATTAAGAAACACATGAACGGATTTAATATTGTCATTACTAATAAATTCATCATACCATTTTTTGGATAATTAAACGAATTAATTTATCCATGAAAAATCATAAGATAGGTGATCAATTGTATGTTTGAAAATCTGACATTAATTTATGTTTATTTACTGGAGAGTTATTTTATTAAAAAAATCATTTACTTTGATAGTTTTAATTTTTTAAAACATTTAATTGTATTTCAATTTTTATATATGATCATGACATATACAATAACTCCTAAGTAAATTAAAAATTAAATATTCTTAAATGGTTTTAATCCTTTAAATATTTAGTTGTGTTTCAATTTTTATATATGATCATGGCACTATTGTATTTAGAGTTTGAGGAGTACAAGTACAATTATAATTTGTTTAATATTTTGAATTTAATAAAATTGAAATATATTTTTATGCATTAAGAAAAGAGAAAGAAAATGAAATTAAATTTGAATATTATAAATTTGTCTACAATTATTAACATGGACTATAGAGAAAATGATATTAAATTTGAATATTATAAATTTGTCTACAATTATTAATATGGACTATAGAAATATTTTGTCTATTGAATGCTTTATGAAATATAATATTTTGAAAGTTGTTTATACTTTCATGTTATTGTCATATTTTCATTTACGAATTATTTTTTCACAAATCATTTTAATTAGTGTTATTGGAATTTAAAGTACTAGTAAATATTGATTGTTGTAATTGTTGACTAAATAAAATAAAAAATTCTATAGAAAAAATAAATCTTAGATAAATAAAAATAAAATATCAAATACTAAATGAAAAATAATATATTATTGTATCAACAATTTTAATTAGTATATTTATATTATTTCAAAAATAAGATAATATTATTGTATAAATATATTATCATAAGAAACATATATTATCATACATAAATCATTAAAAACACTCAAATATAATAAAAATATATATATAAAAATTAAAAGTATAAATTAATTCAAAAATAATTTATTAAATAAAATTTATTTCAAAATTATCCATTATATATTTATTCTTAAATATTTTTTTATTTATAAAACTTGTTTGATATATTTATTATTAAACATTTTAAATTAATTATTTTAAATTATAAATTTTTAAACACTTTTATTATATATTAATTATTTAAACACCCTAATTATTAAACTGCCCTTTTACTTAATTCACCTATCAATAATCGCAGAGTTTTGTTTTAAAATGCTGTAAAATATCTTCCGTCCAGCGGAATTTTTATATGGAGAGATCCTAGCATATTTGTTCCCATGGAATGTGGGAATAAAGAAAAAAATAATTTTAAAGTGTAAACGGAGATACAAAGATAACCGGAACGGAAAAGGCCTATAGATACGGAAATGCCAGATTAGTGGGCCCGGCCACCTAAGCAGTCAGTGCTTAGAGTGTGCCGGTTAAGCCCGGCCGGTTGAAACTAGAAAGCATCAGCACATATTGCAGCAACAGATCATTTAGAAGAGTTCCACTTAGAAGGAAAAATGGAGTCTGCCAAAGGTGATGGCGTTCCCCTTATTATAGGAACAAGCATATATAATTTACAAGAATATTTGAATGACTGTTTTCAAAATAATAAATAAATTAATTAAAAAACAAATATTAAGATCTGTAATAGAATTAATACGTTTTAGTTAAAAAAATTAGAACAAAAAATATTAAATAATTGTATGAAATATTTTAAATCAAATTAGATTGGAGACATTTTTTCTATATATTTCAAAATAATTTAAATTTATTTTAAATATTTATTAAAATATAAATGAGTTCTAGGTATTTTGTATCAAATAATTTATTTGTGGTTATTATAAATGAAGAAATAATATGTTGTCAAAGATATCAAATTATTTAAATATATATTTTTTAACTTATAAAAAACTAATGTACAATGAAATAATTATTTAAGATAAAGAAAAGATAAAGAATTCATTTTAAAATAAAGTTTCAAAATTATAGTTTCACTTAATCAAAACTGTTCTTGATTATTAAAGAAAGTTTGAGTTTAAAAATCACACTAAAATTTGATAAAAATTGTATTGAGTAAAATTATTTTTTAAACAAAAGTAAACTGAGTTTAAAAAAACACTAAAATCAATCAAAAAAATATTAATTATTTGGTGAAAAAATTATTTATTTATTTTTTACAAATTGCTGAGAAGGTAGCACTCTTTCATTAATTCACTTCAGGGTAGCACTCTTTCATTAATTTACTTCACTGGAAAAATTACATGAGAACTTATACATCCCTTTTCAGGGCGATGTTGCATACAGAGTTATCATACCCGACCCTAATTCCACCATCCTATCAACTTGGGCATTTGTAAGCACATCCTTGTTTTCAATCAGGTGATTCAAGAAACGCTGGAGGTCTTTGAAGTAGAAAGCTTCCCTGAATTTCTCCACCGCAGCCTCAACCTTTTTGTTCTTCCTATATTGTTGGGCGTCCACCACATCACACACGAAGCCCCGCTTTGGCCATTTTTCATAGCCTGAAATCGCCCTTACTGCTTCAGTTGCGAACTCATCCTTTAGGAATTGGGTGAACAGCTTGGTAACCATCTTACTTCTGGATGTCCGCAGGATGTTTGCAAAGAAATGTCCCAGAAGTATATCATCATGCATGTGTGAACCATTTACCCTGTGCTCGCCAATGACTTGTTTTATGGCCGAATGAATTTCCTGTGAGCGCACCTTGAAGAGGCGCGAGATCTGATCATCACAACTTTCAGCCGGTTTAGCCCGGTGTGGCCCCGAACCAGCACCTTCCTCCTCAGCATTATTTTCTTCTTCTGCTCTACCTTCCTCTTCATCCAAAGATTGGAAGCGTTTGCAAACTATATTCGGAAAATCCATCGTCTGAACAAAATACCAATTTGAAAGAGATCTAACTACTAAGACAAATATGTTTAGACGTTGTAGATATGCTCCGGTAACAATAATATTGAAAAAAAGAATTAGAACTTACATAGTAAATTAAAATTAAATAGAATTAGTAAAAGAAATTTTTGGTTTGAAAATAATAATAAGGTTTCTTGGGTTAGAGTTCCATCATTTTTTATCATAAAAAAGTATTTATATATTTAATAAAAATAATTTGAAACAAATTAGGTTAAAGAGAAAAGGGACTGTACACAAAGTATAAATCATGATGAAAGATATATTTTTCCACGAGGAAGAAATTAGGACTCTCATCTTACAATAAATCTAAAATACAATCTTGAGTATAGAAACAATAATAAAATCCTAATCATTAAAAATTCTAACCTTAAATATATATATATATATATATATATATATATATATATATATTTTAGAATAATATATTTTAAAACAAATTAGTGTAAATATGAAAATTCCAAAAAATATAGAAATTTTGAAAGTTAAATTATTTTAAAAAGAATCTAGCTATCAAAATATAAATCTATTTAGATAATGTATGTGCCATTGACAATAACATAAAGAAGAAGCATTAAGACTTACATCATATTGTAAATCACAAAAAATTACGCCTAAATTCAAAAGGTTATAGTGTATCTTTACAAAAAGTCATTAATAATGTCAAGATTTCTACGTAGCTTTAATATCAAAATATAGAATTTTAAATCAAAATGATTAAACTTAAAATAGTAAGAGTAAATTTTTGGACTTAACACTATAATAGATGCAAAAGAAAATCAAGATAAAAACAAAAAGCACTTTTTTAACAAATAAATATATGAATTGAAAACAAGATTGGACTTACATCATAATAGATGCAATAATAGAAAATCTAAAACTCAAACAAAATTACAATAATAGACAATCTAAAACTCATTGTTCATAATAATCCTTTTCATTAACCGTAAAACAAAAAGTGTAGATTTTTTCAAATAAATATATATGAATTGAAAAGAAAATTGGACTTAAACCATAATAGATGCAAAAGAAAATTAGCATAAAACAAAATCTAAAACTCAAATAAATATAGGAATTGAGAAGTAGATTGGACTTACACCATAGTAGATGCACATAAAAATGATGATAAAAAAAAATGCAATTCACTATTAATAATTACCCTTTTCAATTTGATTAACCCTAAAACAAAAAGTTTAATTTTTTAAAAATAAAATAAAATATACTAATTGAAAATAAGATTGGATTTACATCATAATATATGCAAAAGAAAATCAATGAAACAAAATCTAAAACTCATTGTTTATAATTACCCTTTTCAATGTGATTACTAAAAATATCTATTTGAAAAAAAATAAAAAATTTATAAATAAAACTTTGGATCTCTATTACTTAAAAGAAAATCTATAAGAACTTTACCTTTAAATATTGATGAAGTAACCCTGCTTAATTGGTTTGAATCAAATTGAGATGAAATAGAATACACCCAAATTCTATTTGATCTACTCTAGATTATGATATGATGTGGATTGCTAAACCAACAAGACCTTGATATGATTGCAATACTGAAATAGAAAAACAAAAGCACGAGGTTAACAATAATAGACTTGCTTTATGATGAAGGATAGGGCCTTTACTTATAGAATTCTCAAGAGGCACAATCAAAGGTTATGATAGATTGATGATGGATGCGTAAGATTGCTTGGGGATTATAGTAAATCTCAAAGATATAGCCCTGTGACAAGTGTCACATGAGAGATAAGATGGATGGATTAGGGAAACATCTTTATGTGAATGGCTAGGATTAAGAGGTGTAATATAAAATGAATGGATGAGATGAAAAGTTATCTTGACTTTTGGGAAGGTGTCTATGTTTAATGAATCTAGATAAGGAGTTAGACATGTGAAAGGGACACTTGTCACATGATAACAATTTTAGATTGTGATCCATGTGAACAAGTTTAAGGGCTGAGATTAAATGGACAAGGACAAAGATGAATGTGAAATTAGTTAAATAAATAAAATTATTTATTTAGTTAATGGGATAAGGGTAAAATAATTATATAAATAATAAATATTTATTTAATTAAAGGTTAATATAAAATGGGGAACGGGATGAAATTATTTAAATGAATAATGTTATATTTATTAAATTAATGACTTAGGATAGCGAAAAATTAGAGGGTCATATTTTAGATGTCTATACATAAGTAAAATTTTATAAAACCTATCTATTGTGGCAACAAACCTAGATGTTTCAAATGTTTGATACAAGACTTAAATATAAAGTTAAGGGGAACTTGTAACAAGCTGATTCATAATAAAGTGTTACAAAATCCAAATCAAGGTAGTAAATGACAATGTCAACCAATTTTTTATTAATTATATTATGAGCCTATACTATTTAATTTTTATGTGTCAACTTTTTTTCTAAGGCTTTAAATATTCAGATGTTAAGTGGTTTTATAATAGTGTTATTTATGTATTTTAGAAATAAATTTGTAAAAAAATATATTTAAAATATACCTTTTTTTTTTTTAGACTGCAGGAATCGGGTAGCACGACCCCCTATAAACTGCAGTGCGCCTAGTAAAATTTTTAACATGACGGGCAGCGTTGGCGCGACACCTCCGGTACCACGAGGGTGGGGGAGACTAGACCTCGTGAAACAACCTCCTACAACATAAAATATACACTTTAATTTATAAGTAATTTTTTAATTAAAAATGATTTTCAACTTTATTTATGGGGTTAGGTAGGTTAGTGGACAATTTTATAGAAATGATGTCAAGTGGAATCCTCAAATTATTGGGTGGTGCAAGTTAAATTTTGATGGGGTCTCTAGGGGAAATCCAAGCATCTTTAGAATGAGGTGTATAATGAAAGATCATGAAGGACACTTGATTGGAGCCACTTCAAAAAAATGGAGCATAGAATGAATAATGAGATGGAGACACTTGTGCTACTTTCAAGTTATCTTGGTATTAAAAAGTTGTAAATCCAAGGGGATTCATAGATTATCATCAATAAACTGAAGAACAAAGGAACAAAAGAATGGAAAATAAATAGAATATTAATTAAATGTGGCCCATGATTAATAAATTTGTTCAGATTTTTATCAAACATATTTTAAGAGAGCAATTCCCACAAAAATACACTAGCCAACTTTACTATTGATTACTACACGTGAAGAATTTAAGGAGTGATTTAAAATTATGGTTATCTTAGTGTCCATCATTAATTGAAGATGTACTTATCCCATCAAAGTATGCCTCACATGTTTCTCAGTCATGCATCATTAAAATGTATAAGAATTTATTATTAGAGCATCATTTAAGGGTAGCTTTGTATAAATTTTTCCATGTCCAAAATATATACATTTATAAATGGATGATAATATGAATTATGGTTGATTTAAAAATGTATGTATTAGTCTTTGAGTATTTTATTTTAAGACACCTTAAACTATTTGAATATGACCTCTCTTGTGGAGTTATTATTTACTATTATCTTTTCTACAAAGTTAATATATGGGTATGACCCAGAGTCTTTTTTACCTACAAAATATACGTATTTTATTTAAATAATATATTTTTCAAAGAAATTTGTTCAAAGAGTTCTTATAAGATATGCATGTTGATTAAAAAAAATATTATATAGAAATTTGTATATATTTATGATAAAGTAGTTTCAAATTAAATGTTTTATGAATATTGCCATATAAACTTTAAAATATAAAATATTTGAGAAAACATGTTTACAAATTTAATCTATAATTATTTTAAAATTTTAAAATATAATGTTAAATTAAACAATAATCAATTAGATTGTGTCATCAACAAAGAAAATTGTTCAAAGAGTTCTTATAAGATATGCATGTTGATTAAAAAAGTTATTATATAGAAATTTGTACATATTTATGATAAAGTAGTTTCAAATTAAATGTTTTATGAATATTGCTATATAAACTTTAAAATATAAAATATTTGAGAAAATATGTTTACCAATTAAATCTATAATTATTTTAAAATTTTAAAATATAATGTTAAATTAAACAATAATCAATTAGATTGTGTCATCAACAAATTCACTATGGCCTCGGGGCAGGGTAAATCAATTTTATTGAAGATTTCCAGAGCTCTCAATTGTCAAACCCTTCCCCTTCCCTCAATGTATGTAGACATGCTGCTTATTGTTGGTAAAGTGGAAAATTTGATCCAGTCTACTCTCTTGGAACAATTCTAGAGGAAGCTCACTATGTGGAAGGGGGTTCTTCTCGACAATTTCGGTAAGCTTCTCTTTCTCAAGTCCACCCTTCAAAGTTTGGCTATGTACCTAATGTCTCTATTTTTTATGCCTGTTGTGTGGTTAGAGAAAGTTGAACAAATCTAATGCAGATTTTTGTGGTCAGGGGCCGAGGAAAGGAGTAGGTTCTCTCTAGTGAATTGGCATACTGTGTGCTCTAGGAAATGTTATGGAGGATTGGACTTGAGTAAAATAAGATTGATGAATATGGAATTTATAACCAAAATTTCCTAGAAACTTCTGAACAATCAGGTGAAATGGATTTCTATTCTAAAGGACAAGTATTTGCAGGGATGTGATTACCTCTCTTTGCTCGACAATGGAGTTCTTCCTATTGGTTGTGTGATCTGGAATAACCTCTTAAAAACTAGGAATTTGCTCTCTTCAACTCCTCTTGGTTGGTTAGATTGGGTACCTTGGTCTCTTTTTTCGATGATAAATGGTTGTCCTTGCTGGCTCTTGGTCTCTATCTTGTTTTGTCTGTGGTTCAATTGGACCTCTATGCTAGGTTGGGGGTTAAGGTCTCTAATTACTTATATTCCTCTATTGATTTGCCTAGATGGAAGATTGACCACAACTAGTTTGACCCCCCTTCGGTTGGCTATTAAAGAACTTCTTAGAATAGTCAAGAATCATAAGTTCTTTCTCTCCAACTTGTTAGACTCTTTGGTCTAGACAGCTTTCAAAGATGGAATGTATTCTATTAAGACCAGCTATAATCTCCTTTCTAGCTCATGAAACCCTATGTTTGATTGCATGTGGCTATGGAGAGGAAATTCCCTACCTAAAATCAAATTATTTTGGTGGACTGCTTGTCACAAAAGAATCCTCACTCTGGATAACTTGCAAAAAAAGGAATACAACTTGGGAATTAGTGTTTTTTGTGTGAGCATGAAGCCGATTCAATCTCCCAGTTGCTTTTCCATTGTTCTTTCTCCTAGTAGGTTAGGTAGAAAGTCCAATCTCTCTTTAAAGTTTGTTGGGTTTGGAAGAAGAATGTTCATGATATTCTGTATAGCTAGTCTCCCCTAGTGTCTCACCCTATTATTGTTGAGCTTTGGTGGCAATCTTTGTTCTTCATGAGGTGGGCACTTTGGAAGGAGCGCAATACCAAAGTCTTCAAAAATAAAAAGTCCCCATGGTTGGTGGTGGCCAACAAAATTATTAGTCAAGTTGTCTAGATGATTTCAGTTATCTCCTATAACATCAAAATAAATCTTATGTTTTGGAGGTCTCTATTACATCTTCTTAGAATATTTCAGAGGCCCTTAATTCCCTCAATTCTCTTAACCCGATGGATAGGCGAAGTACTCCTTGGTCCCCCTGAGCCTAGTTGGTTGAAGCTCAACTTTTATGGCTCTACCAAACCTAACCTAGGTCAGGCAAGTGGGGGTGGGGTCATTCATGACCACAAGGGGAAATTAATTTAAACTTATGTGATCAACTTGGGGGTATAATCATCTAGCTTTGTTGAGGTGGCTACAGCCTTCCATAGCATACAAATTGCCATGCAAGTTGGGCTTTCAAATTTGGTTATAGAGGGAGATTCTAGAAACATGATTCTCTTACCGACGGGGAAATCCTTTCCTTGTTGGACCTTCCAAGATCCCATGTCCTCAACTCACAATCTCATGATTTTTCTTGGAAATCGTAGTGTTAATCACGTGTATAGAAATGGAAATAAAGTTGTCGATGCATTAGCAAATCTTGGAGCCTTTACTTCAAATTGAGTAATATGGGATAATATCCTTCATATTCTAGGTCAAGTGCTCAAATTAACTCAACATGATGCTAAAGTATTGTTAAAATGAGATCAAGTTGGAAATGATGTGACCAGTTCTTATTGATAGTTTCCATGCTCCTCAATTATGGAAAATTAAGCCTGCTAAACCATCTTTCCATATATGCATTTACTTGCAGCTCTGGTTTTTGTATAGCCATTTTGATATTTGGTATTACCTTGCTCTAAAATTTGTGATTTTAGCAATGGGGGGTGATTTGGTTCAAGATGAACCCACTAGCTATGAGGGATGGAAACAGGACAAGGAGGTTTTGGCCATTCTGGAATGAGGCAAGTTGGCTTCATTTGTGGAGGCTATGTAGGGGCACGACTCCAAGATTTTTTATGGAATCGTTAATTCTTGGGTTTATGGCATTGTTATTTTTTAAGGGATTTCCTTCATGGTGACTCCTGAGCTAATTGTAGAGACGACATGGCTCTCTTTGGAAGGGGTGTGCATTCCTCATAAGTTGAAAGACTGTTACCAAAAAGACATGGAATGACTTTTAAAGAGGGTGAGAGGTTGAATAGATTGTAGATTGGCTTTAATCACATGGACTTACCCGATGTTTGGAGAAAAATTATAGAAGTCCTCATTAGGTATTGTACGCTTGAGGGGCAGTTCTATCACTTTCACTCTCATTTTTTCCCTATGCTTATTCATCTTAGGTATAATGTTAAAATGAACTTTGCCTTTTGGATTTTGTCCTTTCTTGAGAAATATATTAGAAATTTCTAGGCTAAATGAAAGAAATTATGCATCCACCAAGGCCTTATTTATCATGTCTACAAGTTTCATTCTGCACCACTACCCCTACCTCTATTCGAATGAACACTGTGACCATTCTTGACCCCACCAATCCTTCTGTGGACCCTAGCCCCTCTATTACCCTGGATGAAACCATTCCTTCCATTCATTATAGCACTTTAACCTAAGGTAAAGCCCCTATAAATAAAAAACCCCTCCCAATCCCATCACATGCACCACTTTATCAAAACCCATGCCTATTTCTTTTTTGGGTCAGAGGAGTATGACAACTCGAATGTTGATGAGTCATGGAATCCCACCCTGAAAAACTCTCCTATACACTCTTTTGCTCATATGAATCTCTTTGATGTCCCCAATACCCCATGTATCTAACCATAACCTTCAAAATTCTCCCAATCTATGCATCAATCTGGAGGGAGCTGAAACTCAACCCAAATCGATTTGTGCCTTTGGTGACCTCCTCTATAAAAAAATCAATAAAATCTCAGAGACAATTAATGTCGAGAAGAATATCATGAAGTGGCTCTTAGGCCAAGTGGTAATGGATATAGAAAGAATCCAAATTTTGGAAGGTAATGTTCAAGAGCAATAGGTTCCATGGCTAGGGGAGGTGGAGAACAAGGGGTACTGGGACATGATTTCCTCTCTAGCCAAGTTGTTTGAGAGGTGGGTGATTTGGGAGAAGGAGTTGGAAGATTTGCATGCTATTGTTGGTATTGAGGAAGATAAAAAGAATTTACTGATTAAGATTGATGTTATCCATCAGAACTAGGAGAAAACCATGCAATGCCTCAGGGTCATCACCAATTATAGTAAAGAAACTATGAAGAAAACTACCCTCACCCTTAAATTTTTTTAGGATGAATTAAGGAAATTCCAAGGGAAATGAGTTGTAGATGATGGACAGGATGGTGGTCATATGCAGAAGAATAAAGGTAAAATGGCGGATACCTCAGCTCATGATGTCACGGTGGATACTTTGGCCATTCAACATGGGCCTCTAAATTTTGAAAAGAAGCTCCAATTGTTGTCCCAAGAATGGAATGTGATCATTGCTCTCAAGTTGTTGGGAGACCTATAGGTGTCTTGTGGTCCTATGCTAGTCTCAGGTCTATGTGCTTTCTTTTTTGTTTTTTACTGGTTGAACTATTTAAGTTTAAGTTTATGCATTAGTTTCTAGGTTTCTCACTTCCCATGAGTTTCTTGTTTTCCTCTATGGTGGTTTTGTAATGGGTACTGGCCATTCTAGATTTAATCTAATCAAAACAATTTAATCAATTAGAAATATAATTCCAAAAATAATAATGAAACTTAATATTTTATAAATAAAACAATTTAATATGTCATGTAAACTTATATTATTACACTTTCAACGAATTCATAAATATTTAAATTTAATAGAATGGTTTTTTTTAACTAACTTTTCAAATTTTTTATTTGTACTTAAATAAAAACAATTTATAATTATTTCCCTTTGAAATTTTAAAAGAAACTTAATTTTTAAAATTATTTTAAATTTATCAATGCTTGAAACAACTTCTCGTATATTTAAGAGAACAAAATGGCCTTACCTCTTGTACACTTGAGTTTTCCTAGTGATGGAGAAATTGTACTCTTGAAAGAGAGATCACAAGTTCACAGTTAGGTTCCTCCTAGGACTATAAAAGGATATTTCCTTTCCTTTCTTCTAACAATAAATTAAAAGAAATCCTCACTTTGACAACAATAAATTATAAAACATTATTTAAATTTACTTTTCGAAAGAAAACAATTTCTAAAATGTAATATTTTATCTTTATAAGTATGTTTTTTAAGAGCTTGAATACTATGGTCTATGAGAATAGGAGATGCATGATTGATGTGGTTGTATAATGGTTATATATATTGGTAAAATAGGTTAGAGGTTACAATATATCACATAATTTAGTTTTTAAAATTAATTTAGTATTGATGTGGTTGTATCATGGTTATAGATATTGAGAAAATAGGTTAGAGGTTACAATATATCACATAATTTAGTTTTTAAAATTAATTTAGTATTGATGTGGTTGTATCATGGTTATAGATATTAAGAAAATAGGTTAGAGGTTACAATATATCACATAATTTAGTTTTTAAAATTAATTTAGTATGGTGTACTAAATTGACAATCAAGAACATGAAGAAAACAACAAAGAATTAAAAGAATTATAAACAACAAAAAATTGAAAAATATTATCTTAAAAATCTCTTAGATAAGAAAACCATCACTAAAGAGAGTATAAAATTGTGTTAATCTTAAAGACAAGAACAAAAACATGATTATCTCGTCTCTTTAATTGATGTCTTTTTCCACTAGAGC
The DNA here is from genome assembly GCA_007258455.2 of Sequoia sempervirens. Classification (NCBI taxonomy): domain Eukaryota; kingdom Viridiplantae; phylum Streptophyta; class Pinopsida; order Cupressales; family Cupressaceae; genus Sequoia; species Sequoia sempervirens. The sequence goes on along the minus strand of VDFB02000002.1, from coordinate 21,568,016 downwards.
ACAAACTTTCTTCAAACTATGATGTACATGAAGATGTTTTGTGTTGAGAAACACATTAAAGCCACCACAATAAAATATTATTCAAAGTGTATGTAAATCTAAAATTAATTACTTAATCATGTATTACCATAAAATATTATGTAAAGAAGCAACAAATCAACAATAAGATAGAAAAAAAACAAACCATAGTAGCATAATATTTACATGGATAAATAGTTTTAGAAAGATATCCACTAGAGAAAGAGGAAAACTATGTATTAATCTTCAATGTACATGATACAATATCAACACAATACACTTTACACTCTAACAACATTCAATCATCACTCGTGTGCCTTTAAACAATGATATAAAAACATTATCTCATACCTCGACAATATATTGGCAAGGAGAGAGGAAAAACACACAAATGGTTTCACTAAAATAATGGAAAACTAAAGCTCGAGTGTCTTCCCAAATTCCAACTTTTGAGGTCATATTTTACAATAGTAAATACATCAATGACTTCAATGGGCTTAATCAATGAATCACCAAATATAAAATATAACCAAAAAGGCATATTTTTTAGGTGCTAAAAATTAGCTCGCACCCTAGAAACACCTGCAAAATAAAAGATAACCTTCTACAAGAGAGTGGTAATCTAATAGCTTTCTTGATATATTATGATGAAAATATACAATATCCTCAATTAAATGGACAAGGTGACACTACAACAAATCCATGTGATTAGCTCCATTTTTTGCTTCCACCCATCATTTTAATGTATTTTTCTACAAGTTTTTGAAAAAGTCGGTGCTATTTATCAAGATGGCGCTAGTTTTGAAATTTATTGTGTTGATAAAAATAAGTAGGCACCAAACTAGGCACCAATTAGCACTGAGTTTTACATCGGGTTTTGCGCCAAGTTTACTGCCTAGTGTAGCTCCTAGTTTGGCACCTAGTTTAGCGCCTAGTTTAGCACCTAGTTTAGCACCTAGTTTAGCGCTTAGTTTTTGCAAAAAAATTTGTCAACATTAGTGCCTAATTTAGTGCCTACTTTAGAGCCTGCTTTAGTGCTTAATTGTTCTGATCTAGAAGGGATTAGGGGTGTTAGAACAAAAAATCCTTCCCCAATATTTAGTAGCCTTCAATTGCTTTCCTACATTTCACTTGCATCAAAAGATCCCTCAACCCTCAAACCTCAACCCTAATCCCTCAACCCTCAACCCTCAAACTTAAACCCTAAACCCTCAACCCCTATACCCTCAACCCTATACATTGGACCCTCAACCCTAATCCTTCAACCATATACCCTCAAACCTATACCTTAAACACTCTACCCTCAACCCTTAACCATTAACCCTAAACCCTTAAAACCTAAACCCTTAAACCTTCTACCCTAGATACCCTAAACTCTAATCCCTCAACCCTATACCCTTTACCCTAAACCCAATACCCTAAACCATCAACCCTATACAATCTTCAACCCTAATCAATTGCCTATTAGCAAGTGCATCCACCAAGATGTTAGCTTCCCTATAGCAATTCATAATTTCAAAGGAAGAAAAATTATGAAGAAGAGACAATATATGTGCCAAAAAATCATTCAAGTGCTGGTTTTCAGAAGCCTTCCTTGATAGGGAATTAACCACCATTGACGAATCACCTCAATGAGGATATGAAAATTTTTATTCTTCAAAGCCATGTCTATTGTAAATATACTTCTATTGTGGCACTAAACTAACAATGTCAAAATTTCTAGGTGTGTAGTTACTACTATTGCATGTGTCTTTTCACTTCCCAAGTGTCTTAATCCTTCCAACCTACATCATACTAAGAATGTACCTTAGGAGAGATAAGACCAAAAAAGTTCTGAAGTGATATTTTTGAATTTCTAGCCTCGCATAGGCTCCCTTATCATTGTACATGTGTATACAAGCATTATTCAAACACTAAAATAATTGAAGGATTTTACTAGCTATAAGATGGATATAAATTGAAATAGCAAGTGGTTAAATTGCAAGAAAAATAGAGATGAATCCTTAAATATATAGGTGCTATCAAAGATTCATATTTTTATCACTATCAACAACAAAAATAATATTAAGTTTGTAGTTAGTGTTGAAACCATTTTTAAAATTTATTGTCACTCCTAACAAGTAATATTAAGCCTTATTATTCAAACCACTCAAATAATTTAAACCATTTAAGCCTTGAATACATGCAATATATATAGATCTCAATAAGGCCATGAAGCTATACATAATGTCTTGAAAATGTCATATAGTGTTAGAAGACTGTCTATAATGTCATATATGCATTTGATGAATGTCTAAATAAATTCATATAGGAATACAATTGTACACATTGGTAAAATATAAATACATTCATATAAATCCATATAGGTATATACAATGATATACATTAGAATAAAAATCTACATCTACATTTCATGAAGGCATACAATAAATGTGAAAATATATGTAATTAGCTAATAGGATATTTGTGTGAACTTTGGTCAAAATTTTTGTTAGCCTCCCCAATTTTTCAATCTTCCAACAGTTGTGAAAAAGGGGGCGGATGGTTTTTTCTTAAAAAAAGTTTTGGTTGGAATTTTCATTAGTCTTCCAGTTTTTAAGCCTTCTGATGGCTGTGAAAAAGGTGGTCAGGTAGTTGTTGGCTACCTTGAGAATATGGTGGTGTATTTCTTGATGCGTGGATAGAGAAGGCTATAAAAATTAAACACTGGTTTGTATCAACATTAATTGTTGTATGCTTTCTTGTATTGATGATGGTTGTAATAACACCTATCATTTAATACCTCGGGGAACATAACAAATGTCTGGGAAATTTTTGATAAGGCATTGTTTGGTGTCATTTTTTTGCTATACCTATTATCATAGCCATGAGCGAGGAGGGTAAGCTTCTTTGAGGATGCAAGTTTGATCAAGCCTTGTCCAGCTTTTGTGAAAGTGGTTGGAGGTTATTTTATGTTTTTTGCATGGGGTGATGGTTGCAAAAGCAAAAGAAAAGTGTCGCCTATGATAATTTTTTTCCCATTTTTTTGTAGGAAAGCTAGAGGGAAGAGGTGTGTTTGAAGCAAGCGAGAAGAGGTGCATATAAAAAAAAAACCTTTGCAATATTGTTCCATTTGTGGTTTATAGTCTGTGATAGGCTATATTGTTTAATTTCCAATAAAGTACTGTTGATTGTTTCAAATTTTGATAAGCTGCTATTGAGAAAACACTATATAGTTTGTAAAAATGAATATTGTTTCATTTATGGTTCGAGTTTTGTGTCTATGGTTTTGCATGGGTTTGTTACTGTGAATCTTTGTGGGTTTCTCTTTATGGCTTCCATTTTCTGGCTATGTTTGCAATAGGTAAAAAATGTTTAGGTTATGTAGTTTTTTGCAGGCTTCGAGAAACAAGGCAGCCTGGAGAAAGCTAGAAGAAAGAGTTTTTTTTGAAGTGTCATGCCCATAATTTTTACTTAAAAAACTGAACAATTTTTTTTTGTAAACCCATTAACTAATCTAATTAACACTATGTAAATGTTTATATGTAGGTTATCTTTATGGTACACACTACACACCCTAGTGGGGTCACCTCTTAACGTATCTTTATGAATAAATATATTCAAGATCTTCTTTTAAGGATGGTTTACTAGAGTTGATTTAGCTTGCTCAAACTTTGGCACATGCACATTCAAGTTGGAGAATGATAGGCTTAAAATTTATTTAATGATTTATTTATTTATTTTCATGACCATGTAATCTATGAAATAACATCTTTAAGCAATGGTCAATTATGTATACCATGTTCCTATCAAACCATTCATCATACACTTATAAGCATAATAAAGATATGTAAATGATGATCCATTGAAATATTGATAATATATTATTATAATTAATTAGTAATATTATAGGACACAAAATTATTATTATTCCTTAACCCAAGAATTAATAATATCATTATTAAATCAAATTATTGATGTTGATACCAATACTATTTAGTAACTCAAAAAATGAAATTATTATATAACTACAAATTTACTCATTAACAACCTCCTCATAATTAATTTCTCAAATAAATTTAATAATGATATATAATTATTGTTCAACATTCCAAAGTAATAATATTGTTACATAATTTGGGGATCACCTGTTGGTGTAAGGGTGAGATGGTTTCCCGTTTATGGTGCAACCAAGGTTTAAATCCTCGACTGGCCTACTAGCAAGGTTTATATCGCTACTAGTCCTGACTGATTATGCTTGACCCTGTAGATCTTGGCGGACATGGTGACTGATCGTGCTTGACCTTGTAGGTGTGTGTTGCTCATGGATCTAGTTTCCTGATGGTGTGTGTTGCTTGTGGACTAAATTTTTAGACCCAATTTCCTCATGGTGTGTGTTGCCCGTGGGCTAAGTTGTTAGACCCAGTTTCCTGATGGTGTGTGTTGCTCGCAGACTAAGTTGTCAGACCCACATGGGTCTTTCATGCCTGGCAGTTTTGTATCAGACCCTCATGAGTCTTTCATGCTTAGAGGTTATGTGTGGTTGGTCTTGGAGTGATAAGGTTATCATGGACTAAGTTGTCAGACTCACACAGGTCTTTCATGCCTGGCGGTTCTATATTGGACCCTTGTGAGTCTTTCATGCTTAGAGGTTCTGTGTGGTTGTTCTTGGAGTGATACGGTTAAGACGACACAAAGGTGTAAGGGTGTGATAAGGTTAAGATGACACAAAGGTGTAAGGGTGTTGTTAGCCGTACCTATCTGAGGATGAGGCCCCTCAACAATGTGGTCTCATTGGTTCACTGCTCTAGTCAAAAGTAGCTCTTATCACCTATAAAAGAAAAATATATATTGTTACATAATTCTTGTGTAAATATTATCATCATTTTGACCATTCAAGTAAACTTCACCAACGAGGCTCAACATTTAATATTTATTATCCTTACTTTGCACTTCAAACCCTATCCATGAAAATATTATTAAAACGAAACAATCACCCATCCCGCATTTGTATTAGAAATGTTCTCATCTAGTTCACCCCAATATCAATATGGTTTATTTATTTATTTTCTATTTATTTATTCAATTAGGTGTTATACATTATCTCAATTTTAACATTAATATCATTGTCTCTACTTTTAACACAAATATTAACAATAATATTTACTCTCCAAATTACAATAATGATGTTATTACTACTTAATCATAATTTAGCAATAAAGTTATTATTAAATTTATTATACCACCCCTTTACTAAATTAACAACTCCCTACTTTTAGTTTATTTGATATTTCTTAATAAAGTATTAACATTGCATATTTCTTGATTCATTCTTGGACAGTGGATAAATGTAAAGATTTATATAAATGACATTGTTTCCATGTTGTGTGAGTAAGGAAATTACTCATCTTTCATACATTTTTTTTTTTTTTACTATTATTACCCGTCTTACATGCCAATGTGTGTAATAATAGCAATATTACTATCAATGTTAATATTGATAGTGCTTCTCAACTCTGAAATTGATTCCCTCTTATTAATATTAAATACCCCTAAAACATAAAGTAATTGTCCAAGTCATTTTTTTTTCAATATCAGAATTTATCAATTATTTATCCACATTTACATATCCCATAATATACACCATCTTATATATTTACATTTAAAACCAATTTTAATTATCATTTACCTAATTATTTATATATATGAATAAATTAGCATTCCTTATTTATTTATTTTAAAGAATAATTACTTATATAATTATAACATATAAAAAATTATAATTTAAACAAAAGAAATTTACTTTTCCTAAAACATAAAATTACTTTTAAAGTGCTTATTTTTCTAAATCTATTTTAAAATGTTTTTTTATTTTTTTCCTTTTATTTTTATAAACCTAAACGCCACGTAGCCCTCCTTTTACTCTGGGACGTTTCCTATTTAAATTTACTTGAATGTTTTCTCTTCTTTTAAAAGAAAGACCACATGCTCTTAACTTATAAATTAGGATAGTTTCATTCGCTTTTATCTGCGTGATGTTATATTGCTTTTACTAACACTATGGATATTTTAAAATTTACGGGACTAAAGTTTCCTTCTCCAGCATTATGGTCATTTTTGCTTCAAAAGGTAAGGAGTTGAACAGGCTATTGATATTATTAAAAATTTCTTTGTCGCCATCTTATCACAGCAGCTAAGCTACTCATTAATGGCATATGATTGGAAATATAAACAAAATCTCCTATTAAGATTCTATATCATTGCCACCCCTGTCTACATGCTGCTACAATACTGGACGCCATAAGACTGCCGCAACTACCTAAAGCTTTAATAAAGTCCATTTAATTTCATTGCTGAAAATCTGCTCCTAATCTGACAGTGCGTTAGTTACTGATATTGATAATCTGCCACTCTTAATTTCTTCTTCGTTTTTTTGGCACAAAATAATGCTTGACATTCTGTCCTCAGCTACTCAATTTGAACTTCACATTTATTAGCTACGGATATTGCCAGAGAATGTATGTTGCAGGCAACTGGGCACATTTGGCTGCTCGAGTGGGGGTCAACTTTTGCATTTGCCTTACCATGGTTTTTCATTTATAAGATCATTTAACATATTATCTACGGTTCACAATCCATTGTTTCTTAACTTCCTTCTGACAATAACTGGTGAGAAGTTATCTCATATTAATGACCTTTGAAACCAGTATCAATGTTGAAAGAGTAAGAGGTCGTTGCAGAATACTGATCGTAGTGTTTTATTTTAAATAGTGTTGATAATTGCATGCTTAAAATCTCTTGGTTTCTAATGAAATACTTGCAATACTTTAAAAATAACATTGACAAGCTTGCAGTTATCAGACAAGGCAACCGCTTGCTCTTCTAGAGAAACGTTGTTTGCATATGTATTCCAGTGACCGAGATCGCATTGAAAACGGGGCATATGAATGTTGAATTCTAGGAAATCTTCAAAGTAGATTCTAACTAGTGAGTACACTTCAGCATCAAGGGAGATCATTTTTAAATTGAGACCAAGTCACGGTAGTAAACATTGATCCATCCTTTCAAGATATATTACGACTATCACTATTGTGGCATAGAACTCACACATTCTTTAAAGAGTCATTACTTCCACGTCAAGAAAGATGGTGTTTCATTTATTGCCATCGAGATTCCACTACTGCGATGTATTGACATACAATTGAAATACATACAAGAGTTATTACTTTCAATGGTGATATTGAAGATACCTTTGTTTACAATTTCTAGAATTCCTTTGTCCTGAGGCCTCATCTTGGTCAACAAGGTATCTACAAAATTGTCGAAACTCTACCCATAGTTTTAGATCTATTATCAAGACTGTGAAGATCTAGTTCATCATTTTGACTGATCAAGGACACACAGTATAGTCAATCGATAGCTATTGCCTACCTAACACCACAATTTATAATTGAAAATTTTCATTCATCAAATACCAAACTCCTTATACCGCCTCTGCATTCCTATCTTGATAAGGGATAAGCTTTAGCTGACGGCGTTGATAAATTGCTAACTACGAAGTATTTTTTCTGCCAGTCATTTTTATTTTTGGTTTGCATAAATGTCTTCGGCTTCAGGTGCACCCGTGCTCAAATAAAATCATCAGAAAGATATGCAATGCGCCATGTGGTGGCCCCGTAGCTTTCATCTTTCGTCTTCCTTCCGGGAGAAGGTTCGGGACACGTGTTTACTTGTCGAACATTTTCTTGGGAGCTATATTTGCAAGCTAGAGAGTTTCCGCCTTGTTGACACGTCATCTCTTCGCCGGAAGTTATTTGCATTGCCTATAAAGTAATCTGATTGAGGAGTTTGTCGAAGTTGGCTGGCCTTTTCTTCTCTTTTCCTCAGTCTTTGGGATGAAAATTTTGAGACGATACCTAGGAGTGATGTGATCGGTCAACTGGGTCCTTTTGCCAGGCTGTTGTTTTTAGGATCTGACCATGTATGAGCTTTTATCTTTGCTAAAATATCTAAAGGGTATTAATGCAATAGCTAAGAATTAATGAGCAAAGATATTTTGCGGCCTAACCAAGGGTCAATGATCGGATCGTGCGCTATCAACTATCAACACCTAGTGGAAATTACTTATGAGTTGAGGTGGCATATATCTTTTGTTCTAGCTATATACGGAGGGTGAGGACATAAAAAGAAAGAGATTTTTTTATTATATTTTCCAAGTGATATTTTCTTTGTTAAGAAAGTGTTTCTTTAGTTTTCTTATGGTTTTTAGAACTATTTTTAGAAACAAGTTACAAAACTACTTTATTCTACCATATTATATCTATTAAGATTTAAACTATTGTCGGATTGGTATCTGACCTCTATTTCAAAGTTCATTTTATAATTAAAGAACAATCTATTGAGGAGAATTTATTGAGACTGTGCATGTATGGCCTTTTTCAAACTTTATTTCTTTATATTGTCATTATGAATGAAACACTGTGTCTTGCAAACTATATCTAGGTAGTTTAAATAGTGGATTTCTATGCTTTATGCTTGTATGGTAGAATAGTGGCTTAGGAAATTGGACTATACAATTGGAATTTTCTATTTTTCTAAAAGTTGTTATTTTGTTGTGCTATGCTCTATTGGGAAATAGAGTTCATGTGATTTCTGAAATATTATTCTTTTACCCATAAGAAATCTTTATTGTTTGATCAAACTTTAATGAACACTACCTATGGAAAGATCTGAAAGTTTGCACTGTGCTTGAAGTTAGCCTTTGTTGTTCATTCTCTTTCCAACAATGAGGGGTTGTGGTGTTCTGTGTCTATTTATATCAATCATACGAATGATTTGGGTTTGAAATGTTGTAAGAGCTTTGGCGCATCGCCTTTTTATGTTTTATATTTACATTTCCTTCTCCCCTTATCTCAAAACTTCAAAAGAAGAGTCAAATTTCTATAAAAAACCTAGAGGTATTCAGTGAGATGCAATTTTTCCTCCACTCGTTGAATTTCCCATAAGACTGTCGGAGAAGTGCAAGCTTTGATGATCAATAGTTCTTTTTCTAGGATGCCCAGTGGGACCAAATTTTTTCCAAATGCCTAATTAGAAGTTAGAAATATTTCTTGAATCAGGCTAAGGAAGGAAACTAGAAGTTTCATGTCCAGAGTCCAAACAAGAGCATCCTCGAGAGGTCACTTTCAGTACTCTCAGTTACCTATCTTAATCCCTAGGAGGAGACATACAGGTTCTATATCACTTGTAAGGATTACTAGAGCGAGAAGTCAAAGCCTAGTATCTAGAGTCTTATCTACTCCACCCAAAGGCTTAAATTTTCAAATAAGATTACCTGTATGTCCGACTCACAGGAATATTTTCTCTATGGCTCATGTACCTCCCCTCTCTCCTAGAAATTTCATAACATGGGATAGTGGTAGTCCACTACAACCTTCCACACCACCAAATATATGGCCTGCCATACTTGCTAATTCCCTCAAGGGTATTCCAAGATTCTTCGAAGAAGATTTTAAAACCCCTTCTGAACACCTTCAAGATATAGCGAAGGTATGTAGGGTACATAACATATTAGAGGAAAACATCGCGTTGAGACTGCTAGCTGCCTCTTTTAAGGAGAAGGCTCAATATTGGTATCAATCTATGGCGTCAGGTTCCATCCTTTCCTGGGACGAGCTTGGACAATGCTTGTTCGAATTATTCTTGGAAAAAGGAGACCATTATTCATTGCTACAACAATGAATCACCATCAAGAGGGCTCTGCATTAAGCCATGAGCAACTTCAACACCAGGTTCTATAAGACCTGGGAAAACATCCCTGTGACTGCTCGACCCTAGACTATGATGGCGTTCATGTTCTATCTGAAGGCCTTTAACCTGAATATTGTAGTCATGATAACCTCCATGGGAGAGGATATCCTGCCTAGTGCATACGAAGTGGTGGTATGCATAGAGAACAATTTGATCGATGTCGAGAAGCTTCCACCTTGGCCACTGATGCCAGTATTTGTAGAAATCTCCAATGGTCATCAGGAAGAAGCCAATCCAAGTACTCCTACAACACAATTAAAGATGGTCACCCCACAGCCTACAAACGAGTATCCTATTGCTCAAGTAAGCACATCGAGTCTTTCCTCGATGGCAACAGACATCAATGATATGAAGGATCTCATGCAAAATTTTACTAATGAATTAGTCATTATCAAACGACAACAAGCGACACCTCCGAAAATGACCACTCAAGCCTATGGTGGAGGAAAGCCACCTTATCAATAGAATTCATATCAAGGACCCTACAAAGGGGGAGGTCAACAGGCATCGTCAAAAAATTAGATAGTTCTAACCACCATGCCATTATAGGTAGTCAAGGGTAGCTTGAATAAAGAGCTAGTCCCGAGTCAGAACAATTTGGCAGAAGACGAAAATGTCTAGTGCTTCCCGTGCAACGATAGCCATATTCCCTAAAACTACCCAAGGGGAAATATGTAGCAAAAGGTGGTGAAACAAAGGAGTAAGGGTGTGATCCCGAATGCGGATGAGTACGGATCATCCAAAATGGAGAATGTTCATTTTAGAGTACAAATGCAAGGGATGTCCCTGGAGCAAGAATTAGACATTATGCTTGACCAAACTCTTTTCTCATGGTTGGAAGAGGATGAGGTTGTGTTCGCAATTGAAGCTCCGACGACTGGAATTCCACAAATTTAGTTGGATTATAACACAAGAACAAAAAGAAGGCTTACAGGAGAATATGTATAGCAAGCTCTGCCATGTCTACAATCGCGTCAACTATTCCCCCTAGAGAAGCAAGCTTCGTCATCCATTGTCTGACATTTTCCACAGCCACATAACATACCATTGGTGGAAAAGGATACAAAGAAAACACCAAGCCCAGTCACGATGGGACTTTTTCTCCAAAAAAAAAGGGAAATACCACCGTTTAAGCCTAAGGACAAAATAGTTGGAATGCTTAATGTGGTGGAGCAATTGAAGAAGGCGCCTACCAATGTATCATTGTGGGACATCATATCAATTTCCAAGCAAAAAACCTTGCTTCAAGAAGCATTAAAGGTGGAAGAACAAAGCTTGAAGGTGAATGCGACTCAGTCATGCAATCAAAGCGGGAATGAAAAACCCGAGATTTCCCCCCAAGCTTTGAAAGCAACAACTTATGCAAATGATATGGGCAACACAAAAAATAAAGAGGTAAGCGAAACAAATCCCATGACTTTCTTTTTAACACTTATAGTAGGAGACAAATTGTTGCATAATAATATGATTGATTTGGGGGCTAGTCCCACTGTCATGCCAAAACAAGTGGAGGATGCTTTGAAGTTAGAGTATGAACCCCTTGAAAAGGGAATTATGCAACTGGACGGGAAGAAGGTTCTAGCTATTTTTCGGATAAAGGATCTATCCCTGACCCTTTTCTCTTGCCCAAGCCAAATAGTCACACAAGAAGTGGTAGTAATAAACATTCCACTGGTCTTCAGAATGTGTCTATCAAGAGATTTCACCGCCAAGTTTGGCGGATACCTGGCACTTGACTGGTCCCACTTGATATTGAGAACCAAACACGAGGCAAAGATGAAGATCCATTTTTGAATCCTTGCATCCTGAACACATTGTGGATGATGCAAATCTATGCTTTGAAGCTGCCATACCTCTACTTTTTAGCAAGATAGATATTGAGTAGAAATTCCCAGAGAGGAAGAAGATACAAGCAAGAGGGTTTCATAAGAAGTGGTGTTGCTTAACTAGTTCATTAATTTTGATCCACTTGGAAATTTCCATGCTACGGGGCTAAGTACCTATGTAATTTTTCAACGGGGGTTAGGTCTTTCCGAAACTAATGAAGAGTCGGGAGAAGTCTGATGACCAATCTGATAATCATTTATGGACCTTATATTTTGATGATGTCGAATGCAAGCTTGGTGCTATAGTAGGTGTCTGATTGATGTTTTCAATGGAATTAGAAAACCCCAGAAACTATCATTTTCAATTTCCATGCTCCAGTGATGATACTAAATATGAAGCATTCGTTCACAGGTTGATTCTGGCAGAACAAATGGGTGCAAGTAAGATGTACGAGCTATCAAAAAATTAGAATCAATAGTAATCCAGATCCATGGGCAAGTGACTGCAATAAATATATGGCTAAGATATTCCATACATAAGGTATGGGATCTCATCGAGAGTTGTGAAGTTTTCGATATACAAGGGAATCCCATACCACAAAACAACATTGTTGATCAGACATTTATTATCGAACCACGATTGAAATTAGTTTCCGACTTGAAAAAGTAAGATGTAGTGTCGATCATTGCCCGACCTTCAATTTCTGACAAAAGTCAGAATTGGAAAATTTTGGGTGATGATATTCAAATTGTTTCCTTTGCACAGAAGTCAGGAACTGCTCTCGACTATCCATCATTAAGGACGGGTCTCCTCAAAGATACAAGAAACAGTAAACAAAAATTCTTTGTAGTTTCAAAGGATTATGAAGAGCTTGATGTCAGAGACAACAAAAGACTGACAGTTGACAGAAAAGCCTCTCGCAAGGATAAAAGAAAACTGAAGGATCTATGCTGCAGATATGATCTCAGAGGTTACAACTCAGGTATAGTTCAACATACAATTTCTCTAGCTGAAAGATCCAGGTCTGTGCGACAAAGACAAAGGATAGTCAACCCAAAGATTGAAGCTCTAGTAGCACAAGAGCTCGTCAAGTGGGGAGAATCAATGGTCATATGCGCTATCAATTTTTCTACCTGGGTATTAGATTTGGTCCCAGTTTGGAAAAGGAATTTAGTGATATTCGACTTTGTCTTGATTATCAAGACTCAAGAAAAAAATTTCTTGACAACCATTACCCCTTGTCACGGATGAAGTAGTTCTCATAGAATCTAACAAGATCAAAGAATTTTTCCTTAATAGATGATTCCCTAAGGAATAATCAAGTCTACATAATGGATTTTGACCGACATAGGATGATGTTAACCACCAAGTGGGAAACATTTGCATATTCAAAAACACTGTTTAGACTCTTTGATGCTGGTGTAGCTCTTCAAAGGGCAATGGGCATTACTTTAGAAAGATGGGTCAACCAGATTATTTTCATATATTTGGTCAATTCATTAGTCAAATATGATCATCTCGATCATCTAAAGGGGTTTTCTTTGAAAGACCAATGATTTGGAATTCTTCTTAATCTAGAAAAATATTTCCTTTCGGCATCACAAAGAAAGCTTCTCGGCTTTACAATGCCACAGGAGGGAATAGTAATAGATCCCGAAAAGATCTAAAGCTCAGAATTAAACATAAGATATTTTCTGGAGAAGTCTAATCTTGTTTGAGGATTCATACTAGATTTCACAAGCATTGTGACCTCAATCGCCCTAACGATTAAAGAGAACCTATCTTTTCAACAAATTTCCAAGGGAACAACAGTTATCAAGGAGCTAAAGATGGATCTCTTTGAAACCTCGACATTGATTATCCTAGATTTTTCCAATTTTTTTCTACTTAGTATGAATAATGACCAACATTGTATAGTTTCTATGCTCACTCAGAAGTATGAGGAAGAAAATGAAGAGCATCCTATTGCATTTCTTTCTAGGAAAAAGAAGCAAAAGGGAGCCGACATGTAGGAATACATCACAGGAGAAAAAAATTCCAAGTTTATTAAGGAGTTAAAAGTCAGGCTTGGCTTGCTCAAGACCATTATACCAGACAATGCCCAAGGTCTAGTGGAATCACAAGGGTCAAATTCTGCTACCAAATATAGGATTTTTTCAAAAAAATGATCAAATTGTCATTTTTAGGGGAGTAGGTTAACATAATCAATCAACAAGAAACTAACTAGGTTAATGAAACATATTTGGTTAAGAAGACAAAGAGATTGGTATAGTCATGAGCGGGTCGCCTCGTTGATGAACCAAATCACCCTCAAGTTGGCTCTTAAGGTTTCTCTGTATGAAATGATGTACGAAAATTTGACAAAAATCGCAAGGCTGGAAGAAGACAGAGAAAAGGCTCATGGAGCCACAATTAATCGTCAGCAGACGATCAAACAACATTTTGACAAAAAAAAATTTAACCCAGGCTTCAAAGAAGAAAGTTTAGTGCTAAGGTATGACAAACATGTTGCAAAACAATGGCAACATACAAAATTCAAAGTGTTGCGGAGAGGACCTTTCGAAAACAACACGTGCAAAAGAAAGAACACGTACAAACTCAAAGAAATGGAGAGAAACTTTTTATATGTACTGGTGAATGGTATTTATCTAAGTATTTTCCATTAAAATGCATAGTTCTTTTAAAATTTTAGCAATTATGTACCATACGTATTTTTTTTTCTTTCAAAATTTTGAGAATAAAACCCAAGAATAACATAAAGGAGATAAAGGCTATATTATATTATGTTTATCGACAAAATTTACAATATAGTGTATGGCTTGAGGCTTAGAATATCACATGAGGCTCTCTCGAGCAAAACCCAAAAGAGGGAAGCAAGTAAAAAGTTGCAAAAGGGAGGCAATGAGCACAAAAATAGTAAACTTTAGCCTCCAGCCGTTGAAGACGAAGCAAAAAGGGGCTTAGGTTCCGCTTCTTTCCCTTATTTTCTTCTTCTTCTTCTCCTTTTCTTCTAATGGGTTGCAAGCAAGGAAAAAAAAACAACACATGTAGGCTGCGAAGTGCAGACCTAGGGTCTACTTGTCGCGAATTTGCACTAGGAAACCAAAGTGCTTTCTCCAAGTGATCCCCAGAACTCACTCCACACTATACTCCCACAGAAGAAAAGTGGTCGCTAGCTGAGAAGAACAATGGTGCATCTCCATTTCCATGGTGTGAAAGTCAGTAAGAAAGGGAAACCAAGGTACGTCTACTCCAAAGTCCACATCCCTACAAAGGTCCATAATGCTTGGGATACCAACGCCAAGGATGGCCACTCACACTATCTCGCCAAGACATTCCATCAACGAGGTGTCAAACATATTCTGGCACAACTCAATTATCATGGGCTTGGCCACATTCAGGTCTAGTAGTGAGGCCACAAAGCGGGAGAGCATGTTGCAGTTACTTCAAAACTGGTTCTCGTCGATAATATAGTCTGCGCCAACTATCCACTTGAACATAGTTATAACCAGGGGGTCACAATTCTTCACCAAGTGCTTGATCTGGTCAGCAGTGACCTCTCCCACAAAACAGTTTTGCGGTCTCTGTGGAAGGAGCCAAATAGGGGTACCTAGGCCAACAAACATCCCAATGAAGTAGTGAATTATGATAGGAAAGAAATAAGTGGAAGGAAAATTAAGTTAGAGGACTATATGTTTGAATGAATTTTGTAAAATGTGGTATAGCTATATATAGAAAATACCAACCGAAAAACTTAACCAATGGAATGTCTATTTTTGGCCAGATGCCAATAGGAAATTTTGAGATAGAATAGAGCAAGGTGGAAAAATCATATGGATGATCTGACATAATACCTTGAGAAATAAATTCGGGTGTTGGGAGTAAATTCCCCCATACATCAATGGTTGATGTGTGTCCTTCACTATCATCAGTGCCAACCAGTTCACTAATGGGAAAAGACATGGATTAACATGCTAAGGCTTTGAAAAATTAATGAGAATGTCTTTCCAGGAGTACCTTGTGTTATCTCAACACGTTCCATATGACAAAAAGCATGCTTTTCGATGCAATAAATTTAATTGTAAAAGAGGCGATAGAGGGAATGTACTAATTCCATTCCCATGACTTTCTCAACATTCCCAAGGGATATAGATCTCATATCCACACGTATCACCTTGGTGGCAACATTTCATGGGCCATTGATAGTGACGTAGTCATAACTACATGCACAAGTTAGAAAATTAATTGCACTCAAAAGCAGGTTTTTTCTAAAAACCAAATGGCAAGTGGTTGGTGTTACTAGAGAAACTCTCTGCATATTTCTCATACAATCATGGCGGAAGTGTCTACCTCCGGTAGGCAGGCCAAAGCTCCATGCAAAAGACCTGGCTACGTCGATATATTTGGGCACTACTCATTCGCCAATGTCCCAACACTAGAAGAATGACCATTTGAACACTGTAGGAAGGTTCAACCTGAAAAACGCATCTAGAAGGAGGTGGTTCAAGATATTACTGACAATGTTTATGACCCTCGGTTATCCACCAACCCTAAAAATATTAGGGAAGGTTCCTTTCAGAGGATGTTGGGGCATGATTCCTCAAAAGGTTTTGCATTTCAACTCTGGAAGAGTGGTCTGTCATAGTTTGTGCTACCTGCTATGCATCCATACTCGGAGCTAGTTGACGCATGTGCAAAGAGGTTTAACAAAAATATAGAGGCCATTGAGGGCCATGGGGTCAAAATTACTATTTTGGCCAAAGCTATATGAGATATGCTATGTATCCCTATAGGTTGGGGTGCTGAAATTTTCAATGAACAACAAATGGATGCCTTGGGAGAAGATATGTTCAGATAAAACAACTTTCTATGAGGATGATACAAAGGAAATGCCACATAGAGGATAGATTCATTGGCCTCTTTCGCAAAATAAATTTAAGAAGGATATGCAGTCCGTATTCTCAATATTGGCCTGGGTTTTTGGGCTCGATGATGATGAAGAGGTTAACCCTTTCTACTTTTCTATGGGTCTTGTGCTCAAAAGAGAAAGGGTGCTGAGGTGTTATGATTTTGCTAAGGTGATTGCCAAGAATATGAAGCTGAAGTTGAGAAACTGCAGTGTTGAGTACAAATTTTGGTATTCTTTCATCCTAGTTTATTTTTTATTACATCAAAATTTTGAATGGCTAGGTAGGAATGTACCGGTGTCTAGGATAGATGAGAGAAGCTATATCCAACCAATTTCTATATGGACTCCTATGTTTTCAAGAATAGGAGATTATTATCGATTTGTAGATTACTTTATGAGACTAGTGCTACAAGATTTACTACTTCGCCCCATTGGTCGTTTCTCTTAGGAGGTTATAGAATGGATGGAGCATCCACATATCCCAGTGGATTACTTCCTAGGTGAGGATTTCACATTGTTAGGTTTCATTGTTTCCCCAGGGAGGTTTTTTGACTCCCAGATTTGTAACAGCTAGAACTTTTGCATTGGAAGCATGCTGACAAGTATTCGTTGTTGATAGGATTTATGGTGCTGGGAGGAACAAATAAAAGCTTTTTGATCTTCCCCTTATGATTGCAAAGAGTCAAGTGATACTGAGTAAGTAGAAGGCTGAGGATGATATTATGAATTTAATGGCGACTCTAAGTTTGGTCTTAATTTGTGACAAATGGAATTATAACCCAGATGGGAATTTTAGTTTAAGCCATGAGTTTAGGGAGTATTTCCAAAGAAAGAAAAATCCTACTTAGGAGAGTGGGGAGATATACATTGACCTAGCTCTCATTCCAGAAGAATGACCAAAATGGTTGAGTTTTTATGAGCCCTAGGCACAATATCAGAGGAATCTCCCAATGGGAAAATCTCTCAATACACAGTTGAGGCGTAAGGGATGGTCGAAAAGCAAGAAGGAAAACTTCTAGAGGTTCTAACAAGAGATAAGAAATCCAGGTGCCTTGCTCGACAACTTCTAGCTTGGTGAGGAATTCGAGGACACATATGATAAAGAGGCTGGTTCAGACAACAAAAATCTCAAGACGAGCCATGAAATTGAAGAGGTGCAAGTTCCACTTCTGATTCCTAGACCTCAGGAACGTGACAACCGAAGAGATTTGGGGCCAAGGGTTCCACAAGTTTCATCTACCTTGCACACTTGAAGTAAAGGAAAAGGGGCTCGACGGTCCCTAAGAGGATCCTCAGCAGCTGTTGAAGGACAAATGTTGGAGGACTCCACAAGCAAGGGATCGAAATGTGCTAGTCCTAATCATGTGAAGTAAAGGAGGATCCAAGACCTAGGTGCCCCTGACATATTGGTCCGACAGGAAGAAGAAGTGGAGTCCGCCCTGCAAAATATTCCATCGACTGTAGCTCAGGTAAGTTTCACTCCCCCTCTTCTTCCTATTTTTGCATCTTTGGTCAATCCCCTACCTCCTCCTGTTGAAGGTAATCCTCCATCTTCAGTACCCAAACTTTTAATGTTTGATGTACCCCTTGCCATTATCAATGAACCTGCTGAAACCTTTCCACGTGTTGAAAGAGCATCATTCGCTGTGACCATTGTTGTGTCATTAGTTACCTTGTCAAAGTCCTCCATTGGAACTACTAAAAATATTGCTTTTCCTGTTACTCCCAACCCATCTACTTCCGGGAAAGCACCTCTCCATCAACCTGTTTCTGTGTTTACCCCTATTGTTTCTTCCCCTGCTCCATTTGGCATCCCGCCTTTTTCTATGATTACACTGCCCTTTGCATCCCCCCATGCTCACACATCAGAAGTTTCCCCTATTGTCACCTTTTCTAGACTACCCCCTAGTGCTCCCATTGTAGCTCAGAGTGTTGAGGTCCCTCAGACTCTCCCGGGTCATTTCAATGCCACCAAATAGGCTGAAAAGGTCAAGAAGCAGAAAATGTTGTCAAAAAGTGCCAAGAGGCCCGCCACTAGGAGGATTGAAGCTTGTTTGAATGAAGATCGAAACTCTCTACTTATTACCACTATGAGGCCAATCGTTTCCAAGCATGAAGGACAAATTTAGATAGAAGATTATGACATTCATGTTGTGGACCTGGATTTGAGTGAAACTCGCCCGCACAATAAAATGGTCCTAGCCAAAGCCACACAGAGGGTGGTGTATGTTGATTATGAAAGGCTTGGTAGGAAATTAAGGTAGTGCGAGGTTGAGTTGGAATATTTGAAAGGGATAATGAGCATACTATAGAATGAAGTATGTGCTAAAGATGTTGAAGTAACCCGTGTGAAGAAAATTCAAGGCCAACAAGGAGACGTGCCCAGATTGTTTGCAGATGCTCAAAATGAGCAAGTTTAGCTTCATGTTGAAAATGAAAATTTGAAGAAAGAATTAAGTGATGCCATATCCTAAAATACTGATGATCTTAGAAGGATTTAGATTGAGGTAGAAGAGTCAAGACAAGAAGTCGAAAGACTGAGCTCTGAGTTGGAAAACGCTCTTTGGGAGAAGGGCCAAATGGAAGAAAACACTAGAGCAAGAGAGGCTCAGTTTAACAAGGAGTTAATTGCTACAAGAGGACTTGGATCCCTCCCTATAATGAGGAGGCTGATAGCTATGCACTGGGAGAAAATAGCGACTGGTGTGTGTGGCCTAGGACCCGCCTTACAATTTCTAAGGGATGTTCAGGAACTGAATGCCAAGGTTGGTCTGATGGTTGATCACTTCATACAAAAATGTTCACCCTAAGTGGCGGATTCCCAAAGCTTCATCTCCGAATTAAGCATCGCCACTGATCAAGTTCTTAAAAGAGTAGGAATCCTCGATCAGTGGGTCACCTCCATCAAAGCCAATGAGATCATCAACTACCACATGGTTGTAGCAAAATGCAAAGATCACCAGACAATGTTGAATAAAAGGGTCATTGAGATCAAAAAGGACTTTGTCGTCTTGGTTGGTTTCAGGTTGCCTCCTCTTCTTTACCTAGATGAAGATGCATTGACAATGGATCAAAACAATGAGTCAATCTGACGTAAGATTCAAACCACTGCAAAACTTCCAAGCTCGAGTGTTGCACCAACGACGGATGATGTTGAGTGCGAGATCTACCCTCTTTCTCGGCTCTATTATCACCTAGGTGCGATTTCTTCTAGGTGGGGTGTTATCTCTTTTAAGGAGGTTTTTGATCTCTAACAAACATGCAGGCAGATCCAGACCCTTGTTCTACCAACTGATCGGGATTGGGAGGCCCAGCGAGCTGCTATTGTCAAACTCTAGGAACAACTAGAGGTCTAGATTCGTATCTTCGCAGAGTGAAGACCCCTATGAGTCGCCATAAATGTGAAGTATTTTTTTGCCTCAGTCATTTTTATGTTTGGTTTGCATAAATTTCTTCGGCTTCGGGTGCACCCGCGCTCAAATAAAATCATCAAAAAGATGCAAAATGGGCCACATGATGGCTACGCAACTTTCATCTTTTGTTTTCCCTTTGGGAGAAGGTTCGTGACACGTGTTTACTTGTTAGAAATTTTCTTGGGAGCTATATTTTCAAGCTCGGGAGTTTCCACCTTGTTGACACGTCATCTCTTTGCCATGGGTTATTTGCATTGCCTGTAAAGCAATCTGATTGATGATTTTCTTGGATTTTCTTGGCATTTTCCTCTCTTTTCCTTGGTCTTTGGGATGGAATTTTTGAGACTATACCTAGGAGTGATGTGATCGGTCAACTGGGTCCTTTTTCTAGGCTATTGTTTTTAGGATCTGATCATGTATGAGCTTTTATCTTTTCTAGAATATCTAAAGGGTATTAATGTAGTAGCTAAGAATTAATGAGCAAAGATCTTTTGCGGCCTAACCAAGGGTCAATGATCAGATTGTGTGCTATCAACTGTCAACACCTGGAAATAATTAATTTTGAGCTGAGGCGGCATATATGTTTTGTTCTGGCTATATAGGGAGGGCGATGACACAAAAAGAAAGAGATTTTTTTTATTACATTTTCCAAGTGATATTTTATTTGTTAAGAAAGTGTTTTTTAGTTTTCTTAAGGTTTTTAGAACTATTTTCATAAACAAGTTTTAGAACTACTTTATTCTTGCATATTATATCTATTAAGGTTTAAACTATTGTCGGATTGGCATCCAACCTCTGTTTCCAAGTTCATTTTATAATTATTAAAGCACAAACTATTGAGGAGAATTTATTGAGATTGTGCACGTATGGCCTTTTTCAAGCTTTCTTTCTTTATATTATCATTATGAATGAAACACTGTGTCTTGCAAGCTATATCTAGGTAGTTGAAATAGTGGATTTATATGTTTTATGCTTGTATGGTAGAATAGTGTCTTAGGAAATTGGACTATGTCATTGGAATTTTTTGCTTTTCTTAAAGTTGTTATTTTGTTGTGCTATGTTGTATTGGGAGATAGAGTTCATGTGATTTCTGATATATTATTCTTTTACCCATAAGAAATCTTTATGTTTGATCGAACCCTAATGAACACTGCCTGTGGAAAGATTTGAAAGTTTGCACTGTGCTTGAAGTTAGCCTTTGTTGTTCGTTCTCTTTCCAAAAATGAGGGGTTGTGGAATTCTGTGTCTATTTATATTAATCATAGGAATGATTTGGGTTTGAAATGTTATTAAAGCTTTGGCGCATCACCTTTTTTATGTTTTATGTTTACATTTCCTTCTCCCCTCATCTCAAAACCTCAAAGGAAGAGTCAACTTTCTATAAAAATAGTGGAGTTATTTAGTGAGATGCGATTTTTCCCCACTCGCTAAATTTTCTATAAGACTATCAGAGAAGCGGAAGCTTTGATGATCAACACTAACAAAAATAAATAGTGGCTCCATTTTAAACCAGGACGGAAGATACTATCCCAGACAACTAGGTCGATACAAGGAGAAGTGTTATAGAGTCTACATCCACACTGCATATTTTTATTTATTTTTGTTTTGAAGAGTTGTTTATAGGTCCATCATGATAAATCGAATGTGTCTGAGAATGTGTGTTATTAACTAGTCTCTTCCCTTTCTAGATGTGTTTAATTCTTAGATCTTTTAATTGTTTATTTTCCTCTTTGTTAAATCTTTTTTTTTTGTTTTTTTTGTTTTTTTGTGATGCAGAGTGAAGGGTTTAAGAAGCAATTGAGTGCTATGATATTCACTATAAGAAGACTCTCTTAAGAACAAGATATAACACTTGAAGAAAATAATCCCCCTTATGTTTCTCTCTTTTTTCTTTTCATTTAAGAATACAAGGTTTGTATAACACCATTTAGACGAATATATACACGTAAATGAATTAATTTTCCATTTCCTTATTGTAAATTTTTACCCTCTTTAAATCAAGAACATAATGTATGTTCATATTACTGCAATGATTCATCATATATATTCATTTGATTGGAGAAGAATCTTTATGGTGAACAAATAACCATACTCCCATTTATTTATTGATTGCATCCAACATTAATTTTAGAAATAACACTATTCATTTTGTTTCTTATATATGCAACAAAATAAAAATAATGTCATAACATATTCCCCCTTATTCCTTGCAATAAAACTTATTTTATTTTTGTTTCCCTACTATCACCATAGAATGAATTCCTTACTTATAAAAGAAAGTACATATTATGTAATGTTTCAGATAGTGTTTTAACCAAAACTTGATAGTACCCTTTGAATATTTTCTTTCCTTTCTACCCACCACAAGAAATACCCAGTGAAGGAACTATTTTGAGACATTTGAATAGGTTTGAAGCCAATCTTTCTAAACTCACAATATTACTAATATTACTGCAAAAAGACAAGATTTACATACCAAAGAACTTAGGCTTTCTCTCCACCCTACCTTAATGGCATCATAGAGCCTCGTGGCCTCTAGCCATACCCCCGAGCAAGAAATTTAGTAACTGCAAAATGATAAATGGAGCCTTCTCAAGATTTTACACAAGAGTTAAAGACAACATTATATTGTAACATCTAAGCTCTCCACTCACCATACTCAACGAATATTCCTATAACATACTATAATCTTCTCACAACAATTAACCAATGAGGAATAGGGAGAAGGGAAAAACTTATCTTTTTTTGTTAGATGAGAGGTTAAACTCTTGTACCCTTCTTGTCTCTTCAACCAAGCCATCTTGCTCACTCTCCTTTCTTCTTCTTATCCAATCTTCTCTTTCAACTAGAGTTCTCCACAAGGAGAAGTGGATAACACCCCACTCATTCTTCCTCTCCAAATAGGAGTTTCAACTTGCAATCTTTGGGTGGGGAGGTGTGAAGTGTACCTACTCCCATCAATGAGAGTCTTTTCCTTATTAGAGAGGAAACATGCACTTGGACTACCCCTCCATCTTGCCATCTCATCCTCCCCTCAAAACTTGTCACTCTCTATTATGAGGGATTTTTCAGGGGTTAAATCATGTCCTTGGGGCCCTATTGCATGCCCACTTGACCCCTACCACTATGGTAGTGACAATTAAACAAAAATTCAAAATGAAATGCAAGAATATTGTTACACAATCACACTATTTATCATCTGTAATACATATTACCATCTATTTAGGGAAACATTAAACAAATCAGGGTTGTACTATTCACATGTAAAGCAGGGTCTTACATGAAGAAAGCAGGAGGAAGTGTATATCGAAAAAATTGTTTGTCATATTGTTTCATTTGTGGTTCACGGTTTGTGGCAAGCTATATTGTTTTATTTGCGATAAGGTACTGTTGATTGTTTCAAATTTTGATAAGGTGTTTAAGAGAAAAGACTATATTATTTTTGAAAATGAATATTGTTTGGTTTAAGGTTTGTGTTTTGTGGCTATAGTTTTGCATGGGTTCGTAACTGTAATTTTTTGTGTTTTGTGGGTTTGTCCATCTGGGTCAATGTTCAAACCAATATTGTTTGATTTATGGCTTTCGTTTTGTGGTTATGGTTGCAATGAAATAAAATAGTTAATGCTATACACTTTATGTTAGATTCCATTGGGCATTGTTGATTATTGTTCTCTGGCTTAGGCTATATTGTTTCATTTTCAAAAAGGTATTTTTGAAAAGGCTATAATGTTTCAATTTTTGGTAAGGTTCTATTGAGAAAAGAGTATATTTTTGTATGGGTTTGTTACTGTAAATTTTCCGTGGGTTTCTCTTTATGGCTTCCATTTTGTGGCTATGTTTGCAACGGAATAAAATTGTTGATGTTATGTAGTTTTGTCGATTGTTGTTGTCTAGCTCAGGCTATATTGTCTCATTTTCGATAAGGTTCTATTGAAAAGGATATATTGTTTCAATTTTCGATAAGGTGTTGTTGAGAAAAGACTAAATTGTTTGTTAAAAGTAATATTGTTTTGTTTATGGTTCACATTATGTGGCTATCATTTTGCATGGGTTTTGTGGCTACGGTTTTGTAGGTTTCTCCATCTGGACCTCACTGTTGAAACCAATGTTGTTTGATTTATGGCTTTTGTTTTGTGGTTATGGTTGGAACGAAATAAAATAGTTAATGTTATACACTTTATGTTTGATTAAATTAGGTATTGTTGATTATTGTTGTCTGTCTTAGGCTATATTGTTTCATTTTTGATAAGGTGTTGTTGAAAAGGCTATATTGTTTCAATTTTCAATAAGGTTTTGTTGAGAAAGGAGTATATTTTTGGATGAGTTTGTCACTGTAAATTTTCAAAAAGGTGTTGTTGAGAAGGCTATATTGTTTCAATTTTTGATAAGGTTTTGTTGAGAAATGAGTATATTTTTGTTTTGGTTTGTTACTGTGAATTTTTGTGGGTTTCTCTTTATGGATTCCATTTTGTGGCTATGTTTGGAATGAAATAAAATTGTTAACGTTATGTAGATTTTGTTGGTTGTTGTTGTCTATCTTGGGCTATATTGTCTCATTCTTGAAAAGTTGTTGTTGAGAAGTGTTTCAATTTTCGTTAAGGCGCTGTTGAGAAAATACTATGCTAGCTTGGGTTATATTTTTGAATTGGTTTGTTACTGTGCATTTTTTTGTGCTTTGTGCAATCAACAATGCGTTGATGTTATACAATTTATGTTTGATTCCATTACGCATTGTTGATTATTGTTCTCTAGCTTAGGCTATATTGTTTTATTTTTGAATAGGTGTTGTTCGAGATGGCTATATTATTTCAATTTTTGATAGGATGTTGTTGAAAAGGCTAGATTCTTTCAATTTTCGATAAGGTTCTATTTAGAAAAGAGTATATTTTTTGGATGGGTTTGTTACTGTGATTTTTTGTGGGCTTCTTTTTATGGCTTCTATTTCTTGGCTATGTTGATGGAATAAAATAGTTAACATGATGCAATTTTTGTCGATTGTTGTTGGCTAGTTTGGGTTATATTTTGCATTTGTTTGTTACTGTGCATTTTTTTTGTGCTTTGTGCAATCAACAATGTGTATATATGTGCATTTTTTTGTGCTTTGTGCAATCAACAATGCGATGATGTTATAGAGTTTATGTTTAATTCCATTATGCATTATTGATTATTGTTCTCTAGCTTAGGCTATATTGTTTTATTTTTGATATGGTGCTGCTGAAGAGGCTATATTATTTCAATTTTTGATAGGGTGTTGTTGAAAAGGCTAGATTCTTTCAATTTTTGATAAGGTTATGTTAAAAAAAGAGTATATTTTTTACATGGGTTTGTTACTGTGATTTTTTGTGGGCTTCTTTTTATGGCTTCCATTTTCTAGCTATGTTTGCAACGAAATAAAATTGTTAACATGATGGAGTTTTTGTTGATTGTTGTTGGCTAGCTTGGGTTATATTTTTGCATTGGTTTGTTACTGTGCACTTTTTTTTGCTTTGTGCAATCAACATTGCGTATATATGTGCATCTAACTTCATATATATATATTTTTATATTTATATATATATGTATATATATGTATATATGTATATATATATATATACATATAAATATATGTCTATATATATATATACATATAAATATATGTCTATATATATATATACATATAAATATATGTCTATATATATATATACATATATACATATATATATATATATATACATAGATATATATATATATATATATATGTGTGTGTGTGTGTGTGTGTGTGTGTATTCAACAACACCCTATCAAAAATTGAAGTAATATAGCCTCTTCAGTAGCATCTGATTGAAAATAAAACAATGTTACTGTTATTTTTTGTGGGCTTCTTTTTATGGATTTCATTTTTTGGCTATGTTTTCAACAGAATAAAATTGTGAACATGATGCAATTTTTGTCGATTGTTGTTAGCTACCTTGGGTTATATTTTTTCATTGGTTTGTTATTGTGCATTTTTTTGTTCTTTGTGCAATCAACAATGCATATATATGTGCATCTAACTTCAAATATACAACAACACCATATCAAAAATAAAACAATATATACTATCAAAAATTGAAATAATATAGCCTCTTCAGAACACCTTATCAAAAATAAAACAATATAGCCTAAGCTAGATTTCAATTTTTGATAGGGTGTTGTTGAGAAGGCTAGATTCTTTTGATTTTCGATAAGCTTTTGTCTAGAAAAGAGAATATTTTTTGCATGGGTTTGTTACTATGATTTTTTGTCAGCTGCTTTTTATGGCTTCTATTTTCTGGCTATGTCTAGAATGGAATAAAATTGTTAACATGATGTAGTTTTTGTCAAGTGTTGTTGGCTAGCTTGGGTTATATTTTTTCATTGGTTTATTACTATGCATTTTTTGTGCTTTGCGCAACCAACAATACATATATATGTGCATCTAACTTCTTATATATATATATATGTATATATATGTATATGTATATATGTATATATGTATATCTATGTATGTATATCTATGTATGTATGTATATATATATATGTATATATCTATATGTATATATAAATTCCATAACATTGACTATTTTGCTATGTTGCAACCATTCATGCTAAGTGGAAGCCATAAATGAAATAATACAGCCTAAGGTAAACAACAACAAGCAACAATTCCTTATGCAAAACAACATGAACTACATAACATTAACTATTTTATTCCATTGCAACCATCGCCATAAAATGCTGAAAATCACAGTTACAAACCCATACAAAACAAGGATATACAACTGAGAGGGGGGTGAATTAGTTGTCTCAGAATACTTAAATCTTTTCAAACTTTATTTAACTCAATTTTAGATTTGATGAATAAACAATAAACCATAGACATTCAACACATTAGAGACACAGAGAACACGAATATTTTTTTTTTACATGGAAACCCTGTTAGGGGAAAAACCATGGTGGAGGTTAGTCCACAATATTATACCCTGTTAAAAGTATAATGAAAATTAGTGGGAATGCACATGAATTCAAGCACACTACCTAGAGCTCACTGCTTAAAAACAAAAGAGGACTCACTGTCGAAAGAAAAGTTTGGATTAAAACCATCCAAATTGTGAACTAAGAAAATAGCTTCTACACAAGCTTGATTACAATTCTAGTTAAGCACAAAAAATCCTTATTCACTCTTCGCTTAAAATTCTTCACACTTCGCTCAGTCTTCTTCACACTCTACTTTGCAATCAAATGATATTCAAACATACACACAAGGGAGCATACCGAGCACACTTTACACCAATGAAACAATTGCTCTTATATATCTACAACATGAGATTACATCAACAACTTAGTCAGCTAGAGATATAAAACATATTTTCAATGTTGACCCAAATTTAGAAATAAATTTTCAATGTGAATCCACCAAGGTCGGCCACAACATAGTGGAGACCCAAATTAACAACTTCAACACAAAAAGACTTCAATTAATTTTACCTCAAAGATCCACAACACATTACACCCATCATATCGGCCAAGAACATGAAAAACTGAACATATAGAGAAAAATATTCAACCATGAGCACACCGATCAATGTGGACGCACCAAAAAGATAGAGCGCGATCTAGAAACATCCAATAACATCAAGAAACAACAAAGAAACATCCACAATTGCAACTAGAATTACCATAATTATACCAACTTTAATCAAGAACATTGACAAAGACCACATAAACAGTGTCAAAACATAGATCTTCATAATTTTGAACAAATATTCACGCAAACCTCTGAAGCTTGTGAAGAACAAACTAGATACACTCAACAATAAACCCTTTAGTCCACAACAATTGATCTTCAACATACAGAACAAGACACCTTCATGACCTTCACAATTCCATTGGGAACTTGCAATACTTTCTTTTACAATTTTCTCAATATCCTCGACATATATAGCCTTCAATACATCAAATGCTAATAGTGTTGATATCAATGAAAACCACATATCAGCCACACAACCACAACATCCAAAAATTTCCCCCATTGGCATTGATGGCAACACATTATGTGAAAAACACCATCAACTCAACTGTCAATCAACACTTACTCCTCCTTAGATTCTGACTCTTCTTCATTGAATTCTTCTGAAATATCTTCTCCCCACAAGACTCTTCACTCCAGATAAGCAACAATTTTTCACATTACTCTTCTCCCCCTTTGAAATCAATGGAAAAGATAAACATTATCTTTCCACATGCAAGCTATGAAACAGATATCTGCACATCTAACTACCCCCCCTAAGTAGTAGCCATGGAAACATCAATCTGGATCAGAATATGATCATGAAATGCATGGATTGATGCAAGTTAATGCATCCTAGTTCATATCAGGAGGGGTAATCACCCCTAACATCCCTCTGAGATACTCAAGAGTATCCTTTGGCAATGGCTTAGTGAAAATATCTACAATCTGTTCTTTGGTAGGGACATACTCCAGCCTAACTTCTTTTTCACTCACTTTCTCCCTCAAAAAGTGAAACTTGATTGATATATCTTTGGTCTTAGAGTGTAGCACCGGATTCTTTGATATGTTAATTGCACTTGAGTTATCATAGTATATGGAAATAGGTTCATCATATATGACTCTGATATCTTTCAGCATCTGTTTCATCCACATCACTTGAGTAAAGTTGTTTGCAACAACAATATACTCTACTTCAGTAGTAGATAGAGAAATGGAAATCTACTTTTTGCTTAACCAAGACACTAGCTTCTTCCCTAGGAAGAAAGCGCCACCACTAGTACTCTTTCTTTCATCTATATCTCTTGCCCAATCCGCATCAGTATATGCATTTAAAGTAAGATCATCATCCTTAGGGTACCAAAGCCCAAAATCAATAATTCCTTTAAGATACTTGAAGATTCTCTTAACAACAGTCACAAGAGATTCTTTTGGATCAGCATAAAATCTAGCAAGCATACATACAACATTCATAATGTCTGGTCTAGTCTGAGTTAAGTAGAGAAATCCACCAATCATTGATTTGTATCTTGTTTGATTTTCCTTAGGAGAATTATCATTTTGTGTCAACTTACATCCAGTTACCATGGGAGTGCCAACAGGTTTTGAATCATCCATGCCAAACTTCTTCAGTAGTTCTCTCACATATTTGGATCAATGAGATATGAAGATCCCCTTGTCTAACTGAGTAACTTGCAATCCGAGAAAGAACTTCATTTCTCCAAACATACTCATCTCAAATTCATGCTTCATTTCATTAGCAAACCTCATACATAGATTATCATCTCCTCCAAAAATAATGTCATCAACAAAGACTTCAATAATTAATTCTTTATCATGATCCAATTTGAAGTATAAGTTGTTGTTCAGCAGTACCTTTATTGAATCCAAGCTTCAATAAGTATTTGTCTAATCTAGCATACCAAGCTCTGGGGGCTTGCTTGAGTCCATACAAAGCTTTCTTCAATCGAAAAACCATGTCTTCCTTATCAGTCAGTTGAAATCCATCAAGTTGTTCAATATATACTTCTTCTTCAAGCTCACCATTCAAAAAAGATGACTTCATGTCCATTTGATAGACTTTATAGTTCTTGTATACAACATAAGCAAGAAATAACCTTATAGCTTCAATTCTAGCAATAGGGGAAAAGGTTTCTTCAAAATCAATACCTTCCATTTGTGAATACCCTTTACATACCAGTCTTGCTTTATTTCGGACCACTTCACCTTGTTCATTTAGCTTATTCTGAAAGACCCATTTAGTACCAATTACATTTTTATCTTTTGGTCTGGGAACTAGTATCCATGTATCATTCTTTTCAATCTGCATTAATTCTTCCTTCATAGCTTCCATCCAATGTTCACCATTGCAAGCTTCACTGACATCTTTAGGTTCAATCTTGGATATCAGGCAATACTCTTCTACAATCTATCTTCTAGTTTGCACACCTTTATTATTATCTCCTATAATTTGATTTTCAGAATGATTTAGCTTTACATACCTCAAAGTTTTAGGATTTTCTTGAACTTCTGATTCTTCTGTTCTTTCTTCTGCACTTGCACTTGTCTCTACTTCCTGACTATCTTGATTTACCGAAACAAATTGAAGTTGTCTTACTAGAACATATGGCACTGTAATTTGAAGTTTATTTTGTGTCTAAACATTCTTCCCTTTGTTTGTATTGTCTTCATCTAAATCATATCCACAATATCTAGATGATTTAGCAGAATCCTCATCAACTCTGAAATTTGTACTCTCAACCTTTTTCCTTAGTCTTTTGTTATAGCACTAGTAGGCTTTGCTTCTAATAGAGTAACCTAGAAAGATTCATTCTTCTCTTCTTGCATCAAACTTTCCTATATCATCATCTCTCTTGATGTAGCATTTTCTTCCAAAGATCTTGAAATATTTAATAGTAGGCTTATAACCAAACCATAATTCAAAAGGAGTCTTACCAGAATTACCATTTAAATTTACCCAGTTCAAAGTATACATAGCAGTGCTTACTGCTTCACTCCAGTATATGTGAGGAACATTTCCTTCAATCATCATTGTTCTAGCAACATCCATAATTGCCATGTTCTTTCTCTCAGCAACACCATTTTGTTGAGGGGTTTGGGGAGCAGATAACTGTCTTCTGATTCCATGCTCTTCACTGAAAGAATTAAACTCCTTGCAGGTGAACTCACCACCTCTGTCTGACCTTAGGAATTTTAATTTTAGACCTTTCTCATTTTCTGCCATAGCTTTGAAGCTTTTGAACTTTTCTAATCCTTCACATTTTTCTCTTAAGAATGCAAACCATATCATTCTAGAATAGTCATCAATAATCAGCATAAAGTACCTTTCACCATGCAGACTTTTGACTCTGGAAGGACCAAATAGATCAGTATGTACCAGCTCCAGTAATCCATTAGAATGATGTTGTTTGCTCCAAAAAGAGACTCTAGTTTATTTTCCCATTTGACACTCTTTGCAAATTGTGCTAGCAGGATTCACTAGCTTAGGTAGATCTCTTACTGCTTGAGTGGAACCTTTTTTGACAATGTTATATCAAAATTCACATGACACAACCTTCTATGCTATAACCATCTTTCATCTACTTGAGCAATTAAACAACTTTCACTAGTAGCATTCAGGTGAAAAATATTACCTTTTTTCTGTTTACCTGAGGCAATTACATTTCCATAGCTTCCATCTTTGAACTGAAGATCATAACCTTTGTCTACCATCTATCCAACACTCAATAGGTTGTGCTTAAATCCTTCAACATAAAGAACATCATCAGTGTTATGCTTACCACCAAGACAAATAGATCCTCTACCATGAATCACACAATCATTGTTATCTCCAAATCTTACAACCCCATTGTCATACTTCTCTAGACTTACAAATTTGCTTTTGTCACCAGTCATATGATGTGAGCATGCGTTGTCAATGACCCACTCATCCTTTTTTTCAATTCAGTATGTAAGAGCTTTCTTAACTTTAGCAGATTCAATAGCTAGAGGACTATTTTCCTTGATAGCAATAAAAACCCAATCATCTTCATTTCCATTATCTTTATTAGACTCATCATCAGTCACACATTCTTCAGCAAAATAACATTTCTTTTGGAATCTAGGTTTGTAAGGCTTAGATCTAGGAACTCTTTCAAGACACCTTGATGCAAAATGACCTATTTTATTGCAAGAAAAACATTTGACAGGAAGCTTTCCTTTATACTTACCTTATCCTCTACCTTCTTTCTTCACTATCAAGCTGTTTCATTTCTTCCTCATACTTGAATGTCTTTCTAGAAATTTCTCCTAGATCATATCTTTTCTTGTTTCTTTTGGATACAATAGCCTTGAATGAAATTTCAGTCTTAGGAAAAAAATCACCAAATTCACTCAACTCAAAGGCAACAAGTTTACCAATCAGTGTGTCCCTTGTCACATTCATCAATGATTTGGTTTCTTCAATAGCATGAGCCTTAGCTTTGTAAGAGTTAGGTAATGATTTGAGCACTTTATCCACAATTTCTCCCTCATCCAGGGTACCACCAACACATCTAATACCCATCACTAGTTCATTTAGGGTATGTGTAGGATCATGATGGGCCAAAAAGTGGCAATATTATGGGTATTTGTAGGGTATGTGGCTAACGACTTTTTTTTTTACCCAAAATTGATGAAATGAAAATAGTTTTAGAGGATATTCTCAGCTTTCCACCAATATAAATTATGCTTTAATTTGAATTTAATAAATAATTATTATTCATTTTCTATTAAAATTACAACTAAAGTCATGATCGATAGGCTGATTGAAAAACATCTATAAATTTCAAACCAGATTAGATTTTTGAATCAAAACATGCTCACATTCTATGATTCACATACTATAGGATTAAAAAAGAAAAAAAAATTCATGAAGTTTTGACCAAGTTAAGGTGGTCGACATTGAAGTTTTATATTTTTAAAATTTGTAATAAAAAGTCATAATTAATTATTTGTAACTTAGAAAAAAATTAAAAATATGCATCACATCCGGACATGAGTCCTCTACTTATATATAAAATATTATAATAAAATATTATCATTTTATTATGGTTAGGGTGGTCCAGACACCTACTTCTTATTTTTCCCTGAAATTTAAGTACTACTGCATTGAAATTTCAAATTTTCACCAAATATATTTTATTTATTTTAAATAAACCTAGTAGTTTAGAAACTAGATTCAATTTTCTATAGATTATATTCTTACATATTTTGAAATAATATAGATAACTTATTCAAATTTTTATGTCAAGTTTCCTAATACTGATTTTTCTGAATTTTTTGCCACTTAAGGGCCTGTTTTTTCCATGATGATCCTGCACATACCCTTTACTCTTTGCATAAAAGAGGAAATATTTTCATCTTCACCCATCTTCAAATTTTCATACTTGCCTTTTGAACTCTATAGCTTAGCCATCTTCACATGTACATCTCCTTCATACAAAGTTTCCAGCATCATCCACATCTCATTAGTTGTCTTTAGACCTAACACATTTGTCATTTTCGAATCTGTTAAAGCACTCAACAAAGCTTCCATAGACCTAACATTATTCTTAGCCTCTTTAATATCATCAGTAGTGGAGGGACCATTCTGAGGAATAACATATCTATTCTTTGTAATTTTCTAGAAGGGTTCACCGATACACTTCAAATGACACTCCATTCGAGCTTTCCACAATGAGTAATTTGTTCCATCAAATCTAGGACTATCCTTCTTGTGTGATTACATCTCAGATCACCTCAAGCTTTTAAACTTCTTCAGAGGAACCTACTCTAATACCAATTGTTGGAAAAACAAAGATAGACAACTGAGAGGGGGGTGAATTAGTTGTCTCAGAATACTTAAATCATTTCAAACTTTATTTAACTCAATCTCAGATTTGATGAATAAACAATAAACCATAAACATTCAACACATCAGAAACACAGAGAACACCAAGATTGTTTTTACATGGAAACCTTGTTAGGGGAAAAACCACGATGGAGGTTAGTCCACAATATTATACCCTATTAAAAGTATAATGAGAAATAGTAGGAATACACATGCATTCAGGCACACTACCTAGAGCTCACTGCTCAAATACAAAAGAGGACTCACTATTGTAAGAAAATTTTGGATTAAAACCATCCAAATTGTGAACGGAGAAAATAGCTTCTACACAGGCTTGATTAGAGTTCCAGTTAAGCACATAAAAACCTTCTTCACTCTTCGCTCAAACTTCTTCACACTTTGCTCAATCTTCTTCACACTTTTCTCTACAATCGAAAGATATTCACACATACACACATGGGAGCATACCAAGCACACTTTATACCAATGAAACAATCTCTCTTATATATCCACAACATGAGATTACATCAACAAATTAGTCGGCCAGAGATATAAAGCATATTTTCAATGTCGGCCCAAATTTACAAATAAATTTTGAATGCAAATCCACCAAGGTCGGCCACAACATAGTGGAGACCCAAATTAACAAATCCAACACAAAAAGAATTCAATTAATTTCACCTCAAAGATCCACCACACATTACACCCATCATGTCGGCCAAGAACATGAAAAACTGAACATACAGAGAAAAATCTTCAACCACGAGCACACCGATCAATGTGGACATACCAAAAAGATAGAGCACGATATAGAAACATCCAAGAACACCAAGAAATAATAGAGAAACATCTACAACAACTAGAATTACCAAAATTATACCAACTTTAATCAAGAACATTGACAGAGACCACATAAACACTGTCAGAACATAGATCTTTATAATTTTGAACAAATCTTCACACAGACCTCTGAAGCTTCTGGAGAATGGACTAGATACACTCAACAATAAACATTTTAGTCCACAACAATTGATCTTAAATGTATAGAACAAGACACCTTCATGACCTTCATAGTTCCATTGGGAACCTGCAATACTTTCTTTTACAATTTTATCAATATCCTCGACATATACAACCTTCAATACATCAAATGATAATAGTGTTGACATCAATGACATCCACATATCAGCCACACAACCACAAAATCCAACATATATGTGGTTGTAATGGAATAAAATGGTTAACCTTATACAATTTATGTTAATTTCCATAAGGCCTTGTTGATTGTTGTTGTCAAGCTGTAATATAGGTAATGTTATACAACTTGTGTTGATTTCAACAAGGATTGTTTATTGTTGTTGTCTTCCTTAGCCTACATTGTTTCATTTTCTATAGGGTGTTGTTGAAAAGGCTATATTATTTCAAGTTGCAATAAGGTGGTGTTAAGAAAAGACTATATTTTTGCATGGCTTGTTAACTTTGAAACCAGTATCATTTGATTTATGGTTTCTATTTTGTTGTCATGGTTGCAATGTAATGAAATAGTCAATGTTATACAGTCTATTTTGATTGTTTTTCACTAGATGGTTAGTCGATAGGCTGCTTGTGTATACTTTGGTTGGAATTCCCATGAGCCTTCTCAGTTTTTGAGCTTTGCAATAGTCGTGAAAAGGGTGGTGGATTTTTTATGTACCTGGTTAGAAATTTTGCTAGCCTCCCAGTTATTTTCCTTCCCATTTTTTAAGCCTTTTGATGGAGGTGGAAAGGCGGAAAGGCGGTTGGCACACATTGGGGGCAAGATGGTGGATTTCCCATTGCATGGATAGAGAAGGCCATCGAAAATAAATGTTGGTTCACACAAAAATTAATTGTTGTATGCTTTCTATGTACTGGCAATGGTTGTAATAGGACCTATTGTTTATTGATGTGTGGCTTCCATTTAGTGGTCATGGTTGCAACAAAGCCAAATAGTTGATCCTATGCAGCTTATGTTGTGTTCCATAAGGCATTGTCAAGTGTTCTTGTCTAGCTTTGGCTATATTGCTTCATTTTTTATTGCGCAGTCTTGGGAAAAGTATTTCAATTCCCCCTTGAATAGATTCAAAAAGGTTTTGAGCACATTGTATGTGGAAACTAGTGTTCCTTATTATTTTTAATATAAAGCCTATTGTTGTAAGAATTCCTTTTTGAGAATGAAACAAATAACAACTTTTTTTCAAAATAAATAACTATCTTAAAATAATAAATATGAATGTTTTGTTTCCCTTTTTAAATATATATTTTTTTAAATATATAATTCTTATTAAAATGATTTCTAGGCATGGTTCATATGGTACTTAACTAGCATAACAAGGTGTTGAGAGTCAAATATTTAGCCATTGAATCTCAAAATAAACACCTTAAGGGTCAATCAAGAGCACACACATATAGCCAAATACACACACACACACACACACACACATATATATACACATATATATATATACATACATATATGTATATATATATATATATATATATATATATATATATATATATATATATATATATATATATATATATATATATATATATATATATATACATACATGTATATATATATATATATGTATGTATATGTGTGTGTGTGTGTGTGTGTGTATGTATACATGTATATTTCTATTTATATATAGACTGCTATATCTAAATAGATGTGTATACCATATTTTTTCCTCACTACACAACTACCTCCTTCAAATTCATGAAGAGAGCAAACATCCAGACTAAATTTTCCCTCAATTGACTAAGCGAGAAGGCTACAAATTCAAATATTTTGTTGCCTATAATATATTTCCTAGTCCGAAGCAAGAAATTATTATAGCCAACAAAAGGTTTAAATTCGTAGCCTTCTCAGCCAGTCAATTGAGGGAAAATGTAGTGTGGATGTTTATTCTCTTGAACAATGGATAGTATCAACATTAAGTGTTGTATGGTTTGTGTGTACTGGTGATGATTTTAATAACAACTCTCGTTTATTTATTTGTGGCTTTTGTTTTGTGGTTATGCTTGCAACATAATCATATGAATGTTTTGTTTTCCTTTCTAAATAATTTTTTGTTTAATATATAATTCTTATTGAAATGAATTCCATTCATGGTTCATATGATCCTTAATTAGCATAACAAGGTGTTGAGAGTCAAAGATTTAGTCATGGAATTTCACAATAAAGACCTTAAGGTTCAATGAAGATGATCTTGGTAGTTTTGCTTATAATAATATGTTTAGAATTCAATTATTAGAAAATAGAATGACTCAAAGGTGCATATGTGTTTCTCTTGTTGGTTGATATGTTGCATTCCACTTTTGTTGACCTTGCATTTAATACTTGTTGAAGTAGTAAAACACTTTATGCTATTTTCTATAGGGAATTGTTGATTGTTCTTATGTGGCCAAGTGAATAAATTATTTGATTTATCATTTCAATAATTATTATTGAAATGAATTCCATTCATGGTTCATATGATTCCTTATTAGCATAACAAGGTGCTCAGAGTCCAAGATTTAGTCGTGGAATTTTAGAATAAAGACATTAAGGTTCAACGAAGATAATCTTGGCAGTTTTGCTTATAATAATATGTTCAAAATTCAATTATTAGAAAATAGAATGACTCAAACGTGCATATGTGTTTCTCTTGTTGGTTGATATGTTGAATTTTATTTTTGTTGACCTTGCATTTAATACTTGTTGAAGTAGTAAAAAACTTTATGCTATTTTCCATAGGGCATTGTTAATTGTTCTTCTATGGCCTTGAATAAATTATTTGATTTATGGTTTCTATGTGGTGTCGATGGTTGCAAAGTAATAAATCAATTCATGTTCTTCTTGATAAGGCATTCTTATCTATTTTTGTTTGTGTTTAAGGATGGTTCTTATTTGTCTAGGCCTTAATAATGATTTTTTAGAATGGCAGTCTGTATATTAAGTGTGAGATGAAACATTGGTCTCGCTATTGATTATACTGGTAGACCAAAAATACATTGGCCACCACCATAATCAATTGTGATATCGATGCTTTTTCTTACACTTGATGTAGAGGCTAGTGTGCATATAAATGTTGTTTGCATCTAATTTCAGATAGACACATAAAAATACAATCCAACACCATGCCTTGGATGCATATCAAGGAATTTTGTGTTTGGAAATATACATAGTAAAAAAGTGCATGTTGAAATGTATGTACATGGGATTAGATGTGGAAAATATACAATCTTCCCTCTTGCTTCAAATACACCTCTTCCCACTAGCTTCCCTACACAAAATTGGAAAAAAAATATGGTAGGTGACACTTTTCTTTTGCTTTTGCAACCATCACCCCATGCAAAAAACACAAAATAACCTCTAACCACCTACACAGAAGTGGCTGTTATATAGATATATCCATAGGTGGTCTTCAAACAAAAAAATGATGTATGCATCTAATGTCAGAAACACACAGACTTGACCTGCTATTGATTACAGTGGTAGACCAAAAATACATTTCCCACCACTGTAATTAATGGTGATATCGATCCTTTTTATTACACTTGATGTAGAGGTTGATGTGCATATAAATGTTGTTTGTGTCTAATTTTACACAGACACATAAAAATACAATCCAGTATCATGCATTGGATGCATATCTAGGAATTTTTTGTTTGGAAATATACAAACTTCAGATATATATATATGAAGTTAGATGCAAATATATATGCATTTTTGATTGCACAAAGCACAAAAAAATGAACAGTAACAAACCAATGCAAAAATGTAACCCAAGCTAGCCAACAAGTGACAAAAACTGTATCATATTAACAATTTTATTCCATTGCAAACATAGCCAGAAAATGAAAGCCATAGAAATAATCCCACAAAAAATAACAGTAACAAGCCCATGCAAGCCACTAGCTTTCCTACAAAAAATTGGAAAAAAATTATCATAGGCAACACTTTTCTTTTGCTTTTGCAACCATCACTCCATGCAAAAAACACAAAATAACCTCTAACTACCTACACAGAAGTGGTTGTTATACAGATATATCCATAGGTGGTCTTCAAACAATAAAATGCTATATGCGTCTAATGTCAGCAACACACAGACCTATAGATAGGAAATATAAAATAAAATAGAACAAAATGGGGCCTCCTCTCAACCCTATCATATTGGGTTATTGAGCATGATGGGATCTCACCAAACCCCTGAGCAAGAACATACATTGTTCACCACTCTGATCAATGGTCAAATAAATCTTCCTTATGACACTTACTATATAGTCTATCATTCTAGCAAATTTTTTGAGCCTGAAACAAATAATAACTAAGGTGTATTTAATGCATGCAATACATATATACGCATTGTTGATTGTACTCTACAAAAGACACATGAGAAACACATAGTAAAACCCACAAAAAGATATGAATTCACAGTAACAAACCAACACAAAAATAAACAATATTCCCTTCCACCCATCACAACTACATGAAAGCCATAGATGAAATAATATAGACTAAGCTATAGAAGAAGAATGAACAATGCCCTTTGGAAAATAAAATAACTTGTTTTCAAAAGACTCGAGTAACAGTTTTTCCAATATGAACCTCTTCCCTCACCTCTTCCCACTTGCTCCAAATGAACCTATTCCCTCTTGCTTTCTCTTGGTCACTTCTTTCTCCATTGCCTAAAAAAATGGGCAAAGAGTTATCACAACTGACACTTTTGTGTTGCTTTGCAACCATGGGGCCATCCAAAAAAAACTCAAAATAACCTCCAACCACCTTGACAAAAATTCCACATCTGATGATCGCACTTGCACCTTTAGAGAATCTTTCCCTCCTCACTCACAGCTATCTTCAACAACAAGATAAACCTAGAGAATGACACCCAGCAATGCCTTATCGAAAATTGAAATAATATAGCCTTCTTTTGAATAGGAGTTTATCAGAAACAAAACAATATAGCCATAGGGCAATGCCCTATCAAAAATTGCACAAATATTCACTATGTTTTCTAAAGCTTCAAAAGTAAGCTATTACTTACAACCATTGCCACTACATGGAAACCATACAACAATTAATGTTGATGCCATTTCACTGGCCTTCTCTATTGGTGTGGCAAACACTTT
The DNA here is from genome assembly GCA_007258455.2 of Sequoia sempervirens. Lineage (NCBI taxonomy): Eukaryota > Viridiplantae > Streptophyta > Pinopsida > Cupressales > Cupressaceae > Sequoia > Sequoia sempervirens. The sequence goes on along the minus strand of VDFB02000002.1, from coordinate 21,528,546 downwards.
TTATTTAAAAATCAAAATACAATCCCCCACCTTCTTCCTGGCCACGCTAAACAGAAGCCATAAATGAAACAATATAGCCTAAGGTAGACAACAACAGTCAACAATGTGTTATGCAAAAATAACATGAACTACATACCATTAACTATTTTATTATATTGCAGCCATCTCCACAAAATGAAAGCCATAAATGCAACAATATTGGTATCAAAAGTTAGCCAGATGGGGAAACTTACAAAACACTAAAAGTCATAGTAACAAACCCATGCAAAACCATCGCCGCAAAAGCCGAACCATAAATCAAACAATATTGGTTTGAAAAAACTATATAGTGTTTTTTCAACAGAACCTTATCAAAAAGGAAACAATATACCCTAAGCTAGAGAATGGCAATTGACACTGCCTTACAAAAAAAAATCCAACCTATATAACCTTAAATATTTCATTGCATTGCAATCATCACCACAAAAATATTGCTTCTAATAGTGACCTGGATGGAAAATGCAGAAAACACAAAAAGATCAAAGTAACAGACCGATTCAAAACCTTCACCACAAAACGTGAACCATAAATGAATCAATATTGGTTTTAATAGCAACCCAGATGGAAAAACTCACAAAAAACACACAAGATTAACTATTTTGAAACCACTAACACAAAATGGAAGCCATAAATAAAACAATTTAGGTTTTAATAGTTTGTAAACATATATATGTTTGTGGTAGGCTATATTGTTTGATTTCACAACAATGCCTTATTGAAAATTGTGTAGACATTCGCTATGTTTACCGAGGGTTTTAAGGGAAGGTGTTACTTACAAGCATCACCACTACATGGAAACCAAACAACAATAAATGATGATGTCATTTCGTTGGCCTTCTCTATTAGCACGCTGAACGTTTTTTATTTAAAAATCAAAAAATAATCCACAACTAGTTTTGCATGGGTTTGTTGCTGTGAATTTTTGTGCTCTTCAAGTGTTGCCATCTGATATAGTGTTTCATTTTACTTTTCTTGTGTGCACATATGTATGTATGTAAAATTAGATGTAGACAACATTCATATATACTCGGGTTTATAGTAAGCATAATAAGAAAGAATTTTTCTACGTACAATGTGTTGAAAAGCTCTTAGAAGTTATTGAAGGAAGAAGTTTTACATAGATGGTGGCATCAATTTTTGATATAACACTCAAAATATGGTTTATTATTCCAACAATGTTTCAGTTATTATCAATGTTGTTTGCAACTGCTATGACATACATCCAAATCTACACATGGCATTGTTTATCACTATTTCCCTTGCAAACATTTGCATCACATGTAAACCAACAATGCCCTATGGAAATTGACATAAACTATATATCATTACATTCCCATATCTACTTTTTGTGTATATATATATTTGTGCAATATATTCCTACAAATGTAGCGAGGGAATGCAATTATCGCGTGATGTAAAAAAACACAAAATAGGCTCCAACCATCTTCACAGACATTCCACAATAGATAATTTCACTTGGATGTTCACAAAAGCTTGTCCTCCTCACTCACACCTTCGATAGAAGGAAAAGCCACAAAACCAGACCCAAAAATACCTTGTTGAAAATTGCACAGACATTTGCTATGTTTTGTGAGGATTTTAATGGCAGGTGTTACTTATAGCCATTGGCACTACATGGAAACAATACAACAATCAAAATCTGACAGTGATAAACCCATTCCAAACCTTCTCTAGAAAATGCAAACCATAAATGAAACTAGGTTAGTTTCAACAGTGGTCCAGATGAAAAAATGATAAAAATAGAATAGTTAACAGTAATAATGCAACACAAACAAACAATATTTTCTCTAATCCACCTCGGCTACACGGAGACCATAAATGAAACAATATACCCTAAGCTAGAGAACAAGAATCGACAATGGCCTATGGGAAATAACATAAACTATTTTCCAATCTATATTGATTTCAACAATTTCCCATATGAGAAAACCCACAAAACACAACAATTCACACTAGCAATTCAACACAAAAAACAAACAAAATTGCCTTCCAACCATCGTGGCTATACCGAATTGATAAATGGAACAATATACCCTAGGCTAGAGAACTACAATGAAAAATGGCCTATGGAAAATAACATTACCTGCTTTTGAAACTATGTTGCTTTCAAGAATGACTGAGATGGAAAAGCCCACAAAAGATAAGAATTCACAGTAGCAATCCAATGCAAAAAACAAATAATGTTCCCTTCCAACCATTGTGGCTGCACGAAGAGCACAAATGAAACAATATACCATCGGCTAGAGAACCACAATGAACAAAGGCCTATGGAAAATAACATGAATTGTTTTCAGAATACTCTAGAAATGGTTTTCCAATATGCACCTCCACCTACACCTCTACCCACTTGCTTTGAATGCACCTGTTCCCACTTTCCAGAACCAATACAATAGACTAGGTAATGGCACTATCAATCAGAGTAATGGACAATATTTAACCCCTATGGACAGATATGTATGTATGTCATAGTAGATCTAAACAATATTGATTCCATAAGACATTGGTGATTGTTGTCCTCTAGGTTAGGTTGTATTGTTTCATTTTTCATAAGATGTTGAATAGGCTATATTATCTGATTTCCAAAAAAGTTCTCTAGCAAGAAGCAAACAAAATTAGATTTTTGTTGGATATAAAGAAGAAAGCACATGGCAATGTTGACACATCAGAAAATTGGAACCATTTCTCCATAGCGCATAGGTTTCTCCCAAATGGCTAGCAAACAGAAAAAAGGTGGAAGGCAGAGAAATAGCTCAAATATTCATAAGTTACACACATAACCTCAAAGATACATGTAAAAACTACATATACAAAACATAGACACTCACTCCTTAAATAAAACAATATTAGTTCCAACAACAACCTAGTAAATTCTAATTTTCAATAGCATCTTATCAGAAACAAAACAATATAGCCACTTCTATAGACCAATAGCCGACAATGCCTTATGGGAAACATTATAAATTCTATAACATTTACTATTGGATTGCAAATCAAATATGAAAGAATATTGTGAGAGTTGAAGTCATAAAGCAGTTTATGAAATTTTCCTAACTTCAAAGAGCTTTTCAGCACATTGGATGTGGCAAGCAATCTTTCTTATTATGATTAATATGAAGCCTATTATTGCAAAAATTCCCCTTGAGGACAAAACAAATAAGAAATATCCTAGCAAAGAAATAAACAGGGGGACGAGTTTTTTATATGAATATTGTCCACATCTTATTTTGCACACATACATATGTGCACAAGTATATATAAGAATTATAGCTAGAAATATAAAGGGTTTTTTCAAATTCCACATCTTCCTCCGTGGTTCAAGTGTATCTCTTCCCACTTGCTTTCTCTCTACTCCTAACTTTCTTCAGTGTCTACAACAAATGCACAATAAATTATCACAACCAACACTTTTGTATTGTTTTTCCAACTATCACCCCATGCAAGAAAACACAAAAAAAATGTGATGCTACCTTGATAGTAGCTTCACATCACATGATCGAAGTTTCACCTTCACAGAAGTTTTCTCTCCTTGCTTGGGCTTGTGATAGCTGGTAAAGCCATAGAATGACAACCAACAATGCCAAGTCAAAAATTGTACAGACATTTGATCGCACTGATGGAAAATTTGTTTCCCCTAATGTATGTAGGAATGTATGTATGTCATAGTGGATGCAAAGAACATTGATACATAGTGATCCCTATCTTTATTTTGTTCGGACATCCTTGGAATCATAAGATGTATTTTTTAGTGTTTTATAATTATTATTTTTGCATCTAATATCACATATGTAGATTTTTGCACATAGTGAAAATATAATTAGTGGCAATGATAGTCAAGAACGCCTTTTGGATAACAACATAAACTCTATAACATTAACTATTTTATTATGCATTGAAAATGAAACAATATAGCCAAAGCTAGAGAGCAACAATTAACATTGCATTATGGAAAACAACACAGACTATTTTAATATGTTGCAACCATTAGCACAGAACGAAAGCCATTAATGAAACCATATTAAATTTTATTGTGTGTAGATATGTATGTATGTCAAAGTAAATGTAAACAATGTACATATGTACTCTTCCCAATGTTTATTATTTTGTGAAAATAGTTGTTATTTATATGAATCTTGACAGGCCATTCTTCAAATGATATACTTTATATTGATTGTTATATAGAACATTGAATCCTTTTTCCCAATTATTTCTTTTTCTTTGTACTGTTGATGTCTCTAGGAAAAAAAAATGGAATAAAAAATTGTATATTAAGTGTTATATGAATCATTGAAGCCTTTATTTTTAGTAATCCTTTGTTGTTATATTCTCAATGCATGTGAAAAAAAATTGAGGGCTCATGTTATGTTTTGAAGTCATAGACCTTGTAGTCAGCCATTGGTGTTCTAGCTCAGCTTTTAAAAGAGCAGCCATAGCAATTTCGGTGGCCTCTAGCTCTACCCAGGCTAATAAACAATCCTCAAGCACAAGTCTTGTAAGTCTATTTCTTGTTTTATTTTTTGTTGCTGACAATTAAATTGACACTTTTTCAAGTGTACCAAGCGAACCGAGAATATAGTTCATTTGAATTAACAATTGTTATGATATATGTTCTAAATAACTTATATTTCAACTCTTTGTCTTTGCTTTTCCTTTCAATTTGTTGGCCATTTAAGAGTGACCTATGTGTTAGAGGGGAAAACGTTACAGTTTTCAAATGTGTCAATATTGTTGTTTGCTTCTAGACTTGAGTCACAACCATGAATATCTCATTGTTGCCACTTCGTTGAGTTAACTGCCTTGTAGGATACAAATGTAAATCCATCCTTAATAGCACATGTGATACAATCTATTGATGTTGGAGATGATGTCCCATATCCGGTTCTCCAACTAATGTCTTTCCAAAAAATAGGAGGCGATCAAAGCCCAGTTGACCAGTACAAAGTCATCCTTTTTGATGGAACCCACATGCAAATAGGTATTAGGGGAAATTTACATAAAAAATGGGCCTCCTAAGGATAACATCATTATCTTTTTAAGTTATCAAAAATCAACTAAAAGATGACATCAACCTATACAGTGACATCATCCAAAATAAAAAATAAAATTATTTATTTTATAAAATAAAACTTTCTAAAATCTTATGAATTAACTCATGATGGTTAATTTAACTCTACATATCCTATTCTATCTCATTCATCTTTCTAAATATAAAATATTCTTCTTTTTTTTTAGATTTATATTCTTAAGTTCTATTAAGTTCTATTATAGATGATTTTATATTTTCAAAAAAATATTTTTATTCTTTAAGAAAAAAAATTTAAAAAACATTTAAAAAAACATTAAAAATCATAAAAATCATTTATGAAATGCTACAAAAATAAAAAAAATCTTTAATTATTTTTAATAATTTCAAATATTCTAATATTTAAATGTTTAGCATCTAAATATTCTAATATCAAAATTTTATTATTTTAAATTTTTTAAATTATTTTTAATAATTTCAACTATTATAATATTTAAATGTTTAGCATCTAAATATTCTAATATCAAAATTTTATTATTTTAAATTTTTCGGTGGCCTTTTATAAGGGTGCGCTCACATTTAGTGGGCTCCCTTATTATTTTAATTTTTTTAAAAATATATTTTAAACTTTTAAATATTTTTTGAAAGAAAGACCATTTAAAATATTACTTTTTTTTTCTAATTTTCATTATCTTTTACTTTGTCACTTTTTAAATAATTTAAAAATTAAATAATCAAAAAAATAAAGTGAGCTCGACTTTTTGAATAAATTATAATAGAAATATAAGTTACCAAACTTGAGTTTAAGAGTTTTTAAATAAAAAATAAATAATGAAGAAAGTGAACTTGAGTTTTTTAATAAATTATAATAGAAATATAATAGAAACGTGTGTCCCCACTTAACTCATGTAGTTAAGTAATTTATATTTTTTATATTTAAATAATTTGTATTATATGAGATAATTTTTTCTTTTTTAGAGTTCCTTAGGAGGCCCATTTTTTACATAAATTTCCCCTAATGAACTTTACCTGCAAAATACAATGACCTTTTGTTTATAGGGGCATTGAAAATAGGTTTCATCTTGTGCTTGACAAACTATCTGTGTAGAAAGCTGTGAGAATCAAGGTTAGATATTGTTCTACACTACTTGTACTTGTAGTTTTATGCTTTCTTGTTTGTGGGGACTGCCTTGTAAAGTATTTGATGTTTGTTTGGTTCCAAGGCGATTCTCATATTGTCCTTAGATGTCAAAATGTCAAATTGCTAGCTAATAGGAAAACCTAGATTTTTTTTTAGAGATCAAGAAGAACAAATAGTTGGCTATGAGTCACCCTCTCCATCCAAACGAGTCTCAACATTTGGGATTAATACATCCCCAAGATAGCATGATGCTCCTGCAAATATCAGCCCTATTAAAGGGATGAATGTTTACCAAACCAAATGGAAAATAAAAGGTCGGGTAACAATAAAAAGGGATATGCACCATTACAACAAACAGAGGCGCAAGGGCCAAGTATTCAACTTTGACATTATTGACAATGAGGGAATAGAAATATGAATTACTACTTTAATGACATAGCAAAATTGCATTATGATAGGGTTGAGGTGGGTCATACTTATTATGTGTCAAAGGGCTTCGTCAGATAGGCAGATAGGGAATTTAATAAGTTAAACAGCCAGATGGAAATCATTTTGGATGAAAACTCAATGTTAAAATGTTTGTGACGATGAGGCCTTTGTGCTAGAGAAAATATTTAAATTAATTCCAATAAGTGAAATTGCAGCAATAATAGCATGATTGATATTATTGGGACTGTGGTGCATGTAGGAATGGTCTCGACTATACAAAGAAAGGATCAATCCAAACAATTTGGAGGACTGTTAAACTTAATGATTTGTCATCATTTTCAATTGATGTTAATTTGTGGGGCTCAAATTGGGAAGCAAAGGGCAATGATTTGAAAAAGTTGCACACCCATGGTTCAGCTCTCATCCTTGTTAAAAATGTGTGTGATGGGTATTTCAATGGACCGGTTCTGAACACAGCCATATAGACTCTTCTATATATAAATCTTCACATACCAAAAGAACAACCCTTGATCTAGTGAGGAAATATTGATCCACCTACCGTTGAACCCTCCCAGACTGTGCCTCGAAAGGTTGCTTTGGAAAATGGGAGAGTCACTATTGCATATATCTTGGACCACTACCTTGGCTTGCCAAAAACTTTGCAAGCTACTGTCAAGGCAATGGTAAAATAAATTAAAACTGATGCATTCTGTTACATTACATGTCCATTGCAAGTCAATGGTAGACAATGCAATAAAAAGTGTGAAGAGTCTGAGCAAAATACGTGGTTCTACCCTAAATGCCAGACTACAATAGTTGATTGTAACTTTCAATATTTATTGTAGCTAAAGATGGAAGACCACACATGTGAGATTTGGGTTACTTCTTTTGATGAGGCTGCAACAAGCTTATTGTAGATGTCAACAAAAGAGCTTTACATGTTGCAATATGAACCTTCTACTACAATGACTGCTGAGTCTATTATAAATGTTGTCACCTACACCTCATTTGTTTTCATTGTTCTTATTCAAACTCAGACCTACAATTCAGAAACAAGGCTTAAAAAAACAATAGTCAAAGTTGCAAGAATTAACTTTGAAGCTGAGTGCAAGTTGTTGTCAGATTTATCTACTATTTCAAACTCATATTTATTCAAACTCAGACCTACAATTCATAAACAAGGCTTAAAAAAATAATAGTCAAAGTTGCAAGAATTAACTTTGAAGCTGAGTGCAAGTTGTTGCTAGATTTATCTACTATTTCCCTTGTCGTGCAAGAGTCTCCAAAGATAGTTGTCGTACTGCCTTGAATGCCAAAACAACCATTCCTAATTGTGACTTTGGATATTTTTTATAGTTTCTATTGATTGGACATTTGTTTCCTTTTCTTTCTTTGTAGTGCTTGTCACATTAGAATACCTTTCCTTTCTACTTCTATTGCTTTCTTTTTTGTTTAACTGGTTATATATTAATACAATGAAGTAAGACTTATAATGTTTTAAAAAACAAGATACACTTGTTTTCTTTTCCATTCCTTATGTTGCTTATAGTTTTGTTCCGCTTTAAGTGTATCTTCCTAGTTTTATTTTATGTTGTTTGGTTATATAGTTATGTCGTCCTGTTAAACAGATGTGTCAATATTTACAGTTGTTCTTATATATACTTTTGCACATGGTTGTATGCATGTATACATTTATGTATGCATATACATAAATATACATGCATGTAATTCAAAATTCTCAGTGCATACAACTTTTTGATACAAATGTGTGTAGATATATGTGTCTATAATGGATGTGTATGCATATATGCATGCACTGTTCAATATTTAGAGGTATCTGTGAGTTGTTTTAAATAAAATGTTGTTCTGATCTTGTTTTCAATGTTCACAGTGCATACAATATCTTGACAGAGTTTTGTGTAGATATATTTATCTATGATGTATTTGTATATGTGAGTGTTTATGTCTATGTATGCATCTAATGCTTCTCAAATGTTCTCCCTACTACTTTTCCATGTCTAATCATAATGTGATGTTGGATATGGACATCATATGGTTCTTGGAGCTATAATGTTTGTTGTGTATGTTGTGCAACTCAATCTACAACCCACGACTAAACAATGCCTTATTGAAAATAATATAAACTGCTCAATTACTTTGGTAAGTTTTAAATGCAAGGTATTATTGCAACCATCACCAATATATGGAGCCCATACATGAAACAATGTTTCCATGACAAGTTGTACCAAGTGATGTTTGTTTCCTTTGCCCAGGAAACATACACATATATGTGCATTTAAACTTATCTATATTTCTTTCACATGTATTGACAACTTTGGGTGTGCATATGTATGTATGTCGTTTGCAAAAATAGTCATCACTGTGGTGGATCACAATTTTCATAGCAGCTAAAGCTGCAGAACAACAGTCAACAATTCCTTATGGAAAGTAACATAAATTATTCAATTGCTTTGGTAACTTTAGAGTTCTAAATATTATTGTGGCCATTGGCAGTGTATGGAAAGCATATATGAAACAATGTTGTTATTGGTCTATTTTATTGCTTTGCAACCATCACCTTTATATGGAAACAATAAATGGAATAATATTTATTTCTTTGCAACGATTGCCTCTACATGGAAACTTTTAGCCGATAGGCCATATGTGTGAACTTTGGATGGAGTTTTCATTAGCCTTTCCATTTTTAAAGTTGTTGGGCACAATCAATAATGCATATATATTTGCATCTACCTCTGCATTCATATATATTGGTGTACATTTTGTTTTCCACCCGCATCTTTATCAATTTCATGTGTTTGATGCATAGATGGGAATCTGTTGCTTCGAGATATATTGCCACAAAAAAGTATGTGCTTCTTTTACGTGTCATTTTCCTTTTTGTGTGTGCAGATATGCATGTATGTCAAATTAGCTATAAGAAACATATACTTTTCCCTTTGTTTATTGGTTGTAATAACACCTATCATTTAAAACCTCGGGAAACATAGCAAATATCTGCGAAATTCTCAATAATCCATTCTTGGCTCTCATTCTATTTCTATATGTTACTATGATTTTTTTGTGTTTTGTGGGTTTTCCCATTTTGGCCACTATTGCAACCAATGTTGAACTTTATTTATGGCCTTAGTTTTGTGGAGATGGGTTGTAACGTAGTAGTGGTGATGGTTGTAAGTAACACCTACCTCTAAAATCCTCTAGAAACATAGCAAATGTCTGCACAGTTTTTGATAATGCATTGCTGGGTGTCATTCTCTGGGTTTCCCTTGTTGTTCAAGATAGTTGTGAGTGAGGAGGGAAAGCTTTTGTGAAGGTGCAAGTGTGATCATCGGCTATGAAATTTCTATGAAGGTGGTTAGAAGTTATTTTTTGTTTTTTGCATGCGGAGATGGTTGCAAAAGTAGTACAAAAGTGTGTTGTCTACTTATAAACTTTAGCTAGCACTAACAAACCGATTTACAACCTCCACCACAAAATGTGAATCATAAATGAAGCAATCTTGGTTTCAACAGTAAGCCAGATAAAAAATCCCACATGAAACACATGATATTAACTATTTTGCAACCATTCACACAAAGTAGTGTCCATAAATGAAACAATATAGCCTAAGCTATAGAATTACAATCATCACCATAGAATGAAAGGAATAAATGAAACAATATTGGTATCAATAGTCACCCAGATGGGAAAATCGACAAAGATAATTTTCTACCCATCTTTTCCACATTTCCCAACATTCATCCCTATGTCTAGATATGTATGTCTGTGAGCTCATATGCATAGAACATTCATATATAATCCTCTCTGTGTTTATTCTTTTCATAGGGTAGTTGCTTTTTTTTTTTGTATCTCTATACTTAAAATTCTCCATAGAAATTCATTGCTACTTCCTATCATGTAGCCTTCTCTCTATTCATTGAGAATTTTTGTGACATCTAACAAAATAATGGGTGCCTATGTTTCAATTGACAGTTTTAACTTTTTGTTGTTCGAGACCCACATCATGCGTTTATTGAAATTTCTTTTTTCAATTGAAACATGTGGTACCTGCTCTTTTGTGAAGTAATTAGCTCAGGCATAGGATTTAAAAGAATCTTTTTGAAAAAAAAATGGGGAGCATAATCCACAACATGTGTCAAATTAAATTTTCCCACATATCTTTAAAACCTTAGGAAAGATAGCGAATGTCTGTGAAATTTCTGATAGGGCATTGTTGGGTCTCGTTCTATTGCTATACCTACTATCAAATCCATGAGCGAGGAGGCCAGGCTTCTGTGACGGTGCAAGTTTGATCTAGCATTGTTCAACTTTTATGAAGGTGGTTGGAGGTTATTTTGTGTTTTTGCATGGGGTGATCATTGCACAAGAAAAAGAAAAGTGTCGCCTATGATAATTTTTCACTAGCTATTTTACAGAGAAGCGAGTGGGGAGATGTGTGTTTGAAGCAAGAGACAAGGGGTGTATATTGAAAAAACCCTTTGCAATATTATTTCATTTGGGGTTTGCGCAGGCATTCACTATGTTTTCTAAGGCTTTAAAAGGAAGCTATTACTTACAACCATGACAACTACACGAAAACCATATGACAATTAATGTTGATGCCATTCCGCTTGACCTCTCTATTGACACACCAAACACTTCTAATTTGAAAACAAATCCAAAACACCCAGCCACTTGTAAGCAATGCCTACCATTTTCAAACCTAAAAAAATATAGGGCCTGCTTGTGACAAGGGCAGGATTCTGTTAGGGCCCAAGTGCAATTAGCTATTGTGGAATTTATGTGAAGGTGGTTGGATGTTATTTTGTATTCTTTGCATGGGGCGATGATTGCAAAATATCTACAAAAGTGTCAGTTGTGATAATTCTTTGCCCATTTCTTCCAGGCATGAATATTGTATATAACATTTGAAAATATAGTTTATCATTCCAAGAATGTCCCATAAAGAAAACATGGGGATCAGTATGTACCAATGGTGTTTGCATCTGCTATGACATATATACATATCTATACATAGGGGAAATACATTGTCCATCACTGCAAAAAATCATGGCATCAATATTCTATATAACACTCAAAATACAGTTTATTGTTCCATAAAAGTGCTAGCATCTATCAATCTTCTTTGCATCTACTATGAAATTCTTCCAAATGTGCACATTTTGTTTGATTTTATATTTCCTATGTACACATCTATGTCTTTCTGACATTAAATGCAGACACAATTCATATGTTTGAAGACTACTTATGGGTATACATGTGTAACAACCTATGATGGTCCATGGGTGAATTGTTAGGGTGGGTAGCATGTTTTCCTTTCTTGCATTTTATTTTATTTTATTTTCCCTATGTGTAGATATGTATCTATGGTATTATTCCTTTCAGCCTCAAAAAGCAATTATTTGAATGATAGATTGTATATTAAGTGTAATAAGGAACATTGATTTGACCATTCATCAGAGTGGTGGACACCCAATATGGTAGGGTAGAGAATAGGCCTCATTTTGTTGTGTTCCATTATATATTTTCTATGTCCACAACTGAATTCCTCACTTGAACTGGGTTTTTTAGGATTATCTGTAGATTTGTCTTTCTATTTTCCTAGATACTGCATGATACATACCAACAATTATAGTGCACTATAAATCAAACAAGTTGATCGTCTCCAACAATAGTGTTCATTTCCATCATCATGAAATGTTGCTATTATTTATGGTATGTGTATTGCTTCTCTTTCCTTCTTCATTTCCATGCATATACAATATCCACCATTTCTAAATTCGCTTCCTTATTTTTTTTATATGTGAGATGTAATCATGGTATTACATATATTTCCATTATAAATTATAGAACTACTTAAATTTCATAATTTACATATTGCTTACTAATAAAACATGTTCGCCTCACCAAAGTTCACATTACCCTTCTATGCAGCTATATCCCATTCAAACCATTTTAGATTGCAGCTACATTATAGTTATATAGAAGGTGAACAAATCTCCAAAATGCTAAATAGCTTTATGATTGCACATTTGCATGGTGTATGGCCTTCACCTACATTTCATCTGTATACAATGTAAGGCTATATATCTTTTATTGCATTTATTATTTCACAACTCCATGTTAATTTATTAAAAAATATATAGCATTGATTTGAACTCAACAAATTTTCTCAGGTACCAAAGCATTGCTTTCACCATTGATCAACTTGGTGGAAAATTAATGTTTCTGATCAGGGGTTTGGTGAGAGCCCATGAGGCTCCACGACCCAATATGGTAGAGTGGAGATCAGATCTTCTTTTCTTGTCTTCATACTGCATTCTACCACATGCACAAGGTATGGCTATCTTTTATTTATTGAACATCCCTTCCATTACAGGTGCATTGCATATTATGTATTATAAATTATAGAAATTTTTATATCTCCTGATTTACATATTGTTTATCAATTACAAATGATCACTACACTAAACTTCACATTTTGTTGTTATTCTTGCAGAGCATACTCCAGACATAATGGGGATTTTGATGAACTAATGTGCTATAAATGGCCTTTCAGAATAATCATAGTGACTGAAAAAGTGGTCACAATGGTCAAATAAACATATAGGTCCTGATAGACTCTATATTGAGTAATAAGGAATATTCATTTCACCATTGATCAGAGTGGTGGACGATGTATATTCTTACTCGGGGGTTTGGTGAGAGCCCATAAGGCTCCATGACCCAATATGGTAGGGTGGAGAGTAGGCATCATTTTGTTGTGTTTTATTTTATATTTCCTATGTCTAGACAAGATTCATATGTTTCATAGGTTGTATATTGAGTATAATATTAAAGATTTCTTTGAACATTGATTAGATTGAGACAACAAACTCTATTTTTAAATCTTGTGTCCAAAAAGTTTGCATTTAATCTTTTGAGATATATTCTGATCGCATGTAAAGTCAAATTCTCAAACAGAATAAAAAAATGTAGTTCAAAATTAACATCGAAAGAAACGTATGGATGCTATTATCTCTTTATTGTTATGGTCGTCCATGATTTATGAAAATATACTTATTTGACAATTGTATCTCCTATTGCAAATCAATAATATTATAACATTTCAGATAATCCTATTATGCTTGACATTAGTATACATACAAATCTTTACATAGGGGTAATAAAATATAACAGTAGAAAATGAATGTTCCAACTAAAACTTACAATATATATTGCCATTTGCTAGGTGCAAATATCCACACACCCTTTGCTCTCTCTCACATGCCAATTTAACAAATCTTTAAATTATAAACATAAATACTATTTATTTACTAATGCAAAATAATCTAATTCAATTAAATTATAGGCAAAGCAATTTACTTCACTTGGTAGGTGAGTTACCATGGTAATTTGAGAATAACTTTAATAACGATTATTTTATTTAATTAATTACACAATCATTTTACTAACTATTAAATAATTATGAAGTAATCAATACTAACAAAAGATACCCTAAATTGATTAAATAATTCATTGAACTATCTGTACTAAGTAAATTCATTCACCTAATCATTTACCCAATTCATTTTTCTATTGCAATTTAATTTCGCATTAATAATTATCTAATTCAAGAAATTTTCACTTAATGAATATGAAAGAAATTATTCCTTTTTACTGTAACCAACAAGTAATGTAATATTATATATATTATCAAATAAAATAAAATCTTAATAAGCAATTCAGAAATAAATATGTATAATTTATTAAATTTTACATGCCTTAAACTTTATAATAAAAAAACAAATTAAATTTAAATTTAAATTAATCCCTGCTGTGCAAGGCCAGCGCGCGGCAGCCAAGGTATGGTTGTGCTAGCGCGGGAAGAGGGAGGGGGAAAGAAGGGAGGAAGGGGGCGAGGGTGATTGGGGGTGAGGCAAGGCCTTCAAAAAACAAATCTCATGAAATGGAGTTGACTGCTGGAAATGTATAAAATGGTTTGCTGAAAAGGCTTAAGAAACTTTCAAGCAAATGCGATTAACAGTAGAGCTAGAGTTATCTCTTGGAATACATCGATTACAAAATATGCATAAAATGGATTTGATGAGAAGTTTTAGAATTTTTTAGGAAAAAAGGTTAACGAAATAAATAAATATTATCTCATGGAATGCAATAGTTGCAAGATAATAACAATTTGATTTATTGAAACCTTTTAAGAATGGAATGCAAGAATTACTGAATATACATTACAATTTCTACAGTTAATTTATTCATCAATCAAAAAGAATATCATTTTTCATAAGAAGCCAACTCACCTGTAAATTCGATTCCCCAACTGGTATGATCTAAATGGCTTCCTTTACTTATCCTTTGTTTCTACGCTCCTCTCCTCCAAGATTCACTAATAGAATGAAATTTTACAAAAGTTTCTTCCTCTAAACCCTGAGTCCATTTTCTCCCCAATGTTTTGCAGGCCAAAAATGAATAATGTCATTCACCAAAAGTTCAACCAACTTACAAACAAAATACCGTTATTTTTTAATTAGATCAATAGTTCAAATGATCAACTCATAAATTTAATTAAGTTAATTTTAATTTACTGATCCTAGTAATTAGAATCAACTCATTAATTTATAATTTAGGTAATTAAAATTTGCTTTCCAATTTCACATGAAGGTTATGATAATTAATTTTATTGCCCAACCTTAATTTACTTACTTTATAATATTATTTATTAATTTTAACTTTTATTTATAAGTCTATTTTACTATAAATTAATATTATTCATTATATATATATATATATATATATATATATATATATATATATTCTCTTATTTCACAATTAATTTTAATATATATATATACCTTCTCTTATTTCGCAATTAATTTTAATATATGAATTAAATTAATTTTAATATATGAATTAACTAGAGATATTTTATCAACCACATTAGATTAATTAAAACCAAAAACCAATAACATTTATAGGAAAAAAGGAAAAATGATGGGCAAACGGGAATTCCCAAAACTATCCCAAACTACTATAGTTAGTTTTAATTTAATCCATTAAATCAATAGTTTATTAAAATGTTTTATTTAAACTTGATAATTATGATCGGTGCCCAATTTACTTAGGGTAAAATCATTGACCCTATTTATTTGCATTTTATAATTAAATTTATAACCCAAAATAATAATCTATTTATTTACCAATTTATTATCATTTATTAATCATAAGTTCATAACCTTGCATTATGATTTATTTATTATATTATTATCTATTTATTTTATTTTATTTTAATATTACATTACAAATATATTTATATTTGCTTATCAGAGTACCTTTTTACTTAATAATTTATTTTAATGCATAAACTAATCAAACACATTTAATCCAAAAATTCAAATCAAATAAACAAAATGCCAAATAGTTACCTGACCATCAATAAGAGTCAAAAGAAAAACTTCAAATGATTCCAACTGACCATAGACAAACTGACATTGACAAGATATCAAACCAAATACTCATCCTCTTTGAGGATGATGGTTAGGGTAGGGGACCAAGTGCTATCTTTGCTCAATTGATCTATTGGGTTTCAAGGCATGCTCAGACCTGTCAATTCAGGTAGAGTTGATGCTTAGTACTTGCATCCTGTAGCACACCAAATGATCGTGCATGTACATATCCATATAGAAAGACACACCATGAAAAAGAATTAGAACATTATAGGGTATTCACAAGTGAGTAATGCAAGACCATCCATTTCACCCGAACACATTAGAAGTCAACACCCAATAATCAAATCAACTCGTACACAATTAGCTGCATAGCAATCAAAATGATAATCACATAATGGTCCTGATAAAATAATCACATACTAATCCTAACAATGCATCTAACATCATATACTATATCGTAAAAAAAATCAAATGTTTAACATCATTAACACATACCTTTAAATATCCCTATTACTTTACCTTCATCTCCAAGTTCCAAAGCCGATTACCTGCATATCCATGGTGAGAATGGAGGGGCACTACATTTTGAAGTGGGGTGACAAACCCTCTAAAGGAATACAACAACAAGGAAGTATGTATGTTTGTTGTCTGATCTCCATGGTCACACGAATGGAGAGAGCATTCAAAATTCATTTTCCTCACACTAGCATGGTGTTCATTTTAAATCCAAATAAAAATATGTGGGTGGTTATACAAAATTTTAAAGGAATTCTTTTAATTCCCAAGATCGTCAAGTGACGCGAAAGAAGAGAATACACATTCAATGAAAAAAATGTAAACCACAAGACATAGCAAACACTTGTTAATTTTAACCCTGAAAGAAAATGTAAGTTTATTTTAAGCATCAAACTGAGTGTCATTTTATTTTAAATTTTAACTAGCTTGAACGTTCATTTTAAAACCCAATTGAAAGCTAGTGTGGTCCTAAAGTGTGAAATAAAAAGCATTACAAATGGGTTATAATTGCCCCAAAAGTGTCAAAACACTTGTTACAATTATAAGATTTAAAGACAAGAATGCTTCTTGACTTTGAATTTTATTGTCCAACCTATTATTTACCCAGTTAGCCTAAAAATCAAAACAAAAAGTTAGAGACATGTTATCGGTCAAATAAAATGAAAAAAATTAAAAACATGTAAAAAAAACCAGTTTTGTCTTGTTTACCAGTAAATCGTGACACTAAAATCAATTGTGTTGCTAAAATTCATCAATATCATACCTATATTGGATGTGCCACCATATTGAAAAATTGATACCAGTGCTCTATAGAAAACAGTGAAGTCGAATACATCACCAAATCAATTTTGTCGCTAAAAATAAATTCATTCTATTTCAAAAAAATAAATGTCACTATATTGAAATACAATAATGAAATTAATTAAGTGTTTCTATTTTAATTATGCATCACCAAAATGAAATCATAGGTGTTTCACTATATAACGATGCTTCATCAAATGCATCAATTGATAATCAATAGCATTGTTGTATCTGGAAACACAAGGAAAATGAAGATTTAACAAGAAAATCATCATATTAGTTAGTTCATGCCCTCCCAGCGTGAAAATATGACCGATGAATTAGTATGGGTTGACTACACTTGATCCATGAGGATACAAAGTATGTTCATGCCACTAAATATCAATCCAATAGAGATCATTCAAATAAGCACTAAACTAGGAATTCACTAAAAACTTAACATGTTAAACTATGAAAGCTTCAAAATACCTATTCTAATCCATTAAAACTTATCCTATTAGGGGAGTGGTGTCATGTTGATGTGGAATGATGACCCTTTCCCAATCCCTTGGATAATGAGCATGTTTCAATTATTTTGATTGAATAAAATTGATGAAACCATTGTGAGATGTGTGATGAAACATGATTTAATGCTAAACTGACATGATGCAAGCTATTTTCACATGATTTATGCTAAAATGATCAAGATGTTTGAATGCAAAGCTAGTCTAAATGTATTTTAAACTAAAAGATTCAAACCCTAATTAACAAATAAGTTAAATGTATGCATCTATGTTACCATGGAAATCATTAATAGAAAATAAGCTAATATGATGTAATAAGCTAAAATTATTCTAAATGTGAGTGCAAGTGTAAATGATTTTAACATCATAATTCTAATTTTAAAAGATGGATCCATTTGTCTCTAAATAGTGACCTTTTTATAGGAGGACAAATGAGAAATGGAGGTTTGAGATCAAAAAGGTTAATCAATGGTCAATAATGGAAGAAATTGGAGGCATGGATCATGGATTCTCATCAAGGGGATGAGAATCAATGATGAGATTTAGTCAAGGGTTCACCTTTGTCCAAAAAAATACACTTTAACTTGAATACAAAGTTAAGTAAGTTTGTTATAGGAAAGGAATATTCCCCTTTTTCAAACGAGTGAAGAGAACATTCTCATGGGTGAGGGAAATAGATATTTAATTAATTAAAACCAAATTAAATTCTGCAAAAGGGAAGGAATATTCCTTTGTAGGAATGTGCAAAGAAGGAATATTCTCTTGGAATATTCTTTTTCAAGTAGGGGGAATTAGATTTATTAGTAATTGATAATTGAAACAAATATTTAATTATGCAATTAGGAGAATTAATGATATTCATTAAATAAAGTGATTTAATGAAAGGGGGAGAGTGAAATGATATTTAATTAAATAACTTAGGGTTATTTAATTAAATAAGAGGACTTAAGGATTTAAATTAAATAACTTGATGTATTTAATTTAATAGATGCAAATGTCATAATTAATTGAATAGGTGGGATAAATTAATCAATTAAGCGAAAAGAGGATTGCTCTGAAGATGAAACAGTGTTAGTATACCTAATTCAAGTGTATGATATCCTTGAGGGCATTTTTCAATGTCTACATATATATACATATATAGATTTATAAAAAACAGACATATTTGATTTTATGTGTTCTTCATTTCAATCGCAGAGATATGCTAGTATATTCAGTCTACCAATTAGGAAAATTGTGTCTTGTTCAAATTTTCAAGTCATATAGATATGTTCATATATTTTGTCTTGCTCATTTTTTAAGTCATATAAATATATATAGATATATATGTAGAAAAATATGTAGATATATATGTAAATAGATAGACCAAACAAAACATATATACATAGATATATAGATATATGTAGTCCTCTTTTTTTTCATTTAATATCTTCTTCATCTCAATCATAGACATATAGATGTTTGTATATTTTGTTTGGTAGTTAGTCAAATTTAAATAAATAAATCCTTCTCACATGTCACATTCTCTAACTCCCCCACTTTCCTTCTAATCCTAATCCTAACTACTCACCTAATCTCCCCTTAAATGGTTGCACACACTTAATATGATTAAATGGGTCAACCCTCCCCATCACATCAAGTACATGACCCTTTGTACTTGTGACATGGTATTGGTACCAAGTTACATGGGCCTCATCCCATCCAATGTACAATCTCCCTCTCAAGCCCTCTCATTGTGCCACTTGGAACAATCTTGTGGTTTGAGAGATCTCAATCATTCTCAACCCTTGATATCCATCAAACAATCTCAACCCTTCATCCATTTTCCTTCTATCCTATATATCCAATCCTTAACCATTTATCAGAAATCTCACTCATTCTCACTTGGAGCATCATTATATTGTTGAAATTTCTAGTGATAACACATCCAATTGACTATCATGGGAAAATCTACTCAATGGGAGGTTCATTATGTTGGTTTGATCTTTATTAGCCTCATCTTGAATGTTTGCTTGATTTTGTGTTTTGTTTGGTTTTTATTGCAATTTATATTCATATTGAACACATTTTCATGCACACATTTCTAGTACATTTGGTGGGATCCATGTCACAGGTCATCTATCAATTTTTTTTCATTTTTAGCTATTCTACATTTCTAGGTTCTTGTAGAGGCGAATACATCCATGCTTGGACGAATACACCCTGTAAACAAGCGAATCCATTTCTACTTGGGTAGATACATGTCAGCCTCACTAACCAGTAGATTCAAAAGGAACAAGTTATTTTTCCTTATAAATGGGTGGTTGTTCCCTACAACGGTAATTCCACCTCTACAAGCATGATTTCACCTATACAGGGGTGATTCTATTTCTATAGGTGTGATTCTACTCTTAGGTGATTTTGCCTCTATAGGGGAAATTTTGCTTCTACATGGGCAATTTTTTCTTTATAGGAGTGATTCTACTTTTATAGGGGCGATTCTACTTCTACAAGGATGATTCTACTTCTATAAGGGCAATTCTACCTCTACAAGGGTGATTTCACCTCTATAAGGGTGGTTCTACTTCCACAAGGGCGATTTCACTCTTAGGCGATTTTGCTTCTACATGGGTGATTATGCTAATACAAGGGAGATTTTTTTCTTGGGAAATTATTCTTTGTTCTTAGGTAACTATGTGCTTGGGTGAATCCACTCTACTCTTGGAAAATTGTACTCTCTACATTAACAACTGAGTAAGTTATAAAAAATATTCTTTAGGTGAACTTTTTTTAATTTTCTCTTCATCATCGTTGGGGTGGGTGTCCCAACCCCCTTTGGGATAAAATTCAATTTCTTTTGAACAATTTTTGCATTTAATTATGGGTATGTTTAGGCTCATCATGGAAAAAATATGCCCTTAAGTGAAAAAAATTTCAAAAAAATCAAACTTAGGCAACTTGACGTAAAAATTTGAATAAGTTATCTATATTATTTCAAAAAATATGTAAGAATATAATCTGTAGAAAATTGAATTTAGTTTCTAAACTACTTGGTTTATTTATAAAACAAAATCTATTTGGTGAAAATTTGAAATTTCAATGCAGTAGTACTTAAATTTCTGGTTAAAAATAAGAAGTAGGTGTCCATGACCACCTAACCACAATAAAATGATAATATTTTTTTATAATATTTTAGATATAAGTAGAGGACTCATGTCCGATGTGATGCATATTTTTGTAATTTTTTGAAGTAAACAACTAATTATGAATTTTTATTACAACTTTTAAAAATATAAAACTCATATGTCGACCACCTTAACTTGGTCAAAACTTCATGAAATTCTTTTTTTTAATCCTATAGTATGCAAAGCATAGAATGTGACACATGTTTTGGATTCAAAAAATGTGATATCGTTTGAAAGCTATAGATGTTTTTCAATCAACCTATTAATTAGGACTTTAGTCATAATTCAAATAGAAAATAAATAATAATTTTTTATTAAATTCAAAGTAAAGCATAATTTACATTGGTGGAAAGCTAAGAATCTCCTTTAAAAACCCTTTTCATTTCATCAATTTTGGGTAAAAAAAGTCCTTAGCCACATACCCTACAAATACCCATCATATCACCACTTTTTGGCCCATCTGATCCTACACATACCCTTATATTTTTGTGCAACTTGATATCACTTACCAAAGATCAAAAATTATAAACTACTAATGTATCTTCTATAAGTTCATGGTCAAAGACTTTTTTATCACTAATCTAGGAACATTTCAATTTCTAAAGGGTCAATTAACCTTGTGACCTTTGTTTGGGATTCTTCATTGGTGTATGCTCTCCCCTTGCACCATTTAGTGAGCCTGGGTATCAAAAACTACAATGTAATCTAAGTCTCATGGTTTATCCTAGGAGTGTTAGCTTGTGTGTATGCTCTCTCCTTGTGCTTCATGCGAGCCTAGAGATAAAAAATGTCTAGCATATACTTCCCTTTAGGAGGATTTCTTAGGGATTTTCTCACCCAAAGGGTGACCTCAACCATGTGAATCAGGGGGTACATAAAGGGGGAGAATGAAATTTGTACCCCAATCTAGTCACATCAGGTTTAGAAAAGCTTTAATATTTGGGTGATACCAAAATAAGAGTGCAAGGTTGGTCCAAATGACTTAGCCAATGTTCTAGACCCATGCTTGTGATGGGCTTGTGTTTACAAATGTGTCTCATGTACCCTCCTGGTATTTAGAGGACACAAAGATCACCTTGTATCATCCTAGCTCAAGACCTTTTCGTCATTACTTATTGTGGTGTAGAGTAAAATATCATGCTCGAAACTATTAACCATGTATCTCCCTAAGTAAAGATATGAGCTCTTTCTAAGGAAAGGTCTTGGAAACTCCAAAAGAAGGAAGAAGGCGAGCCCTTTTCCATTGAATTCCTATCTATAAACTCTCGAAAGAGAAGTGTCTTGCACTAATATTGAGATATTAGCCTTTTAGCTAGTGGGCCTACACTAAATTAACATGTACCTACTTGACTAATCTAGGCTTGTTTTTTTTGGTGTGTCTTCCCATGCTTACTCATGATTATCTTCAGTTCATTTTTCATCATCCATCTTGTGTCTTTTTTATTTCATTCTTCGATCCTTTTTTATCTATATCTAGTCATTCTTGGGTGAATTTTCTCTACACTTGGGAAAATCCACTCACTCTTGGGTGAATCCACTTTGTTCTTGAGAGAATCTTCCTAGATAGTCATCTAATTTGTCATCACTCTTGGGTAGATATGCTCTATTACTGGAAAATCCACCTAGGTGGTCATCCTTAGCCATCATATTCATCGTTGGGCTATTCTGCTTTGTTCTTGGGAAGATCTGGATCGGTCATCATATTTCCATCAATCATCTTTGTTGGGTGATTTCATGTCTTTTTAAGTAATTTTGTGTTTTTTTTGGGTGGATCCATTCCACATAGAAAATCTAGAGAGAAAATTCTTCCTATCACAGATAGTCATTGTCCTCTTGAGTCCAAAACTACAATCCAATCATTTTTTTGCTTCATATCTAGTTCAAAACAATCTCTTCCATATCATTGACCACCATCAACCTATCCAAAAATTTACCCCCATTTAAGTAGTCAACTAAAATCATCCTATCAATATCCAAATCATCGACAATCCAAAATCCAACCTTGGATACTTAATCAAGATCATAAATCCTAAATCCTTCATCTATTGTAACACTTCCTTGGGAACTTATCCTATCCCAAGTTAGTAATCCTTCATTCAAACTATTTCACCTCGATCCAAAGGTATAGTTTGTGTCAAAATCTCCTATTTCTTGAAAACTTAGCTATCTTAAGTAGGAAATCCATCCAATTGGATGTTGACATAGGATCTCGATCATAGTTGAGACGAAACTATCAACCATCTATTCAAAAATCATCTCATCTATTCAACAACATCATTGAACTTAGGAGACTCCCCCACCATATCATCGAAATCATCCCATTTTGATCTTAAATCAAATCCAAATTTGAGCTTACTCCAAATCCCAAACTGAGCAAGTTAGTACATACATATCTAGGATCTTTTGATATCAAAGAAAATCTTAAGATACCTTCTCCCCCATTCTTCTAATCCATTCCATTTACCCTCTAATCATCTATTCTCATCTCTTCCATCCATACCATCCAATTCAACATTATGAATCCTTATCCTCCCTCAACAATACCAAAAATTAATAATCAAGGGAGATCCTAATTACATTGAAGATGATGTTGAAATTATTCTTGATCAAGATGAGTACAAAATAGACCCCTTTTACACTTTCTAGAAATATTTCCCCAAGTGTCTTCCAAAATCTAATCACTAATCCAAGCTATTCCACCATGCCTCCATTTACACCTATTAATAATCCTTATGCTACCTTTGACAAGGGAAATTTATTAGCTCCTCCATCCACATCTCCATCTTATCCCTATTGGCATTATGTGTTGTCATTGATGCCAAATAGGTATAATGAAGAATGTGTAATACCTTGGAGAAAGTGGAAGTGTGGTGACATTTGTTGATATAGTCAACAACACTATATGAGGTAGAATGATGATCTGTCTGATGCTTATGTGTGATGCAGATGCACTTGTTCCAATATGTTTTCTACATGCCTACATTGATAGTATTCCTATTTGGCGTACCACACATTGAGATATGTTGTAGAAGTTTTGTTAAGGCAGTCATGGTGCATACTCTATGACAGAGTCATGGTATTTTGGTGCGCATCCCTCCGTAGAAAAAACTTTTTTCTTGAAGTTTAGAATATAAGATGGTTAATATGTGAAGGTGTTATATCCAAGAATTCAAGTAATTATACCTTTTATGATGATAGTTATAAGTGATAAGAGTTCCAATCTATACTCTAGTAGATTAATGTGTTGATAAAGGCATGCTAGAATGCTCTGCATTCCTCTGGAAGTGAAGTGATGGCCTTCTAGTTTTGGAGACATGATTACTAATGTCAAATGCACACTACTTTGTAGTATCTAGTGTTTTGGTGTTCCACACTTGATCATTTTTCAAATGATAGTTTGCTACAGTTTGTTTAGAATGCTCCATTTCTATGTATTTAGTGGGTTTTTGTAGTTACGTATTTCATTTTGTCAAATTTACATGATCTATAGGTTCATTTTATTTCTATTTTAAGTTATATATATCCCATTTGGACCTCTAAGCTCATAATTTTTTCCTAGATCTATATTTTCTTGTTTTGTATGATATCTAAAAGTTATTAAGGAGCTCTATTTTTTTGTCCATGCACTTTTTCTAGATTCAGCCCCAAATATATTTTATTCAGTATTTGCAAATTTTACATTGTGACTGATTACTTGGACATCATAACACTTGGATAAGTTTTAACTTTTTGGGAAGGCTTCATTTTTAGTATTTATCATGTTTAGGGGTACCTAGTTTTTGCTAAAGGTCTTAGTCTTTGTAATTTTAGAGATATGGCATAGTTCATTATGGGTTTTTCGAGTATGTGTAGGATCATCATGGAAAAATAAGGCCCTTAAGTGGCAAAAAAATCAAAAAAATCAGAGTTAGGCAACTTGACATAAAAATTTGAATAAGTTATTTATATTATTTCAAAAATATGTAAGAATAGAATTTGTAGAAAATTTAATGTTTTTTCTAAACTACTAGGCTTTTTTTTTTTTAAAAAAATCTATTTGGTGAAAAATTGAAATTTCAATGCAGTAGTACTTAAATTTCAGGGAAAAAATAAGTAGGTGTGCAATCGATCACCTAACCACAATAAAATTATAATATTTTTTTATAAGATTTTAGATATAAGTAGAGGACTCATGTCTCGATGTGATGCATATTTTTTTGTAATTTTTTCCAAGTAAATAATTAATTATGAATTTTTATTACAACTTTTAAAAATTAAAAATCATATGTCTAACCACCTTAACTTGGTCAAAACTTCATGAAATTCTTTTTTTTTTAATCCTATAGTATGTGAAGCATAGAATGTGATGCATGTTTCAGATTCCAAAAATGTGATAACGTTTGAAAACTATAGATGTTTTTCAATCAGCCTATCAATCAGGACTTTAGTTGTAATTCAAATAGAAAATAAATAATAATTATTTATTAAATTCAAAGTAAAGCATAATTTATATTGGTAGAAAACTGAGAATCTCCTTTTAAAACCCTTTTTGTTTCATCAATTTTGGGTAAAAAAAAGGTCGTCAGCCACATACCCTACAAAAACCCATCATATTGCCACGTTTTGGACCATCATGATCCTGCACCTACCCTTTCCTTTCATCCTTCTCTAGTCATCTTGAAAAGTCAAAAAATATAAATAATGGATATATGACATCATAAAACATCTATGTTGGCTTTATTTTTTGCCACATTTGTATGATCTTGTTCCCTCTCCAAGTACTAATAGTACAAAATTCACTTGGAATCACAAAAGCGATAATCTCTTATGAGTTATCTCTATGCATGTTGATGATGACATTTTGAATTCTCTTGTTCATTTTGAGTGTCCTCATGCTCTTTGGACTAAAATTTGGGAGACATATGGAGATTCTCAAGATGGTCTTGTTTCATATTGTATTGTGTTTCTTTATATTTCAGAAATTATACCTTATAACAATGATACTGATAAGTAGGAGGTCTTTTTCCACAATGTGTCAAATTATGATATTGCTATCAGGATTCAACCATGTAGTTTTCGAGTCAAACTCATTGACCCATGCTTCATGAGTAGTGGTTCACAAGAACCCATCTCTCATGATAATGAATGGTCCACTTAGCACTCACTGCATCTAGGTGATGCTCACAGAGGTGAAGCACTGGGTTGTCCCGGGAGGTCACCCATCCCAATATTGCTCCAGTTCAAGTGCGCTTAACAAAATATTTTTCTCCAAGTTTAAGCCCACTTAGCTTGCAACCCCATTTACAAAACCCTCAACAAGTATTGTGCCTTATAAACCATTCATTAAATAACATTTTTAAAGAGTGACGCTCACCGTATAACACATAAATTCTTTTCCATGAAGGACAAAATTCTATTTTTCTCAAATTTAGATTTGTAACTATGATATCTAGTGCTTCCAATTGGTTTGATAGTGTTTTATTGAATACTTTTTCCTTAATCAAGTTTCAAAGTCAAACCAATTACAATTTAGACATAGGCAGACCGTATAACGCATAACTTTCTTTGTATGTATCAAAATTCAATTTTTTTTTTTGTTGGATCAAGGACTTCAATGTCTGGTGCACTCATGTTTTTCAAAAAAAATTTGATAATATGCTATTTTTCCACGTGCAGAATAGAGAGCTTGATTTTTAGTGAGAAACCTATGTTTAATAAAACTAAAAAAACAAATACATAATAAAACCAAATCATATTAAAATTATATTAGTTGCATAGCCCGTTCCTAGAACTACCATCACCCAGTTGGGTCTGTGAAGTCTCCTCCATTTTCATCCTCAACCCGAGCTTCGAAGCGCAAAATTTTGGACTTTTTTGGTGTTAGAGGGTAAGAAGGTGGGAAAAGGGGGGTTTGGACAAACCAGGGTTCATTCGAACCCCCTTTCAAAAAATATTTTGTTTGTGTTTTTTTTGGCAAGAATGGTGGGAACTTGCATTAATTGGTTCACTCAAACTAGGGTTCATTCAAGCCCTCTTTTGGTTCGCTCAAACCAAAGGGTTCATTCAAACCCCAAAAACCAAATTTTTTTACATGGGGTCATTTTTTTCAACTTTTCATTCCTCACTTGAATTGTAAACCACTTTTGTGGTTTTACCTGCATGAGCTTAAAATCTTTCAGAAAAATAAATAAAAAATAAAAAAATATGAAAATCCAAAAAAAAAAGAAAAAGGACTGAAAACAGTAAAGAAAAAAAATCGTCCTCTAGTGAAAACCACATGAGCGGTGCTTTGGGAAAGACCATGACGAAAACCTGGCAAATAGGCGTCATGTGTGGAATCAAGCATTTACGTGCACCAGTTCAGATGAAACCATCTCATCCCATCCATAATAAATCTAGCATTCCATCCATCTTATCCATAATAAATCCATTCATCCATAAACCATTGATCCAATCCATTTTCATCCATCTGCATACATAGTCCAAGTTATCTTGATCTTGACAAAGATTGGTGCACACTTTACGCTTGCTTATGGTAAACATCTTGACATGGGTTGTTTTCATTGATCCTATCCTACCCAGTGTTATCTGAGCCATGAAACATTATCCAATAAAGCATTCTATCATTTAAACATTGTATCTTATCACACGATAATCCTTGGCATCCTTTGCATGGTTAATGTATCCATCCATCCATACACCTATCCGAGCATCCATCCATGACATTCCATACATTGCTAGACATTGGGGGAAGATATTTACATCTTTCTTTTCAAAAAAATCTTGATGTATATCCTCCAACTTATGTGGTGATCCGAACATCGACAAACATGAAATTAAATTGGTCAAAGCATTTGTGATCCAGAGTCCAAAGCACTAGCCCATGGCATATTTTGATGAGAAAATGTTCCTTATCAAGCTTCATATTTCATCGAGCATCAATCCAAACAATCAATATCAGTTGCATCTAATGCATCCTTCAAACGTCACATCCAATCATTCGAAACATATTTTGTTCCAAACCATGCACCATCAATCCTAATCAATCAAATCCAATCAAAAAATCATCATCTCAATATATCCTTGAGTTGCTTAACACTATCCTTTCATTGTTGTGTATCCTCAACAATTTTATCGTCATCAATCCCTCATCATCTTGGGATATCCATCCTAATCCTTGTGTTGTGTAACACTATCCTTGCATTGTTGTGCATCCTCAACAATGTTATCGTCATCAATCATAATCAATCAAATCCTTGCATTGTTGTGTATCCTCAACATTGTTATCATCATCATCAATCCATTGATTTGATCAATCAACCTTAGCTTGGTCTTCAACAAAATCCCAAACAAAGCACTGATATCATCACACATATCCAAATTGTCAAAATCATGTGAAAATCCAAAAACATTCAAAAAATATCAAAAATCCAAAAACATTCAAAAAATTGAAAAACGTCAAAAACATTGGAATATGAACTACGTCGTATCTGAGCTTAAACGTAGGCAAGGCTAATCTCTTATCAGCTCCCGACACACAAAAATCCAAAAACATTCAAAAAACATCAAAATCCAAAAAAACATTCAAAAAACACAAAAATCCAAAAACATTCAAAATCACATCAAAATCCCAAAAAACATTCAAAAAACCAAGAAAATCCAGAAACATTCATAAAATCTCACAAAATCCAAAAATATTTGAAATATCAAAAATCAAAACATTTGTAAAATCTTGAAAATACAAAAAACAGCCTCAAAACATTCCAAAACGTCAAAAACATCCAAATATTTGAAAAAATCCATCCATCCCCCTCTCGCTTTCATCCGCAATAATCAATCATCCATAATAAACTAATCATCACCTTCATCCTTTGGCAAAATAAACAGAAACAAGCATAGCAATCAGCAAAAGCAAACTTCAATCGTAAAATCAAAATCGAAACAACAAACATTTAAAACAAAATCAAACTCTTGATCATTTTCAGACATGTCAATCAACCTTGTATCAACAATCTATCAATCAACTTATCAAACCATCATCATCCTATACAATGCATGTCCTAGGATATATCATTCTGACAATGGGCATCATTTTCGATATCACTTATATTCTTATCCTATCAAAACAAATCCCTTTGGCTACAGGTATGAAGAACATTGGCTTGTTTGCGTACTTGATCTTTTATGTTGAGTTATCTTATTGCGCTCATTCCAAGGACCTCTCGATGATATCTGAATGAAGGATTTAGAGAGATATGAATGGGGCAGCGATCATTATCTTGTCTGTTGTGCTTGTTGGAAATTCTTGTAAAATAATTTGGCGAATACTTGCTTTGTTGGGTACGTCCTAGCAAGGTTTCCATATTTCAAATGTGAACAAGAATACTCCTATCTTTTTGTCGAGTCAAAGTCCATCGCACTAGGTACAACGCCATCCTGGTTCTTTATACATTGATGTATCATATCTACATGTGTAATCAAACATAAGATAAGTAACCCTTTTAAAATCCCAATCCTTGATAAGAAAAACATCATCTATCATCATCATCATCTCTAATAAAGTCTCGTCAGATCATGGACTTGTTGGATCCTCTTGTCATCATCTCATTTCTTATTTCCTTGCTAACATAACATCACCAATGCATCCATCATGCATCCATCCTACATCCACAAACTGTCAGCATGCCACATATCATTCATATCATAATAGGAAACAACGATCATTTCACATGCATGTTCATCATCATAATATAGATCTGTTCTATTAGTCTAAGCATCTCATAAATTATATATTTGCATAAAACATCCATTGCATAATCATAGCATATCACATCATCCATCTCATCCATCATCACATAATATCATCATTTAAGTGTTTAAGATAATATAGATTTGTTATTCTAAGCATTTTAAAACCATCTCATTTGCATCATCATCCATAACCATCCATCTTGAACCTTTTTATCATGAGATCAACCCTCAAATTGAATCTTTTTGCTCAATCTCTCGAGGGGGCAATGTACCAGTGTACTTCTTTCTACTGGGGCATCTGAAAATCAGAAAATTTTTGAATTTTGATCGCGGCAAATTTATTCTTTGAACCAACACAGCAAGTACATTGCTTCAAAGAGGGGCAAAATGTAGACACGCAAAATTGGCATAATGCATTCGATTAGGTCATATTCATCAATTTAGCAAATAAATCAGATTTATTTATCAATCTCCTAAAGTCATCAGTTTAAATTAAATAAATCAACTTGATCCTAACATCACCCTCCTTGATTAAATAAATCAATCCTTTATTTAATTAAGTTTGAAATCACCTTTCACCCATTTTTGATTTAAATAAATCAAAATATTCAAGTCAAAGGGGTCAAAGCATCTAATCATCATTAGGTTAATCTAATCCTGATTAATCTAATCCTGATTAATCTAATCTAATGCATGTCACATCCTCTAGCTTTTCCCACTTGCACCAAATAATCATTTTAATTCATTTATAAAATCAGCATTTTCCATCAACATGGTATCTTTGAGGAATATTCCATCAAGTTTGAAAATGAAGACAAGTTGACTTGTCCCTTCCAACATTGCATTGACTTCTCCATTTCATATCCCCCACTCAACATTTATATCACAATTTCAAATTTGAAATCTCCCTCTTTTTGACACATTGGCCAAAACTTGCACATCCCTCAACCTATGGCAAGTTGACAAGTGGCTTCATCTCATTGACTTGTTTTTAGTCCCACATTGCTCCCTCTTGAGCACTCTTAGCATTTGAGAATCTACAAATAGAGGCTTCATTCTTAATCAAATCCTCCACAATTTCATCCACAAATCTTATGCAAAGTCACTCTCTTCATTTGAGAACTAATTTTTCCCATCTTCATAATATCTTTATATCAATTTTATCATTGAGCTTAGCAAAAGATTGGGAAAGGGCTATTTTCCACAATAGCACCAATCCACTATGGGATAGGATTCATTTCATATTTTATATGCCTTAATTTTTCTTGTAATTTGTTTACATTTTGAAACATGATTTATTATTTCATAGGGATGTCTTATTCAATTTGCTTGAAGTTTACTAATAGTTGTTTGTCTTGGAATTTTAGAGAGGAAATAAATTACGCATAATGTGCATGTGGAAGGCAATTTTGGAGAGAGATAAATATTGAAAGCTTTAAAAGTGGAAGTGATTCTCAAAAAGAAAGGAGTGGAAGTAGTGGAGGTTAATTAAGAGGGAAGTGGAGTCTACTTGGAGGGGAATTGGCCTTTTTTCTCTAGGTTGCAAAACTGATTTGGGGTTGGTTGCCATGGAAGTTTCTTCTCTATTTTTGGAGGTTTTGGGGAAAAACTTTGGAGATTGGGACTCCTGCAGTACTGTGATTTTAGTAGATTGAAAGTTGGGATTACAATAACAACTGGGATTAAGTTCTGCGTCAAAATTCCAACCAGATAACTGACTCAAACAAGTTCCTTTGTTTTTCTTAAATCTACATCTTCATTGACTCATGTTTGAAATCTTGATTAGAATGATTTCTGACAGTTCTTCTTGAAACTTCTTTGCATTCATTGTGTATATTCTGTAAATAATTGTTTAGCTTGCTTCAGAACTTTGTTTTACGCTCTGTTTAAGTTCATGAAAAGAATGAAGTTGAACCGCCCCTTGTTTCATGTTAAGAATTATGAGTTAACTGGCATTGAATTAGTTGGCCATGACCAAGCTCCTAAATTCTGCATTGATATTATTGGAGAAATACCCTTTTTTATTTTTGGGTATTCAATACTGAGCGTGAGCTTTTGTTACAAACCGTTCTTTTACCATCACCCATATTTTCACGAGAATCATAGTCCCTATATTAAAAGATGAAATGGCTCGCGATTCTCAGAGCAATTTCTCTTGCAGCATTCCTGGGGATGTATTCCACCACTTAAATTAAGATCTTGAGTCTAGTAATATCCTGCTGCCTTCATGCGCTAAGCTAATCTCTTGGTAGTTTTATCTTTAGAGAGTTCTTCCACTGCTCAGTAATTTCACCTTATTTTTGTCATTTCCCTGTTCACCTCACATTGACCTGGTAAATTCACAAGATAAATCTTAAAAATTATTTAGTATGTTGGCTTTTAATTTAGGTTTATATCGATTTATATTTCTATTGCTGTGTATGGGGAATGTATGAATTTCGATAATAAATATTAATTAAATTTTATTCGGTGCCCTTCCTAGCAAGCCGTCGACACAACAGGTGGGGGCTGTGATAAATCTGAATGCGTTGAGTTGTTTACCCTTATCCTTAGCATATTGTAAATGATATGGAACCATATGTAGCGCTGCCTCCTCTTGTTAAATTAATCTCTCTAATTCTGTTGACAACCAGTCGCAACCGCTGCACTTGGATATAATAGGGAGTCTAAAGTTTTAAATTATCTCTTTGATCCCATAGTGAGTTAATCGTGGCTTCTGCACTTGAACATGGTAGGCCGTATAGATTAAAATAAGCTCCTTGATTCTATTGACTACATGTCACAGCGGCGACACTTAAACATGGTAGGGTGCATAATTTTAAATAACCTCCCTGATTCTATTGGAACCACTCATAGTTGCAGCACTTGAAATAGAATGTTGTCGAGGTTTAAATAATCTCCTTGATTCCATTAGCAACCTATCACAGTCGCAGCACATGAACATGGAAGGTTGTACAGATATAAATCTATTGAAAAATAAACTCCTATTGTGGGCAAAGAATGAAACACATTACAGCAGAAGTGTATCAAGGGAAGGAGACAAACACACAAGGAGATAGAAATATTTTCAATATTCTATTTCACTCAGAAAAAGATTACATTCAAAAAACTGTTTACATATAAAAATATTCAGAGCAAAAGCTCTGTACACATATACTACAGAAGTTATGTGTTTTCCAGCGCACTGACGCTTCTGTGTTGCTGCTCCGTGTGGGATAGCTTTCGGCGTATGAGCGCAAGGCTTACTGACTTCTGATGTGGCAGATACTCCTGAATGTCACTATTCAGATGCTCCTGAACATTCCTTCTTTTGCTATGTTCTGCTGAACATTCCCTCTTTCTGTCTCACCCAGAAAACCTATGTCTGCTTACTTGCACAGAATGTACATTCAATGCAACTTTTGGTTTTTCAGCCAATACACAAAAAAATTGCCGCTCAAAATTTGAACTCACCTACCAATAATAAATTACTGCCAAAAAGTAATTACTGGACAATAAGAATGTCAGACAGGGCAGGGGGAAAAAGATCTGAGTTGATTTCATCTGACAGTGCATTTAATGCATCTGTCTGTTGGCTGCTCAAGATTAATATTTCCAACACTCCCCCTTAATCTTGAGTCTTTCTGCTCTTCATCATTATTTGGAAACTTCTGGCGCAATACTTCTGGAGCAACTTCTGAAGCAAAGTTTCCAGTGCGAAAGTTCCTGCTCTTCAACACTCTGCGAAACTTCCGGTGCATCGCCATAAAAGTTCCAGAGCACCGGTGAAAAGTTTTCGGCGCAAACCTATTTGCCTTTGTTCTGCATTTTGGAACTGTCTGCTAAAGTTCCGGTGCACCTACGCTTCTTTGTGTTTTCCAGAAACAAAGTTTTGGCGCATTCCTACACACCCAGCGTATATCTTAGGTGCTCAAAAGGTTCTTTTGACAAAGGCTTTGTAAAAATATCTAAGAACTACTGCTCTGACCTACAAAATGCCATTTTAATTTCATTATTCTCAATCAATTCTGATAAAATGATACCTGATTTCAATATGTTTGCTTCTTCCATGAAACACAGGATTTTTGGTCAAGACTATTGATGAAACATTGTCACAAAAAATTACTGTTCCATCCTCTTGTTCTTCTCTCAAATCTGCTAAGATCCTTCTTAGCCACATAGCTTGGCATGTTGCTGCATTCGCTGCTATGTATTATGCTTCGGCTGTGGATAAGGAAACAATCGATTGTTTCTTGGAAGCCCATGAAACTGCTCCTGAACCCAAGTGACTCTTTCTATCATCCACATTTCCTACCCAATCACTGTCAGTGTATCCAACCAGCTGAAACTCATTAGAGGCGGTATATATTATGCCATAGTTTTTTGTGCCATTGACATACCTGAGAATCCTTTTACCTGCTTTCCAGTGTGTGTCTTTAGGTTGCTCCATGAACCTAGAAATCAAGCTTACCACATACATTAAATATGGTCTCATAGTTATCAAGTACACGAGGCTTCCAACCATGCTCTTATAGAGGGTTGGGTTAACATTATTGCTGCTATAATCTTTACTCAACTTCAGACCTGTAGTTGTTGGGGTTGGGGCTGCTTTGCTATCCAACATCCTAAATCTTTTCAATATTTGTTTGGCATAACTTGATTGTGAAATAAAGATGCTATTATCCAATTGTTGGACCTCTATGCCTAGAAAATATCTTAAGAGTCCTAAATCTTTCATTTCAAACTCTCTTTTCATGGCGTCTTTAAAATTAGCAATGAGGAAATCATCATCCCCAGTAAATACTAAATCATCTACATACAAGACAATAATTAAAACCTTGCCATTTGCTGCCTTGATGTAAAGAGTGGGCTCACCATCGCTTTTGCTAAAGCCATTGCTCATCAAGTATGAGTCAATCCTGCTATACCATGCCCGTGGAGCTTGTTTCAGCCCATAAAGAGCTTTCTTCAACCTATATACCTTGTGTTCTTTACCTGGAACTTCATATCCAAAGGGCTACTCCACATATACCTCTTCTTTTAAGACTCCATTGAGGAAGGCGGACTTCACATCCATTTGATAAACCTTCCACATGTGCTGGGATGCAATTGCAATGACTGCCCGCACGGTCTCCATCCTTGCAACAGGGGAAAAAGTCTCATCATAATCTCTCACAAACTGTTGTTTGTACCCCTTGACAATTAATCTTGCCTTATGGCTTTCTATTCTTCCTTCGGCATTATATTTGGTCTTGTAGACCCATTTGATACCAATAACTGATTTCCCTTTAGGTAAATCAGTGAGCTCCCATGTCTTGTTTCTTTCTATTACATCTATCTCCTCATCCATGGCCTCACACCATTTCTGTTCTTTCACAACCTCCTCAAAATAAATAGGATCACTATGAGAAAATAATGCGAAATTTACACTCTCATTAAAAACATCATACCTTTCACCTTGGTAGATCTCCCTTAGACTCTTAGTCTTTCTTGGCACTAGGGAGGCAAGAGTGGGGTCTAAATTTCCAGAGTTGCTTGGCTACTGGCCTGATGAAGAAGTCTGCTGCTATAGGTTTTCGGAGCAACTTTCTTGTTGAAAGCTTCCGGTGCATCTTCCCTACTAGAAGTTTCTGGAGCATCTTCCCTGCTGAAAGTTTCCAGAGCTCCTTCTCTGCTAAGAATTTTTTGAGCTACTGCTACTATTTTCTGAACTGTCAGCTTCCTGTAGGTTTTTAGGACATCTGCGCTCTAAAGCTTCTTCATCCTTAAGGGGTATGGAGATATAAATATCAGTATTGCTATCAACTTTTCCATCCCATGACTCATTTTCTAGGAACTCCACGTCCCTACTGATGATTACCTTCTTGGTGACCGGATTATATAGCCGATAGGCTTTTGACTCTGTACAGTAGCCCAAGAAAATACACTTTTCACCCTTGTCATCCAATTTATGTCTATTTTCTTTAGGCACGTGTGCATAGGCTACACACCCAAACACTCTCAAGTGCTCAACTGACCACTTTTTTTCTGTCCATGCCTCTTGAGGGATTTTATCACGGACTGCCTTCATTGGACTTCTATTTATCAAATAAATAGTTGTTGCTATAGCCTCTCCACAATATTTGATAGGGAGTCCCTTTGCTTTCATCATGCTCCTTGCCATCTCCACAATGGTCATGTTTTTCCTTTCAGCCACTCCATTTTGCTGCGGAGTATAACTGGCTGTGAGCTCCTTCTTGATGCCATTTTTTCTGTAGAAATTTACAAATTGATTGGAGGTATACTCTCCTCCACAATCTGACCTTAGGACCTTAATAAAGTGTCCACTCTCCTTTTCAACATGGGCCTTAAATAACAAAAACTTGTCAAATGCTTCAGACTTATACTACAAAAAATAGACCCATGTCCTATGGCTGTAATCATCTATAAAGGTCATAAAAAATATGTTTTTGCCAAAAGACAGATTTTGCATAGGGCCTACCAAGTCAGTATGCACCAACTCCAACAATGCTCTAGCCCTTCTAGAGTTGCCTGAATTAAAAGGTTGCCTATGTTGCTTGCCCAAAATGCAAGCTTCACATCTAACATTAGGCTCTACGATTTTTGGCAAACCATCTATCATATTTTTCTTGGACAAAAGACTCAAACCAGAGTAACCTAAGTGTCCATACCTGAGGTGCCATAGCTTGGAGATATCTTGAATGGCTGCTTTGAATGCTGATTGCTGCAGGCCTTTTGACTATGCTGAGATTTGCATCTTGAGAGGAAACATTCGGTTCTGTATCATTTGAACCGCTGCCATAACTCTTTTGCTTCCATCTTTATCATAGATGATGCATTCCCCTTTCTCCATCAGCACTCTATACCCATTTTTTACCATCTGTCCAATGGTCAAGAGGTTATGTTTCAATCCTGGGGCATAGAAGACATCATATATTTGTCTTTCATCACCATGCTTAGTTTGTAGGCATACCATGCCTTTGCCCATGACTAGAACC
The DNA here is from genome assembly GCA_007258455.2 of Sequoia sempervirens. Lineage (NCBI taxonomy): Eukaryota > Viridiplantae > Streptophyta > Pinopsida > Cupressales > Cupressaceae > Sequoia > Sequoia sempervirens. The sequence goes on along the minus strand of VDFB02000002.1, from coordinate 21,491,744 downwards.
ATCTCATTGTTCCCCATTTTTATTTCAGACTTCACACTGCTATCAATGAAGGCAAACAATTCTTTGTTACCACTCATGTGGTTGCTGCAGCCGCTGTCCAAGTACCAAACTTCAGCGCTGCTCTATTCTGCAAGGTTACATTCAATGAACAGTTGTGACTGTCTTTCATTTCCAGCCACATTTGAGTCAGCAACATGTGCATTCTGACTCCCTTGGTCACGTTTTTGTCTGCAATCACTTGCATAGTGACCATACCTTTGACAGTTGTAGCACTGCACATTTCTTTTATCCTTTTTCTGATAAGAACTGCTGTTCTTTTTTCCTCCTTGGGAGCTGGTCACCCCCTCATGACTGCTTGCTCAGGCTGAGCTTTCATCACCATCATTTCCACATCTAGAGTTTCATCTACCGTGTCTGGAGCCTTTTCTACCTCTCCCCCTTCCTCTTGCATTCGACTGAGCATTAAAAGCTTGCTCTTGGGAGGAGTTTGCAGACCTATTTAGGCACTACTCATGGGTTTCTAGAGAACCCATCAGCTCATCAACTAAAAAAATTGTGAGATATTTTGCCTCTTCAATGGCAATCACCACCAGATCAAACTTTGTGGGAAGGATTCTCAATATCTTCTCCACAATCTTCTGTTCTTCCAAAGTTTCACCACTTATCCTCAGCTGGTTAATCAAAGTGGTTGCCCTTGTGTGAAAATCTATAATGGACTCATTGTCCTTCATCTGCATGGTCTCAAATTCTCTTCGTTGCAGCTGGAGTTTGACTAATCTGACTTTCTCAGATCCTTTGCAGGTGGTTTGAAGTGTTTCCCATGCTTCTTTTGCATAAGTAGCTGCTGCTATTTGGGGAAAGATAGTCTCTGTCAAGGCTGCCTCAATTAGACTGAGGGCTTTTGCATCATTCTTCCGTGTCTCTTTCAACTGGTTCTTTTGAGCATTGCTCAATGCTGTAAATGCAGTTGGGTCAATCACATATGTGAACCCATTTGCAACTAACTCCCATAAATCATTAGCTATGAAAATAGTCTTCATTTTCTTTGCCCAGATGTCGTAGTTTCTACCATCGAAAACAGGTGGATGCTGCTAGCTTCTATTTTCTCCTCCAGACATTTTGTTAAAATGGGGAAACTACGAAAAAACCCAGATTAAGTTCTAAGGCTATAAAAACGAACAGCCCAATACACCTAGGGCTCTGATACCATGTTGAAAAATAAACTCCTATTGTGGGAAAAGAATGAAACACATTACAGCGGAAGTGTATCAAGGGAAGGAAACAGACACACAAGGAGACAAAAATATTTTCAATATTCTATTTCACTCAGAAAAAAATTACATTCAAAAAACTATTTACATATAAAAATATTCAGAGCAAAATCTTTGTACACGTATACTACAGAAGCTGTGCATTTTTTGGTGCACTGACGCTTCTGCACTGCTGCTCCATGTGGGATAGCTTCTAGCGCACGGGCGCAAGGCTTATTGACTTCTGCTGCGGCATATACTTCTGAACGTCACTGTTCAGATGCTCCTAAACATTCCTTCTTCTGCTATGTTCTGCTGAACATTCTCTCTTTCTGTCTCACCCAGAAAACCTATGTCTGCTTACTTGCATAGAATGTACATTCAATGCAACTTTTGGCTTTTCAGCCAATACACAAAAAAACTGCCCACTCAAAATTTGAACTCACCTACCAATAATAAATTACTGCCAGAAAGCAATTACTGGACAACAAGAATGTCAGGCAGGGCAGGGGGGAAAAAGATCTGAGTTGATTTCATCTGACAGTGCATTTAATGCATCTGTCCGTTGGCTGCTCAAGATTAATATTTCCAACAAAATCGGTTCCCTAATTCACTGGCAATCGGTCATAGCTGAAGCACTGGAAATTTTCTAAGGATTAAATAATTCTTCAGATACCATTGACAATCTAATGCAGCTGCTACATTTGAATTTAATAGGAAGTTTTAAAATTTTAACAATCCCATTGATTCCTTTGACAATCTATCGTAGTTGCAGTACCAGAGATTAAAATGTTGTCAAGTTCTGACATGATAGATAGATTGGGCGAATTTTTATTTCCAGATCTGTTTATTCCCTCTAGCATTATTGCGTTTGATCATTATGTTTTTTTTTCTGCCACTTCTTTTCTGGTAGCTAGATAAATCAAGTCAATAGACCCAGTTGAGCCGACTTTGGAAACAATCCTTGGGTTAGCTAATTTGTTATCCTTGTCTAGATTAGTATTCTCGTGCGATACACATGATTTTCATGATATTGATTCCCTTTTTATTGGTAGTGATTGTTCTTTTTATCTCCACATAGTTTGTGCCTATTAGACGGCTTGTGCTAGTATGAGTCGGTCTACAGCTGTTAACTATACCATTGATAATGTATATCTCTTTACCTGATTTTCCTCTATTCTGTCAGTTAAAAATTTTGCTTTTTGCAATCTGTCGCCCCTCTCTTTTACTGAGTCTTGCATACGTAGTAAACTACTAGTTATCTTTTGAGCATATTCTGGTATACTTATTGAATACCGCTTTGAAGTTTTGATGCAAATTAACCAGATTATTATTCTTACCTATCGACCTTGTTGGGATATGTAATTTCTCCCTCGAATCAAATGTAATTAATAAATGAAAAAGGGAAAAAACAAATGGCAAATGAGAAGTTTCTAGATGGCAGGAACATTCCAGAATGATAGAGATAAGGATTAAAATATTTATCTGTAAGAGACAAGTCGGCCTTAGATCTAGAAAAGTCTAGGTAGTTTCTAGAATTATCTATGTAATTCTTAAGACCTCTATTTAAGGAGGCAGATGTAATGGATTGTGCTGTGGTGGAGTGTTGGAGCTGATCATGTATGATGAGTTTATTTGTAAGATTTCATATTGATGATGAATGAAATATAAGTTTATGGCATTTCTATGAGTTTGTTATTCTGTGTTGTGTGTTGATTCATGATCTATCCACCCTATCAGACCTTGTAGATTATTTATGTTTACAGACCTTTGTTTAGTAAATGTTTTCAGTTTTTACTTGTTGGAGTTTTTGATATAAGTGAACATGTTATTGACGTGCTTTGAATCCCTGGAACTAAAGGAAATATCCTTAATATAAATACTGCTAGGGTGTTTCATCATTGGCATGAAATTGGATTCATGTTGCTTTATTTTGTTCATCTCAATCTGCATTGATATGCATCCACTCTTGTGTATCCTGGTCGCCTTACTAAACCGCTTTGGCCTTGCTTTTGGTTGCTGCCATAACGGATAATCCTTGACAATTTATCCTAGTCGATGCTATCTGAATATCTTTTGTTGGCTGCAAGTTTCCTTGAACTGTTAGCGCAAGTTTCTATTAGCTTATGTTATTTAATCTGGGTAAGTCCAAAATCAGAGTGCTATATAACATTAAAGTTAAAATGATTATTATAGTTCGTTGCTGTTCAACTTCGGTTGTGTTCAGAATCGACGTGTATTTGCAATGATACATATATATACTGAGATACATATATATGTGTAACGTCAGTTAAATTCCTGACAACTGTATGAAAACAGTATGTCTTGGTCCGCAATCTGTGAATTAGGTGGTACTTTAAAATAAAATAAGTGGATATATATATATATTTATACACAAATACATACGTATATATATGTAGATCCATATATAAGTAAGTTTATTTTACGATATCTTTAAAATTAAACTTGGTATCCTTTATTCTTAGATAATGCTATAAACTGATCTCTTGCAGTTGTTTTATTGACAATACTCGATTAGGGGGAAACGTGGTTAAATTGATTAATATATATAATATATCTATATATATGTGTGTAAGTAAATATATGTATATAGTGGAGTTTATTGTTTGTTTGAAATAGTAGAAGTATATGATTGTTTCTTCTAAAGAATGAGTCTAAATTTGAAGTTAAGATAGATCATGTGGCTGTAATCAAATAGTTGATATTTTGAGTTGGATTATTTGCAACCTTTGAATACCATTCTATATTGCTTATTTCTTTTATGTGTCCGATTTATTTCGTGAAGCAAGTGATTAGGTTTTGTTTGGAATTGCATTTGGGGCCTTAATTCGTTGTCTAGACATCTTGTGGAGTGAACTTTCGGAGTATTCTAGACGTTAGGATGGTTAATTTTCTTGATGGAAATGTTGATCATTTTGATTGGTTATGTATTTCTATTGATCGTTAGACTTGAACCATGCGTTCAACTATGTGATTGGTTCTACTTTTGAAATTTGTAAGCGGGAAGAGACTTTGCCTCACTTTGAAACTTGCTTTGGGTTTGAGTTGTGTAAGTGGATATGTTTTATTTTTCAGTGGTTTAGAGTCGTCAGTAGGGGAGTGGCTCTCAACTGGGGGTCCGGCACACAAAAGGGTGTCAGGGTAACTCACTGAGGGTTTAAACAAGTGATAATCTAATAAATTTAATTAGGGGGTTTGGGTAGTTCTCATTAAAAAAGATAATGGATGTCTCTCTCATGGTTCAAGTGCTTCTTTATGCTTGAGGTGAGACAAGAAGCATAGTTTGTATGGGGCTCCGACGGCCGGTAGAGATAGCCAGGGTAACCCAGGATGGGGGTCTGGTAGCCTAGGAAGGTTACGCTAGGGTAACCCATAGCAAATTATGCAGTGACATTCCTACGACAACTGAGTATCCTCGTGATGTTGTTTCTACTTACTTTGGTATGCCTCTAGAAGTGGTGTTTTGTTGATTAATGTTGTATGTACTTGTTTATTGTTGTTTTGTCAGCCTTGCGAGTCTGTTGTCCTTGACTATCTGTGTTTGGTGGGACCCGTTGTTACCTCCTAGCACGGGGGGTGAACCTTTGGGTTCACATGGTTGCGTGGAACATATTACGTTCTCCATTGGGTGCCCAGTCAAAGTTTGTGCTAGATGGAGTGATACTTCTTGCAGTGTTTCTAGAGTTCTTTCAGAGTTGGAGATGCCTTATTTTATAGTATCTTGTACTTTCAATTGTACCCCATGTATTGTACTTGTTATGTCATATTGATGTATTGATGTAATCTTCCCATGGACATCTAGGAAGTTTGTGGTAACATGTATAATAGTGTACTTGTATATTCTTGTAATTGGTATAACTGATGTTTAACTTGATGATGTTTATGGAATTTAGTAAGTATTGTAATTGCAGAAATATGCTATACTCATGATGTTTATGTGATGGAAAATTACTTGATATTACATGTTTTTTCATTGGAATTATGTAATATTGTGGATACATGTACTTGTGGATTATCTTTTATCATGGTTAGAGATATTGGCTCTTAGTTGTTTAAACTTTATAATGGATGTGAGAGTTGTTGGATACATTAGCACGTAACACAATCATGAACCCCAAAGGATTATTAGATGTGTTTGTGTACTATTATCATTGCAATTTATGTTTTGCACTTTATGCAGAGGTTTGTTACTTGAAATTAAAAAAAAGTGCCTTAAATGTTGTTGTTATAGTTTCCTTTGGGGTTGCGTGGCGGGGCATTACATCTTTAGATTGAGTTTTCACAAGTCTTGTTAAATCTACAACATCATTTGCTAATAGATCCAATTTCTTGAATATAGCAATTAGATCAATTATTTCTTGATCATACTTGTTTGTTCTTTTAGAAGAAGAATGCTTAGAAGAACTGGCTTTAATCTTCTGTCATGGCAAGATTTTATAACCATGATCAAGGTTTTGTGAAGATCTTTTGTCCCATTGTTTAAGTTGCTTCTGAAGCTCTTCCTTCTCTATTTGGAGGTTTTTCATTCTTCGTAAATGTTGATTGACAACATCCCTTGTTTCTTCTCTAGTTCCTTCCATCTTGTAAGGATCTTTAGATTTCTCAATATCTAATTTCATTTGTACAACTTTCAAAGAATTTTTTAATAATGTGACCAAGAAATCTTCATCCTTCTCTGATAAGGATGCTTAAAATTCTGAGCTTGAAGAGGAAATCTTTTTGTGTTTGTCTCTATGTTTAACCATATTATATCTAACAGGAACTATTTCTATTAGTTCATACAAATCATCCATTTCTTGAGAAACATAATTAACATTAATCACTTCCCAATCTTGATTATAGTATTCAAACATTGCATAAACCTTTGTAATAGGATTAAGCTTTTTTGGACAATTTGTGGCATAATGAGGTCCCTTACAGATAAAACATTTTACATCCCTAGGTATTTTTCTATTCCTTCTTTTTAACATAAATGGTGGAGGGTTTTTAGGAAACTTTCGTTTCTGGAAAGGAACAATCTTATATTTCCTTTTGGAACCATATTTTTCATGCTTGCTTCTTTTAAATGTATATTCACCCTCATAAGGTATATGGAACACTTTTTACACTTAAATGTCCTTCCACAACCCTTTTTCTTAAACTGCTTTAGATTGGTGAAATCCTTTAACTGGTTAATTGGAGGTAAGTCACAAAATTCCTTCAAATTGCAAGTATAATTATACTCATCTTTGTTATTTTGTAATGCCCCTAAAAGACAATGTTTCTCCAATTTATAACCAATCAAAGATTTGAGTTATGCAAAAGTACACTTGGCTATTGTCTTACCTTTCTTTTTCATATTATAATCTTCAGCCCATACACCCAAACCACAAGGAAAAGAATTCAAATAATTTTCTTTTGTTGTAACATCTTTAGTTTTTTCTACAATAATCATGTAGTTTTCAAAAGAAAGATTGTATTCATGAAACTTAGCTAAGTTCTTGAGTTTCATTGCTTGCAACATCTTTTTTTCCTCAGTAGCTTGCTTCTTTCTATCTCCACAGAATAGATCCATGATCAAGAACTTAAACTACTCAAATATGGCTGAAAATATATCATTTTTTCCCATATCTATCGGTTTGACTACTTCCTCAATGATTTGGTCATTTTCATGAACTGTTGTTGTTGGGCCATCATCTAGTAGATTATTCAACTAGTTTCTTAATTTTCCTGATAGAAGTTGTACTACATAGAAAACCTTTGTTGTTTCTAACCACTAACTAGTTCTATCAAAGAAACTTTCTAAAGTATCTGCCCAGGTGCAGATTATATCATAAGGGTCTACTATCTTATCAATATTAAGTATATTGCCTGCTGCCACATATGGCTTTAATTGTTCAGGTTTTACATTTTCAGACATCACATCCTTCATTTCAATATCAAACTCAACCTTTATAAGGGTGCTGGCAAGAAGTTGAGTCCACTTTTTGGCCAAAACGTGGAAGTGTTTTTCCTAATTTTCAAAATTTGACACATTTCACCTTAAAATTTGAAGCACTTAGAGATGGAATCTTCAAAAAAGTCACTAATCATAAAATGTAGTATTTGGAGTCTAGTTTCTAAATATGTAATTTATTTCAATACTTGGATTGTACAAATTGAGTTTCAATAGGCATTTCTAAAAACCACTATTTAAAAGTCACTTTTTTTTACCATACCATGCACATGTATGACATCCATATTTTGACCTAAATTATCATATTTTTCTAAATCCTTTTGGAAAAATATTTGTGACTCACTGAAGCTTGTTTTCAATATTTTTTTGTATTTTTTTATTGATTTTTTCTTTTGTTAAATTTTTATTAGGCATATTTGTTGTTTTGAAAAATCATTGTGTACGACATGCATAAGATGACCTAAACTTATCTTTTTTTGAATTTTTTTTTTAAATTAAAAATAATTTTTTGAAGTTTGTTCTTGTGCAATCCGTTTGTCAAAATGTTACGTTGATCAAAAGTTATTAAAATAGCAAAAAACCCTGATATTTAAAGTTTATGGACTAGTTTTATCAAAAATTAATTGAAAAATAGAAAAAATAATCCAATTGTAAAAAAAATTGCATATTTGAAATCTACATTATCTCATCTAAAATAGGTTCTAATTTTGTCAAAAAAATTTGCAAAAAAAGTTGTTAGCCAAATGTCCAAACTCGGTATTTTTCTCTAACATTGTTAGGACCTTCAATTTGCAGGTCAAACTAGGTTGAAGGCCTAGGTTCAGATTCCCAATGCTTTTCCCGAACCAAAATACAAGCCAGAAACCTTACCACAAAGCAAATCCAATTTCATTTTTTAGAAATGGGATCTCGATTTAGAAAACGGGATCCCGTTTTGTAAATCGGGATCCCGTTTCATAAAAAAAATAAAAATTATGGTTCTACAAAATGGGATCTCGTTATTTAAAATGGGATCCCGTTTTCAAAATTGCCAAAAACAAAATATTTCCATTTTTGGAAATTTGTAAAATGGGATCCTATTTTGAAAATTTTCCAAACGGAAATTCCCAAAATGGAAAGTTTTCAAATCAAGATCCCATTTTGGGAATTTCCATTTTGAAAAATTTTCAAAACAGATCTGTTCTTAAAATTTCCAAAAGTGAAAATTAAAAGAAAAGGGGATCCCATTTGAAAAATGGGATCCTGATTTTTTTAAAAGCAGGATCTTTTTTTTAAAAAATGGGATCCCATTTTTAATTTAGGCTTGGGATCTCGAAGCTAAACGGGATCCCATTTTTTAAAAATAGGATCCCATTTCTTAAAAGGAAAGATCTCATTTTTGCAATGTCGATTTCAATTTTTTGGCTAAGGCAAAAAAATTCATGTTTCATGGACTCAACTTCTTGCACTTCCCAAGGTTGTATTTCTTGCAATTGCTTATAATTAGTAGAATCTAATTCTACCTCTTGAGTAGAGTCATCTACAATTTCTATAGAACATTCAGATTCTTCAAAGATGTCAGTATCAATTATTATTTCAATGGATTCTTTCTCAAACTAATCATCATCTTCAGATTCATTGTTAGCAAAACCAAGTTCATTCATGTGGATTGGTTCTATATTCTTTGTTTCGACATTGAGTTCTTGAAGCCAATCTCTTTTTTTATCCTGAATTACTGAACTATGTTCTTTTACCTTATGAATTGTAGTAGTTGTAGATTCCTTGGATGATCTAACTTCCTTACTTTTCTTTATCTGAGTTTCTAACCTTTTTTCTTGTTTCTTTTCTTTATTTTTCCCTGTCATGCTCTCTTGGCTAAGTTGTGTTTTCTCTTTTGTTTTAGCATATAGTTTGCTAGCTTTTTAGCTAAAGTGTCTATTAAAGCTTTCCTACTTGAATCCATAGTCTTAGCTTTTATGCCTTTCTCAGGATACAAATATGAAAATTTTCTATCTGGAAGCTTAAAATTTCCTTTGCTATCAACATATTTTCCTTTATCTTCAAAGACATTATGAATAATAGATGAAAGAAAAGAACTTGCATTAAGAGATCTTTGGCTTGCCATTGAAGAGTTTTAGGACTTACTGAAACTTTTTGCAGACCGTTTCACTGCTACTTTTACCATCTTACTATTCACCCTTCCACGATTGTCCTTCAGCTTCAACGCAGGATTTATGGCCTTACGACGACTCCACAGCTACTTTGTGTCTCTACCTTCGATCTTTCAATCTTCACACTCTTATTCCAGGTACCAACATATGACTCTTATGACAAAATTTCACTATGACTAGATCTTAATAGAACAGGGATCTATTATTAAACATCCATGAACATAACACTAAATAGAATCATTGCTCTAAACCTAGGCTCTAAACTGAAACAAGCTTTGGAATGAAACTAGGCTCTGATAAAATGTTGTTAGAGTGCAAAGTGTATTGTGTTGATATTGTATCATGTACATTGAAGATTAATACATGGTTGTCCTCTTTCTCTATGGCAAATTTTTCTAAAACTATTTATCCACCTAAATTTATGTTGCTATGGTTTGTTGATTTTTATCGTATTGTTGATTTATGCTTCATCACATAATATTGTATGGTAATAAATGATTTATAAATTCATTTCATATTTAAATACACTTTGAAGAAGATAGTATTGCATGGTTTTTTCAACTTGTTTCTCAACACAAAAGAATCTTTATGTACATCATAGTTTGGAGAAATTTTATGGTCTAATAGAAAAAAAAACATGGATTGAGAGGTAAGTTAATTATATAATGTATTCTTGTCTTTAAGATTAACACAAATTTAATACTCTTTTTAGTGATGGTTTTCTTATCTAAGAAAATTTTACAATATGAATTTTCAATTTTATTTTTTAATAATTCTTTGTTGTTGTCTTTATATTCTTGATTATTTAGTTATTACACCATACTAAATCTAATTCAAAAACTAAATTATGTTATATCTTGTAATCTCTAACTTAATTTCTCAATATGTATAACCATGATACAACCACATGAATCATGTATCTACTATTCTCATAAACCATACTTTGTAAATTATTTAATATTTTTAATTTTTAATCATTTTTCCTTAATATAATCAAACATAAAACATTATTAAGATTAATTATATTTTCTTTTGAAAAAAATTGAAGATGATTCTAAAGTAAATCAAATTCAAGCTCTTCAAAAACACACTTATACAAATAGAATATTAGTTTTTTAAAATTGTTTAACTTTTTTAAAAACTTAAATTCAAATGAGGTTTTATAATTTATATTTTTCAAAGTAAGGTTTTCTCTTAATTTATTTTTAGAAGTGTTAAGATCATTTTTCCCCTTAAATGTATAAAAAGTTGTTTCACGCATTGATAAATTTAATATATTTTTAAAAGTTATGTTCCTTTTATGATTTGAAAGGGAAATAATTATAAATTATTTTTATTTAAGTATAAACAATAAAGTTAAAAGTAGTTTAAAATAATAAAATAACCATTCTATTACATTTTAATATTTATGAATTCATTTAAAGCGTAATCATATAAGTTAAAAGTGTATTCATATAAGTCTAAATATTTATGAATTCATTTAAAGTGTAATCATATAAGTTAGATGTAATGTTTTGGGATTACTCAGTGAATCATCAAAAATAATTAAATGGATTGTAGAATTAGCCCTTAAAAGAGTTGGGGGGAAGAGTTGGAGAAGGGACAAAAATGAGGAAGGCATGAAAAAATAAAAAGGTAGGAAATCAGAGAAGAATTTTTTTTATAGAATCAAATTTATTGAATACTAGTTAGAATAATAGATTAAATAAAACTAAAGAAAAAGTTGTATTAAAATACAAATTAAAAAGATAAATATGTTAATAAATAGAAAATCAATGCTAGAAGTAAACTCTTCAACCTTGATATTAGATTAAATGAAGATATAAAAATGAAAAAAGATAAACCAAACAATGCCAATAATAATAGTTTAAATATGCATGCATGAATAATAATGAAAAATTGTATTAAAATTAACAATTGAAAATAGAAGCACATGTGAACAAGGAATAAATGTAAAAAGGCAATTAAATATAAAAGGAAAAACCAAAACCACAAAAAAAGATAACCAATCAAAAATAAAAATAAATTAAAGGAAAGCAAAAAATATTAATTAGGATTGAAAAGGAGAAGATAAGAATAATTAGGAATGAAAAGAAACTTAAATGAGGTTGAAATAAATCGGGTTGGTATCTATATGTTGCTTGCAATTTAAAAATAAAAGAAGGTTAAAGGAAAGCAACTAAAAAGTTGAATTACACATGCAATAAGATAATATTAAAGGAAAAATAATAAATAGAAACTAGCCAAAATAATATAATAAGTAAACCAAATGAGAAAGAGGAATTATTAAGAATGCAAATTAATAATGTGGGGAATATATCAACAAATAAACAAACAAACAAAGTAAACACAAACAAGATACTAGATTAGTTGAGAGGAAATAAACATAAAATAAAGAAAAACCAAGCAATATTAATATATCAAAATAGATTTTAAAAACATGCAAGAAAATTAATGAAAAACATGAAAAAGTAAATGCAAATAGATGACCAATAAATTAGCTAAAAGATGATAAGTTATAATTTTTTATGGATAATATAGAAGAATGAAACAAACCAAAAAATTAAAAATAATGAAAAATAATATGACGAAAGAAAATACAAATGAATAAGAAAGAAAAGAAGATTAAAAGAAACTAAAACTACATAAAAAGAATAAGAATGAAAAAGGGGGGGTGAATGAAGAAATAAACTAAGACTACAAAGAGTGAGTGAATAAAACAAAGGGTGTGGGAGTGATTTTGAAAAAAAATTAAGATAAGAGATTGAGGTTGAAAGCATGAAGAGACAAAAAGAAAAAACAAAGGAAGGAAGAAAAAAAATGGTATGATAGAGGATACCATACAGGGGATTGGAAGAGGGGGAGGAGTATATGAGATTCAAACAAGACATGGGGATGAAAGATGAGAGGGAGGAAACGAAAAAGAGAGGAAAATAAAATGGACTGAGAGGGTAAGAAAGAAAGGGGAAAGAAGGGAAGAGGGGTTTGGTTGAGAGGGATGGGGGTACATTTAGGAGGAGGTTAATAAGGGGTTCTAGGAAGGGCTAAGGTGCCATCCCTCATCACGGTTTATATTGGTAGGGTGGCTTTTGATAAGGATGCACTCAAGAATTTTAAGCTTGAAGAAATTATCTTAACAAAAACTTGGGTATCTTCAAGGAAAATGTGATGTTTGGTGAGGGAGGAGTGCTCAACTAGGGTCAATTTCAAGATACGATCATGTTTAATATCTATACTATGTTCTTTGATCCTAGTCAAGGTGGACCGACCTGTTTCTCCAATATAGGGGATCCCACAAGATAATTGATCTTGTAAACACTGGAGTGAAGGGCGGATTGCAAAGGATCCTTGGTAGAAGAGATGAGCTTCCTCGTGGTGGAAAGGGGTTTGAAAGTGCAAAGGAGGCCTTTTTTACGAAGGTTTTTTGAGATCATGTTAGAGATGCCCTCAACATATGGGAGAGTGGTAGTGGGGGCGTTCTCAAGAGCCAAAGGTTTGGGTTTGGGGTTCACAATTTTTTTGGAAAGTTTAAATTTTTTGAAAATGAATTTATGACTATAACCATTTAGTTTGAAGACATGATAGAGGTGGGAGAGCTCTTGGTCAATGTGTTATTTGTCACAAATGTGATAGGCTTGAGTTGTTAGTGTCTTAAGGACACTGGATTTATGGGTAGGGTGGTGGTGAGAGGATGCATGCAAGTAAAGATCGATGTCGGTTGATTTTCTATAAATAGTATATGCAAAGGATCCATCATCTTTTTTGATGATGAGTGTTATTTATTTTTTTAGAACCAAAATTAATCTCAGTCCTAACCTATAAGCTTTCCATGACCCAATTACCAGCTAGGGTGAGGATTTTCCAACACTTAAGTAGATTAGTTACTACTTTACTTCTCTTCGGGATCTGTGAAACCTAGGGAGGGTAATCCCTTATATACTCATAATATTCCACGCTTAGTTTAGAGTATTTCCTCACACAGATGCACAATTTCATGAAAATCACCTCACCAAAAGCATGGAAAACCTTAGATAGAAGTGTTATTTATTTTCAAGAAGTGCTCCTTCATACTTAGAGTTGGGACATTGTAATTTAAAGTATGTCGAATCATTCTCCATCTTAAATCCTGGGCCCAATTCAATACTGAATCAACTGACCATAAGATAAACTAACTAGATAGTCGTTGCTTCATCTAAGGAAGAAAGAGAATTATAACTGGTAATGAACTGGTAATACAATATTAATTTAAATTCAAAAATTAGTGGACTATTAGAGTGTTACTTTGTAACATCTAACTCATTGTATTTTCAGAATACCACTTCCTTACTAAATCATGTATACTTTTCTCGCAAACCAATGAGATTATTTCAACATTTAATCAATTCATTGAATTGAAGTGCAAAACAAATTAATACATTCTGTGCAAATTAAAAAAGACAAATTAATTTGTCATTAACAATATTAATTCATAACTTGGGAGAAAACATAGACTAGAGTAAAATTCTTCTTCATTTCTGATATTTCATTGTAAAACATATTCAAGATTTATATGCAGTATAACTTTCATCTTAGACTTGCTTCTGATATATCTTACTAGAGTATCTATTTACATTCTATTTTACTACTAGAGCTTAGTATCTACTATGACCTAATTCTAGACTCAAAATTCTGAACTCTCTCTATTTTTAGCCATGAAATCCCCTTTATATAAACTGGGGAGCAACAGGCACCCGCCTGAATTACAATTTTAATTTCATTTTGAGTTCATTTCAAAACCTATTTCTAACTAACTCCTCGAAGGACTCCCTAAGTGGTTTCATAGGTAATCATTTTAGAACAGGGGAGGAAAAAAACATGTTTATAATGTTATCTATCACTATCACAACATTCATTATTGGGAACAAAAAGGATTCGGTTCATATCATCTAGAAAACCTCCACATTAGCACAGGAAAGAAAAAGACAAACCATGGACACATGAAAATTAATACCTCCAATGCAACGACCATGGTGTCATAAAAAAGAAAAATAGGAGGTGACCCTTATTCAGAGTCATCGGCATCCGAAAATTCCCAACCACTTCTAGTCCTTGTTGCAATTAGAGGTATTACCAGTACGTCGTCATTAGAGCTATCATATGGCACTAGGAAACGAAAATACTGGCCATAGTCTGAGTCTGTCTCAGCTTCAACATTTGAAGGAGTATCAGAAAGCACAATAAGAGAGCTTTGCTTTCCCTAGCTGGTCCAATAACTTTTCTTCTTCTTTCTGGCCTTCTTCACTAGCAATGCCAATTCCCTACCTTTGAGTTCATCCCCTTCTCCTAGAAGGGTCCTATTTCTCAAGCGATAAGTACTTTGCACAATTGTCTTCTTTTTATGGCCTCTAGCCGTCCTCTTTCCCTTTTCAATCTCAGGGGAAACCATGGTTTTCTGCTTAGTTACCTCCTCATGAAATTTTGACATACTTAACCGACTAGACCTCCTAACAGGTGGAGTTTCCTCACCAGTTTTTTCCATCTTGTCAAAGCTAACAAAATGATAATTAAAAGGTCTTTTGGTTCAACACCCATAAGAAAAACACCCCAATCCCAGTGATAACAACCAATTCAAGTAATAAAAGTCCTAAGTAGACCAAAGAACTTAATTTCATACCAACCTAACCAAGACGATAAAATTCTACCACAAATTGATCAACAACCCTTCACACTTATCCTAACACACATTGTAGACTAAAAAGATAATGAGAATAATCATCGATCATTCTGCATTAAATAGAGATTTCGAGCATGCAAAATTAATGATAAAGAACTCATTGCATGAGCAAACTGGTAGCCTATTAGTTTGGCTCTGAATCTGGACCATTCATCGAAGAGCAATTAAAATCATCTAAGGTGGCCATGAGCATCATTTTTCAACTACTATCAACTTGCTTCTTGAAAACAATGATGCTACCTCAAATATTGACACATTATTCCTTAACCCTGATTTAATCATATATGTCCTGACAATTTGGCATGTATTTCCAACCTAATCAGTGCTCTTCATTAATATCCGTGAAGTACATAAGACTAGTTTAGAGAGAAACTTTCCTTGCACTCCTGCTCGCTTCATTTTTGATCCTTTCCTAATCGTGAGGTGCTCATTAGCAATGAAACTACTTATGTGATGGCTTTCTATTTGTTGGATTGTCCTGCTTTAAAGTTTTATCAAAGGTCATCCAATTCTTTCACTGATCCCCCTCTTACTTTGCACGAGATCCCCTAGGATGCTGCCACATTGCTCCTTTCATTAATGGTTTTTGCCAAATCACACTTTATCCCTAGAATCACATCAGTGATGAGAGATACTGTGAAAACACCAGATCTTGGGCATGTGCACTTGCATAGAACAAATGGCACCAAAGATATTTCCCATAAGATCATATCAAAATTAGCAAAAGAAAAACCCTTTTAGAAGGCACCGATTGCTTATGGCTAATTTAGAACTTATGCTCTAAGATAAATTTGTGATGAGCAATAAGGCCTTCGTTCATCACTAATTCTCCTCATATATTGTTTAAGCAATGAGCGATAAATGGTTTACATTTTTTATAGGGTTAATCACACATTGCTAATGTGAGAACTACTTTTTACAACATATCTGCGATCATACGGTGCGACATCATATTGCTGGCCGCTATTACAAATTTTCTTTTTAAATGGACATCCATGATGGGGAATATGTACATAAGGCTAAGAACATCGCTCAAGGCTATTACAAAGTTGAAGGATCGGATACCATTGGTGATGAATGATATCAAAGGGAGGTACCACTCATTTCTCATTGATATTACACAGTGTAAACCTATGAACAAATCAACGACGAGCAACATAGTTACAAGGGACATCAGGACTTAAGTGAAAGTTTTATGCACATGCTCATACGTTGTTCTAAAAGAGGGTACTTCTCTAGGGCGACACGAGAACAGTAGGCTCTTAACTTTGGAAATATGTGGAACAATGGACGTAGTGATCAAATGATGATTCCCCTTCCCTTATGTGACTGACAATAGACACTATACAACCAATAGCAAAACAAAACACCAAGAAACTAAAAATAAACAAATCCCTAAACCTCATATAAGAATCCTACAATCAAATGTAACAAATGTTTTTAGGTTAGAATTCTTAGAGTTTTAACATGAGTACACTAAAATTTACAAAATTTTGAAAGTGCCATCATTGGCTCTTTCTAGGGATATTTGTTCCTTAGGTTACGGAGTGAGAATTCAGATCTTCTAGGAGAAGCAGACCGAGTGCCTACTCCATTGGGAAACATAGTCGAAAAGTCATCTACCCCCAACTACTTTGGTTTGACAAGTCAAACCATACCTAATGGCCCAAGGCCACCAAAAAATGTAGGCTTGCTCTTACGTTTGTCATAAACAAACTTCTCATTACACCTCATTGAATCCAATCTAAAAACATTATTGCAATATTCCCAACCAATTATGCTAGCATTTCTAACAAGTTTGCAACTACCATGCATCTGGGAATCAGGCATATCCTTAAAATAATGTGTTGCATGTGGTAGTAACTCATAATTTTTATCATTCAAAACATTGTTGATTTTAAAACAACCTTCCTCAATGTCTTTCCTATTACCACAATGCAAGGAACCTTCAACCAGCTGAAGAATTTGGCACTCATATTCTTCCAAGTAGCTAGTACTATCAGGCTCAATCTTCATAGTAGTTTGCATGTTAAAAGTGAAACAATCATGGGAACTAATTACAAAATTTTCTCATTATGCAAACTATTTTTAAGTGTTTGTAGTAAAACACACTCATACGTTGGCACATAGTGTTACTGTGTCTCAATATGTAGGTGTAGAGAATCATCAATAATCTCTACCCTATCCTTATTCTTACTTACTCTGTCGTCTTCTAAACACAACATATCAACATCTTCATAATCTAAAGCCTGTTCAAAAGTGAGTAATTCTGGGTCCAAAAGATAATCTGATTACTTCTTTAAATTAGCCTCTATATCCACATGAAAAAAACTCATAACTAGGCTCATTTAAATAAGGAAACAGGTACTCATTCAAATCTGTATTGGGAATTTCATAGTTTAGCTTATTAGATACATAAGTTTCATGGGTATATATTGTTTCTAACTCATCAAAACAAGTTTTTGAACTTACATCAGCCTGCATACTTTCATGCTTATCGTACAATTCATTATTAGAATCAAATGGTTGTTTGTCATTACCCACATTATCACCATGCTGACCAACTAGTTCATAACTGGAAGGAAAATGACTTCCACTAGAACTGCATGCATCACCAAGTTGTAAGTCAAAGTGTACCATGATATCACCATCATCAGAATCTAAAAACTCAATGGAGTGGGTGTCATAACAACAATCCTCCTCTTTTAGCATTTCAATATTGGACTTGGTGTCATCGTTGAGTTGATCATCCTCTTGAGGATAGACACAAACATTTTCATTGTCATGATCATCAATGGTAGACATTGTATCATTCAGTATTTCTTCCTTCTCAATCATGCACTTGTCTGTATCTGAAACTGCAAACATGTATTTGATCTTTTGTACTCATACAACTGTTGATTTCATCAACATGTTTACCCATAGTTAAAGATGTTCAATTTTGCATATATTCATTTCTTTATTTTTCCATATTGTCTAAGCATGTGTAAGCCATTTGCATATACAAAATTTTAAAATTCTTTAACAATGCACTAGATCCCTCCTCAAAAGCTTCAAAATACATATGAAGGCAATCTAATGTACAATCTAATGTACTAGGTCTGAAACTTTCAGGGATTAGTGAAAGAGCAACAACAAACCTGTGACTGAAAGCAATGCTTGACTCTTCATCTTGTTTCTTGAGCTATTTTAACTTTGTGACTAGATTAGAAGGCTCTTTTGCAAATTCTTCTCTATAAGCATCCACTAGTTTATCCCAGGAAGGAAAGGACTTCTTAGGAAAACTTAAATACCAATCCTTAGCTTTAGCTTCAAGGGATCTAACAAAAAATCTCATCCACATATCCTGATCTCCAAATGAATGTTTCACCATGAAATTATAGAAATTTTGGACATGTGCATCTCCTTCATATATATTATATCCATTAAACCTAGGCATCTCCTTATAGACATGAGATGGCATACTTTTAACCTTATAATCAATCCATGACAAGTCTAGTTGGTCATATAATGAGTCAAAAGAATTGATAAAAGGTGTAACAACTTGACTAGCATATCTAATATGATTATCTTTTAATTGGGCTTGTATAGCAATCAGGTTCCTTTTGCTTAACTCTCTAACTCCCTTTTTGAATACATCTTTCCATTCTGGCCTAATCCTAGGGTTATTCACACTTAGGTTCATGCTTCCTTTGGTATCAACTATCTGAGGGTTTTCAAACTTCTGAAGCTTCTTGACAATATGCATCCAAGTTTCTAATGGCATGGTTATTTCTCTTTTATAATCCATGGATGTATGTAATTTTAATTTCAACTAAGGGTGCACAATCATAACCATGAAAAATTGAAGAATAACTATAAATAGATAGCAATCCTTGAGATATATCACTTTATTCTAACCATCCATACTTTCTACTTTGTGAATAAAACTTCAAGTGGAACAACAGATGCAATCCATATGACAGGTTCAATAAATAAAAATATGTAGAGAACCATGTACCTTCACACCTCCAGTTGTTGTAACTTTGAATAGATATTTTTTAGGTTACAAACAATAGCCCTTGATGTGTAAAAATTGTAGAGCAGAGTTGCCACCTCTTCAACAAGAGGAAAACCTTCCAAGAAAGAATATCTTTATATGAGTTCTTCCAGCAGAGTCACCATAGGGAAACACAAACTACCTTGCAGACTTCAAACTTCTTCAACACTTGAACCAAATGTTCACTTTGTCTTGACTCTTTAAAATGGTCTTTGACATATTTGTATCAAGGATACAAAAGTGTCCCTAGCAGAGTCGCCATTTATGTTTGTTATTTTTTTAGAACCAAACTTAATCTCAGTCCTAACCTATGAGCTTCCCATGACCAAATTATCAGCTAAGCTGAGGATTGGCCAACACTTAAGTAGAGTAGTTACTACTTTACTTCTCCTCTTCGGGCTCTATGAAACCCAGGGAGGGTAATCACTTATATACTCATAATATTTCACACTTAGTTAAGAGTATTTCCTCACACAAATGCACAATTTCATGAAAATCACCTCAACAAAAGCTTGGAAAACCTTAGATAGAAGTGTTATTTATTTTCAAGATGCACTCCTTCATACTTAGAGTTGGGACATTGTAATTTAAAGTATGTCAAATCATTCTTCATCTTAAATCCTAGGCCTAATTCAATATTGACTCAACTAACCATAAGATAAACTAACTAGATAGTCGTTGCTTCATCTAAGGTAGAAAAAGAATTATAACTGGTAATGAACTAGTAATACAATCTTAATTAAAATTTAGAAATCAATGGACCATTAGAGTGTTACTTTGTAACATCAAACTCACTATATTTTTACAATACCACTTCCTTACTAAATTCTGTATACTTTTCTCGCAAACCAATGAGCTTATTTCAACATTTAATCAATTCATTGAATTGAAGCGAAAAACAAATTCATACATTTTGTGCAAATGAAAAAAGACAAATGAAGTTATCATTAACAGAAACCAAGTGGGAGGAGGTTATCTCACACTCAAAGTCCAAAAAAGAAAAAAAGAAGCTGAAGGAAACTTCAAGTGGTATGGTCACCAGAACTAGAGCCAAGGCCGATTGTGGGATTTCCAAGCCTTGCCTAGGAAGAAAATCTGAAAAATGGAAAAGAGAGCAAGGTAGCCTTCAAGATATTGCAGATGGTATCCAAATGACCATCCCAGAGATACTTCAATCCCCAGGTAAGAAATGAAAATTATGTCTTGGAATATAAGAGGGCTGAATAACCGTCATAAAAAGGATGTTTTGCAAAATTTTGTTAGGGACCACAAACCTGATATTCTTCTTATTCAAGAAACTAAAATGCCTAAAGATAAAGTAGAAAATCTTTAAAAAATTCAGAATTGTGGGGTTCATGGAAATAGTTTTGCGGGTGCTTCGAGGGGAATAGTTACTTTTTGGAATAAGATGTTTATTAAAGGTGAGCCCTTAATGGAGAATGGTAATGTTGTGGCCACTAGATTCACCCATATAAGAGACATTTTTTGCTGGATTCAACCCAATATATATGCCCTGAATTGTAAGAAAGCTAGAAATTCCTTCTAGTTAGAGTTAACTGGTTTTCGAAGATGTTTTGTCAATGAACATTGGCTGGTCATGGGTGATTTCAACACACCCCTCATGAACGTTGAGAAATTTGGGGGTTCTCAAATCAATTGGGAAAGTAAATCTGGCCTTTCTGACTTCATAAACAATAATGCCTTGATTGACTTAGACCCTCAAGGGGCTTCTTATACCTAGACTAATAGGAGATTAGGGCCTGAATTGATCCAAGTGAGGCTTGATAGGGCCCTTATTTCTGGTCAATGGTTTATAGACTATTTTTGTGCTTTGAGAGCCTTGTCAAGGGTAGGATCTGATCATCTTCCCATTTGTCTTTTAGCGGACCCTACTAAGTTGAAAAAGAACTTCCCTTTCAGATTTGAAAAATTCTAGCTTTCTCATCCTCAAATTTTTGAGGAAATTCGCAGTTGGTGGAATATAGATATTTCTGGCACAGTAATGTTCAGGATTGCTAAAAAATTAAAGGAAGTGAAAACTAATGTGCGAAGGTGGAAAAAGGATGCATTTGGGAATATTTTTGGCTCTAAAATAGAAATTCAGGGCAAAATTCAGGAGATTCAAGTTAAAATCCAGAAATGGGGATACATTGAAAATTATAGAGAAAAGGAAAATGAACTCCTCATTCAATTGCATGACATCATTGCTAAAGAGGAAGTGTTTTGGCGACAAAGATCTAGGGTGTCTTGGTTGACTGAGGGAGATAGAAATTCCAGATTCTTTCATCTGTCTGCCTCGAAACATAGGGCTGCTAACAGAATCACTCGTATTGTTTCTAATGGGACTAGATTTAAGGAAGAAGATGATATCAGGGAACAAGCTGTCCTTTTCTTTAGCAACCTTATTTCCTGTAATGGAGAGATTGTTACTGAAGCTCAAGATTCCTTGATTGATGCTATACCTCAAGTGGTTGGTCATAATGAAAATTCCTTAATCACTGCTATTCCTTCCAAAGATGAAATAAGGAAAGTTGTCTTATCTTTTGATGGAAACAAAGCTCCTAGACCTGATGGTTTTCCTTTATTCTTCTTCCAAGTGTTTTGGAAAATTGTTGAGTTGGATGTGGTGAACGTTGTCAAGGAATTCTTTGGATCAAGATGTCTGTTGAAAGAATTGAATGCTACTTTTGTGGTCCTTATTCCTAAAAAACCTGGGGCTTTAGAGTTTCAAGCTTTTCGGCCAATCAGCTTGTGTAATTCTATTTACAAAATTATTTCAAAGGTGTTAACTTCAAGAATTCTTTCTGTGCTTCCCCAAATTATTGCTCCATAGCAGAATGGTTTTGTGCTAGGTAGGTACATTATGGACTATGTTGTTATTGTTCATGAGAACTTACACTCGTTAATGGTTTCAAAAACTGAAGGGTTTATTCTTAAACTGGACATTTCCAAAGCCTATGATCGGGTTGATTGGGATTTCTTGTTTAAAATTCTAGACAAGTTTGGTTTTAATAACAGAGTCATTCAGTTGGTGAACCAGCTTGTTTCGACAGCTACTTCTGCTGTCATTGTGAATGGATCACCATCAAGGTTTTTCCAGACCTCCAGAGGCCTCAGACAGGGAGACCCTATTTCTCCTATTTTGTTTACTATATTGGTTGAGAGTTTAGGTAGAAATATTAAAAAGCTTATTGATCAAAGATCCCTTGTTGGCTTAAGACCTTCTTCTTCTCTTCTTACTTGTTCCCACCAGCAATTTGTTGATGACACCATTCTTATGGGAAGATCTACTGTGACTGAAGCTAAGACTTTTAAAAAAAATATGAATCTTTATAAATCTACTTCTGGGCAAGTTGTCAACAGGGCTAAGAGTTCAATTTTTTTCATCAATACTTTGGAATATAGACAAGTCAAACTTGCTCGAATTCTTGGATGTCGTGTTGAGTCTCTTCCGTCAACCTATCTTGGCTTACCTCTTTGTTCTAAACCTTCAGACTCGTTCGGGATTTCTTTGGTTGAAAAATTCAATAAGAAGCTATCGGGGTGGAAAGGAGCTCTTCTTAGTCAAGCTGGAAAAATCCAGCTCCTTAAGGCTTCTCTGCAAAATCTTCCTACTTATGCTCTTAGTATATTTAAAATTCCTACTAAATATGCTGAGGCCATTGAAAAAATTTAGAAAAGGTTTCTATGGTCCGGAGTGGAGGACAAGAAGAGAATGCCACTTGTTGGATGGGATCTGGTCTGTACACCCAAATCTAGGGGGGCTTGGGTTTAAGGAAAATTAAAGTTTTGAATATGTCCCTTCTTGCTAAATAGCTTTGGAGAACTCTTACTTTAAATGGAGAATGGCGTGATACCTTAAAAGCTAAATATTTTAATAACTATGAGTCTTTAAATGAAATTATAAACTCTTCTTCTTTACCTCATGGATCTGTCTGTTGGAATGATATGGGTAGAGGAAGAAAGTTAGTGGAAATGGGAATTGGATGGCTGATTGGAAATGGAAATTATGTTAGGTTTTGGGAAGACAGGTGGCTTTTTAAAGATCCTTTAATTAGAATAGAGAAATTTAGTAAATGGATGAATGATTGTAAAAAGGAATTTGGAGTCTTGGTTAAAGATTATTGGAGGAATGGAGATTGGGTTGATCTGAAGACTATCAGTCATGATCTTGGCCCTGTTTAGTTGGCTTTCAGAGCCCTTAGACTAGCTCAACACCAAGTGGAGGATCTTGCTGTCTGGTTAGACAACCCGTCTGGTATTTTTTCAGTTGCCTCTACCACTTCTATGTTGGTTAGTCCGATGGAGCCTCCTCCCTTCTGGGCTAAGGCTTGGATTAATCACCTGACTCCGAAAATCAATATTTTCTACTAGATAATGCTACAGAATAAGATTCTCACTTTGGAAAATCTTGGAAAAAGAGGAATTCAATTACCAAATAGAGGTTATATGTGCAGGAATGAAGCCGAGACTTTTAATCATCTTTTTCTTCATTACCCTTTTGTGTCGAATATTTGGGATAAATTTCTGGGGCTTCTTGATGTGGTGTGGATTTTCCCTGCTTCTGTTGAAGATTTCTTCATTCAATGGAAAGCTCCTTCAAAAAATATTTTTGTGAGAAAGCTATGGTCTTTTATTCTACCTTTTGTGTCTTGGAATATTTGGAAGGAAAGGAACAATAGAGTGTTTAGGGATAAAGAGATGTCGAAAGGGGACTTGTATGCTAAAATTGTAAGGGCTATAAAGGAAAACTTATCTTTAATTCCTGGAAAAATGTTTGAGAAAGCTTTCTGGTCTCCTTTTGATATTGCTATGGCCGAAAAGTGGAATTCAAAATTAATTGGATCAAATGTCCTCAAACATGGTGTTTGTGGGAAAGAGAATGCTAATTGGTCTATGTCGCCTTTGGGCTGGTTGAAAGCCAATTTTGATGGCGCGGCTAAAGGTAACCCTGGAAAGCTGGCAGTGGGTGTGTTTTAAGGGACAACTCAGGGGCTTTTATTGCGATTTTTGCTTCAAACATCGGAAATCAAACTAATCATGTTGCAAAAGTTGTTGGGGATTTTCATGTAGTTAGCCTAGCCCTCAAGATCAACACGAAATATCTTTGGTTGGAGGGAAATTCATTGAATATAATAAATTGTATTCTTAGGCTTACCCCCCCTCGTGGACCATCAAAAAATGGATCGAAGACACAAAATATTTATTAAGTAAATTTGATAAAGTGAAAGTGTTCCACACCTATAGAGAAGCCAATAAGGTGGCAGATTTCTTCGCCAATGAAGGGGTAAAGAAGGGTGGGGAAAACACGTGGAGGAAGAATGACAACCTCCACCTTGAAGTGAAAGTGCTAATTTATTATGATTCAGTGCATGGAAGAGAAGACAATCTTAGTCATGATGAAATGGATAAAGATCAGGTACATCGATTTCATTAGATTTGATGGGACCGATGTCATTTTCTTTTTTAAGAAGAGTCTGCGGCACGCTTTCTGGGTGTTCGACAAAATATACCTAAATGGGACCCAGAGCAACTGTTCAGTTTTGTTTTACAGTGAGCTAAATATGGGTGGAGAAAGAAAACGTGTGGAGTCGAGCAATTTCTAGGAGCACAGAAAGAATGCTAAAGCGTGGGAAAGAATTGAAAAGGGAGGTTTAATCCCATATCTGGAAAAGCTCCATCGCACAGACGAGGGGATGGTGGACTATTTTGTTAAAAACTGGAAAAATGGTGAGATTGTGTTGTTTGGCAGGAATGTTAAGCTGAGTGAGGATTTAATTGGGGAGATAACAGGTCTTTCAACTGAGGGTGTTAAATTCTACCGTGACCGATGATTCTTTGATGAAGCGGTCATTAAATTTCCTAAAAAAGATAAGGAGAAAGTGAAGATGGTTAAGGTTGCTAACAACTACTTTGATGTGGAGTCCATCAAATCTATTTGGAGGAAAGTTTTAAGAGTTATCATGGAATATATCATAGTTGACGGGCGCTTTACCAGAGTTTATGGTTACCACTTTGCCATTTTGAACCATTTCCGTCACAAGGTTTGTATATCTCTGCCTTTTTATTTATTTTCTTCTTTGAAGAATTGAATCGATGATGTGGAAAGAAACCCTAGGAGGAATGTTATTATTCACCCTGGTCTTGTTAGGCTCATTTTTGAGCATTTTCAAAATTTACCTGCTTTGCCTAAAACTGTTGAAATTGAAGAGCTGGATGATGAGGAGACAGAGAGTAGTAGGGAGATCGAACCCCGGCCCCCCCTGCTTGTGTTCTTGTTGGTCATGATACCACTGCTCCCCTATCCTTGTCTTGTCAGAAAACCCTTAAGGATTATGCCCCGCTGTCTTGTCCTAAACTGCAACCTCTGCATGAGTGCCCTAGTCTGGGTTTTGCTTCACTGCCCTGTCTTAATCCCCAGCCGTCTCCTAGTTGCCCTACTCCGGGTTTGTCCTCTGGTTTAAAGGTAGCCCTGTTATGAAACTTGTTTTGTATTCTAGGAATTCTATGGAAATCCTCTCTGATAAGCCCATGGTCAGTAAGGAATCAGCCCCTAGTGCCCTTGCTTCTGAAAAATTTGGGAATGATCATTCTGAGTCCCCTATTCAGAATGAAATTAATTCGGCCCTGAATAAGCTTAAGCCTAAGGATTTGGTTAGTATAGCAGAAAAAAGTACGGATGGCCTGTTCACCGTTCTCAAATGGACCCAGAAAGAAGTTTGTGATCTGAAAGGTCGTGTTACTGATCTCAACAAAAAGGTCACGGATTTGGAATAGAAGATCAGTTGGAATTGTAGAGATAATGATGAACAGGAAACTCCACTACCGAGGAAAAGACAGCAATTAAAGGAGGATAGATTGGCTAGTATTGAGTGTAGCATGTCCAAGATTGGACAAAACATTAGGGCCACTGTTGCAAACAATCAAAAAATTGCTAGGCATAATACCATCATCATTAATGTAATGGTGGAAAAGCTTGAAAAAAACCAAAAGGGTTCACTGGTCGTGGATTTGGATGCGGACAGGGGAGGCAGCAGATCGGCTGGTGAAGGGATTTCGACTCGTACCAGGGCTAACATTAAGAGGAAGACCCCAAATTTATCACATACGGCTCAAATTCTTAAGCAGGGGTTACAAGACATGAAGGATGTTGAAAAGGAAGCCGAGGAGTTACTGAACACCTTGGAGTAACGTGGTGTTTTTGGTTGCTGGTTTTTTTGGGTGGTCCTTTTTTTGGGCCCTGCTGTCTCTTAGTGTTGTCATTTCCTTTTTGGGACAGCTGTCTGGTTGTTTGTACTTTTACTATTTTTCTTTTGGTGTTTAAACTCTGTGGTTTCAGGGCCCTGTAAAACCTATTTTTTCCTTTTCAAAAACAATATTCATTCATAACTTGGGAGAAAACATAGAGGAGAGTAAAATTCTTCTTCATTTTTGATATTTCATTGTAAAACATATTCAATATTTATATGTAGTATAACTTTCATGGGTATGTGCAGGATCATGGTATGCCAAAAAGTGGCAATATTTGTAGGGTATGTGGCTGATGACTTTTTTTTCACCCAAAATTAATGAAATAAAAAGGGTTTTAGAGAGATTCTCAGCTTTCCAAAAATATAAATTATGATTTAATTTGAATTTAATAAATAATTATTATTCATTTTCTATTAGAATTAATAATTAAAGTCCCGGATCGATAGGCTAATTGAAAACATCTATAACTTTCAACGGTATCATATTTTTGAATCCAAAATATGCCACATTCTATGCTTTACATACTATAGGATTAAAAAGAAAAATTAAATTTCATGAATTTTTGACCAAGTTAAGGTGGTCAATGATGAGTTTTTATATTTTCTAAAAGTTGTAATAAAAATTCATAATTAATTATTTACTTGGAAAAAATTACAAAAAAATATGCATCACATCCGACATGAGTCCTCTACTTATATATAAAATATTAAAAAAAATATTATCATTTTATTATGGTTAGGGTGGTGCAGGACACCTACTTCTTATTTTTCCCTGAAATTTAAGTACTACTGCATTGAAATTTCAAATTTTCACCAAATAGATTTTATTTATTTTTAAATAAACCTAGTATTTTAGAAACTACATTCAATTTTCTACAAATTCTATTCATACATACTTTTGAAATAATATAGATAACTTATTCAAATATTTACGTCAAGTTGCCTAACACTGATTTTTCTAAATTTTTTGCCACTTAAGGGCCTGTTTGGCATACCATGATCCTGCACATGCCCTCATCTTAGACTTGCTTCTGATATATCTTACTAGAGTGTCTATTTACATTCTATTCTACTACTAGAGGTTAGTATCTACTGTGACCTAATTCTAGACTCAAAATTTTGAACTCTCTCTATTTTCAACCATGAAATCCCCTTTATATAAATAGAGGAGCAACAAGAACCTGCCTGAATTACAATTTTAATTTCATTTTGAGTTCATTTCAAAACCTATTTCCAACTAACTCCTCAAAGGTCTCCCCAAGCGATTTCATATGTAATCATTTCAGAATAGGGGAGGCAAGAAACATTTGTATAATGTTAGTCGTCACCATCACAACATTCATTATTGGGAAAAAAAAGGATTCGGTTCATATCATCTGGAAAACCTCCACATCAACACGGGAAATAAATAGACACACCATGGAAACATTTAAACAAATACCTCCTATGCAATGACCATGGTGTCATAAAAAAGAAAAATATGAGGTGACCCTTATTCAGAGTCGTTGGCATCCAAAAATGTCCAACCACTTCTATTCCTTGTTGCAATTAGAGGTATTACCAGTACATCGTCATTAGAGCTATCATATGGCACCAGGGAACGAACATACTGGCCATAGTCTAAGTTTGTCTTAGCTTCAACATTTGAAGGAGTATCAGAAAGCACAATAAGAGATCTCTACTTTTCCTAGCTAGTCCAGCAACTTTTCTTCTTCTTTTTGGCATTCTTCATTGGCAATGCCAGTTCCTTGCCTTTGAGTTCAGATGCTTCTCCTGGAAGGGTCCTATTTCTCAAGCGATAAGTACTCTGCACAATTGTCTTCTTTTTATGGCCTCTGGCCCTCCTTTTCCCTTTACAATCTTAGGGGAAACCAAGGTTTCCTGTTCGGTTACCTCCACATGAAATTTTGACATACTTAATCGACTAGACCTCCTAATAGGAGGAGCTACCTCACCAATTTTTTCCATCTTGTTAGAGCTAACAAAAATGATAGTTAAAAGGTCTTTTGGTTTCACACCCACAAGAAAACACTCCAATCCCAGTGATAATGACTAATTCAAGCAATAAAAGTCTTAAGTAGACCAGAGAACTCAATTTCATACCAACCCAACCAGGATGAGAAAATTCTATGACAAATTGACCAACAACCCTTCACACTTAGCCTAACACACCCTATAGACTAAAAAGATAATGAGAATAATCATTGATCATTCTGCATTAAATAGAGATTTCAAGCTTGTAGAATTAATGATGCAGAACTCCTTACACGAGCAAACTGGTAGCCTATTAGTTTGGCTCTGAGTCTGGACTGTTCATCTGAGAGCAATTAAAATTTCATCTAATGTGGCCATGAGTATCATTTTTTGACTATTATGAACTTTCTTCTTGAAAACAGCGATGCTACCTCAAATATTCACACGTTATTCCTTTACCCCGATTTAATCATATATGTCCTGACAATTTGGCATGTATCGCCAAGCTAATCTGTGCTCTTCATTAATATCCATGAAGTACATAACACTAGTTTAGAGAGAAACTTTCCTTGCACTCCTCACTTCATCGCTAATCATTTCCTAATCCCAAGGTGCTCATTAGAGATGAAATTACTTATGTGATGGTTTTCTGTTTGTTGGATCTTCTTGCTTTAAATTTTTATCAAAGGTTGTCCAGTTCTTTCATTGATCCCCCTCTTGCTTTGCGTGAGATCCCCCAGGATGCTGCCACATTGCTCCTTTCAATAATGGTTTTTTCCAATTCACACTTTATCCCTAGAATCACATCAGTGATGAGAGATACTATGAAAACACCAGATCTTGGACACATGCACTTGCATAGAACAAATGGCGCCAAAGATATTGCCCATAAGATCATATAAAAATTAGCGAAAGAAAAACCCTTTTAGAAGGCACTGATTGCTTATCACTAATTTAGAACTTAAGTTCTAAGATAAATTTGTGATGAGCGATAAGGCCTCTGTTCATTGTTGATTCTCCTCATATATTGTGCAAGAAATCAGCAATAAATGGTTTACATTTTTTATAGGGTTAATCACACATCGCTAATGTGAGAACTACCTTTTACAACCTATCCGCGATCATACAATGCAACATCATATCGCTCATCGCTATTACAATTTTTCTTTTTAAATGGCCATCTGTGATGGGTGATATGAACGTAAGGCTAAGAACATCACTCATTGATATTACAAAGTTGAAGGATCGGATACCATTGGCGATGAGCAATATCAAAGGGAGGTACTGCTCATCGCTTATCGCTATTACACAATGCAAACCCATGAACAAATCAGTGATGGGCAACATAGTTACAAGGGACATCAGGACTTCAGTGAAATTTTTATGCATGTGCTCATAAGTTGTTCTAAAAGAGGGGACTTCTCTAGGGTGACATGAGAATAGTAGGCTCTCAACTTTGGAAATATGCAAAAAAATTGACGTAATGATCAATAGATGATTCCCCTTTCCTTATGTGAACGACAATAGATACTATACAACCAACAAAAAAATAGAATTTCAGGCAACCAAGAATAAACAAAACCCTAAACCTCATAGAAGAACCCTACAATCAGATGCAACAAATATTTTTAGGTTAGAATTCTTATGGTTTTAACATGAGTACGCTAAAATTTACAAAATTTTGAAAGTGTCATCAATGAGGACATCAAGGAAGGGGAGTTGATTATTGGATTCAAGTTCCATAGTGAATTGGATGCATGAGACAAGACTATTTAAGTGGGAGAGGAAGAGGTTTAAATGCTCAAGGCCATGAGGCCAACATATGTTAGTATCATCATCATAATGTTTCCACCATTTGGGTTTGAGGGGGAAGGAGTTGAGAGAAAGCTGCTCAAAATGCTCCATGTAAAGGTTGGCTACAATAGGGGATAAAGGAGATCCCATTGTCGCTCCATGGGATTGCTCATAAACTATGTCTTTATTGAAAATGAAGGTAAAATTGTAGCTTTGAACTTGTAAACCTATGTGACTATAGATTTAATTAAGTGTTCTTTGTTACAATTCTTTGTGTATGATTAATATGTTTAGATTAATTTTACCAATTGTAGAAAGAGATAGAAGATTGTAGAAGAATGAGACAAGAAGATAGAAGTGACACAACATATATGTGGATAAAACCTTTCGGGAAAAAAATCCACCACCAAAATCAATAGTGCTTGTATTATTCAAACTTAGAACAAGATTATAATAACACTGTATCAATCCTTGATTTATATGCTTCCTTTTCCTTCAACAATCCTTCTTCACAACCTTCACAAAACTCTCATACACTTTTTGCAGCACAATCTATCCATGCATTCCATTTGACCAAGCATGAGTCCATACATGCCATGCCATGCTTCAAACCCTCACACATGCACAAGCTCAACCTGCTAACCTACAACCAAGATTACAAACTTTGATGCAATTTCTGCAATAAATAGACAATTATGAGTATTGTAAACTCCAAAGAGTTGATTAAAACAAAAGCATAAGGCTCCTCTCATATATCCATGCCTAGATTGTGCAAGTAGAGTTCCACATTACAACATGAAGTCAAAACCAAAGTATCCTCAATTTATGTGCCCCAAACTAAATTCTTAACTGATCATTGGTCAAGAAAATATCTTCCAAGCTTCTCCTCAAAGTTGGTTCCCAAGAATGGGCCCACTTAACTCGGCCTTGTAAATATCTTCTCATGCAAAATGTTTTAACTCAAAGATGCCAACTTGGGTTCCCAATGTGGGTCCAAGTCAATCTTATTCAACTGAAACATATCTCTCCACCAATTCATGCAAAAATTATGCATGATTAATCATCCCCACTTAATTGAAAGTATCCACTTGTTATATGTCATGCAACTGAAGTCATTAGTCATGCAACTCAAGTCAACTCAAGTCAACCAGTATTCAACTCAAACTAACCACATGCAACTAAAGATAACTAAACCATAACTAAATTGAACTAAATTGAACTGAATTGAATGGAATTGAACTGATACTGAACTGAACTGAACTAATACTAAACTGAATTGAACTAAATTGATATTGAACTGAACTAAACTAAACTCCACTCATGTAAATATCAATCCTTACTTTGTAGGATCTAAAACATGCATTACCAAAGTTTTATAAATCCTCCAAACAATTAACTTAAGCAAGGTGGGTTCCATCTTCCATGTGGGTGCCATATGTGATCCTATTTTGTAGGAGCTCTTCTTGGGTGTCCCCACATGTTCGTATCATTTAGGAATAATTAAAAATGTCAATTTACATTTTCATTTCATTCGAATTTAATCTCTTTCTAATCTTAGTGTTGGGGAACACTTTCCAAGGACTTAGGAGATACATGAAATATGTTTAGGATTGCAATTAAATGACAGATCTTATTCCCAACAACCTTGAAAAGTGAAGAAGGTGGAACATAAGCAAAGTTGGACAAGAGAAGTAATTTCATCATTGGTTTTGTACTTGATTAGTTCCATGGTGTCATGTACTATCACGTTGGTGAATAAGGACAGAACATCAAAACTGACCAGGATTTCATTTTTCTCAATCTCTTTCCCTTGAATAAAATTCATGAAGTCAAAGGAATCCTTGATGAAAGAATTGGATTTTCCTACAAGAGGAGAGATTAAGGTAGCAAGATGAGTAGCTAGTTTATAGGTGGGGGAATGGGTGGTGTCAAGGATTGGCCTGAGAGGAATATAAGGCTTGTGAATTTTAGGGACCCCATAAATTCATGGGGTGATATTCTTATGAGGGATGAGGTGCTTCTTGATGAGATCATCAAAGAATGAATGGGAAATGGAAAGGTTGACATGCTTAATGATCTTAGAGATGGGATTGCGAGGGAATATTTTGTAACTCCCACTATTTCAAAGGTGGTCATGCATTTTAGCAATGTAATCTTGTTTGTTAAGGATGACAGCGACATTCCCTTTATCATCTTTGATAATGACAATGTCATTATTTTTGATGATATTTTTGAAGGCTAAAAGTTCATTATTGGGGACATTTCACTTGGGGGGTTTAGTATATCTTAGTGCCACTGCATAGTCTTGTCTAATCATGTCAGTTATGAGACCAGAGAGAGATTGAGTTGCACTCTCAATATCGATTAAAAAATCCGCTTTAGGAATGTAAGATGGAATGAAGGAAAAATTTAAACCTCATTTTAAGAAGTTCAGGGCTAGAGGTTCAATGCGAGCCTTGGAGAGGTTGACAACTAATTACACTGAGATGAATCTACAATGGCATCCAACAATCTATGTAAAGTTTTTGAAACTGCATTTAAAATGATAGGTAGGTGGAAGTCATGTGCAACTACAGTAGATTTGATTAAAAAAAAAGATTTGATGAAACAAAAAAATTAAATCAAAGAGATTTGATGAAACAAAAAGAACAAATAAATAAATAAATAATAAAAATAATTCAAATATTTGCATAAACTAAAATAATAAATAAATAAATAAATAAATAATATTTTTGATTGCAAAGAGAAATCAAAGATTTGATCACAAAGATAAATCAATCAATAAAGAAAATTAAAGAATGATAACTCTCGGCATATTTTATTATTAGGCCGAGAGGCATTCCTAAATGAAAGAAAAAGGTCCTATGTAAAGAAAAAACAAGTGAAGTTGAAGTTGACTTGCAGATGGCAGTAGTGGAAGAGGAGGTGGCACGACAATCAAACATTAATGTACACAATAGTAACAGATATGCAAATACAAAAAAATATTTGAAGAATGCGTGCAACAAATGTTTTGTTAGACGAACTACCTCCACATTACCTCCGCTCAGACACCACAAATCCAACAATAGAAATTGTAACGACACAACCAACTATTTGCATGCCATTATAGTGGCTAGAGTAAATGGTTCGACGCCACTACAAATGACGAATGCACGTTCAAAGTCTATTGCACAATTTTGTTTGTTTTTTCTCTGCAAAATTTGTGAAGCAACTTTGATCAACGCGGGGGATCGCAGAAGGCATTAGCAAGTGTATTTGGTCTGTATTAGCACTCACTTGGGATTGATCTAAATATTTTGTATGTATTAGCGTATTTTTGGTATGTATTTTGCGCTAGTGTGAGCTCCATTTTTTCTAGCAGATTTCGTACAATGTTTGCCAATAAGAAAATCCACAAGTACAAGTCTACTTTGTAAAGGAACGAGACAAGACAAGGGCTTATCTCAGGTGAAGTGAGTGAGAAACTGTGTAGTAATTTATATTCTTTGTTAAGAAATTAGGGGTTTTTCCCCGTTGCATGTTCGATTCCCAATACTCCTATTCTGAGCATGTGCCACCCACAAATATCGATGCAACTAGGGCACGAAAAAATAATAGAATTCTTTATAAATGCCACCACAGGCCCTGACACCATTGTCGTGATAGTTTGTTGTACAATACAGGTTTTAAATGATAAATTCACTCAGCTAAACGTGTAAAGAAATCAATTACTTAGGTTTATGTGTAAAGAATGCTTTCGATAAAATCAAATCGTCCTTAAAGTTTATTCTGTTATATGTGTGATGATTTTTTGGGGATTCAGTTGATTCTAGGTACTCCAGTAGACATATTTTGTTTTTTAAATATCGTGGCAGATGGCTTAACTAGATAGCATTTAGGTTAAAAATTATTTCTGCATTATAACATCATAGAAAATATTTTATTTTATAAATATTGTGGTAGATGGCTTACCTGAATAGCATTATGGTTAAAATTTATTTATGCATTATAACATCATAGCAGTCTAACATTGAACTCTGCTATGAGGATTTATTTAGTATTTAATTTCTCTTCTTTACACATAGTGTAAGTCTGAAAGGGTTTGGGCAGTATAGAATCGGTGCTTAAACATAGTATTGCCTTCAGTTTTTAAAATCAGGATATATATATATATATAGATAGATAGTTAGTGAAACCATAAGCACATGGTATTGCTTTCAGATTCCATTTCTCCTATCTGATAACATAGTAGTTGTTTTAACGATATGCTTCAAAGTACTAAGTCTTTACAAGTAGAAATGATTATACGCAAAATATATTTGTTGAAAAGGTTTAAAAAAAGTTTCAAGTAATGTTCTTGGTAAATACTTCAATCACCATGGTAGACATGCATGCAAAATGTGGAAGCATATACAATGTATGCAGGCATCTATTGGAGCGTCATGAAAAATAAATTTATATCAGATGTTATAGTTATAGGTTGCCTAAAACATTTGATATAGTGCTGCAAAAATATGATGTCATTGTGTTGGATGAAATGATTGCAAAAATATGCACTAAATAGATTTGTTGATAAATGAGAAAGGATGGTAGCATTGATGGAATGGGAGGCGAATCAGGAACATGAATAGGGTTTGAAGGATTATGAAGGGGAAGAGGTATGCTGTCAAAAATAGAGGGGGTATAGGAGAATTGATAGTAGCTAAATTGCAATTAAGAAAGTGAACATTAGAAGAAACGATAACCGGGTGATTGGAAGTACCTGGAGAGTTTGACGACTCGAAGATTGTGTCTCCTAAGTGAATTAGACATGGTGGCACAGGAAGATGAGAGACGACCACCTTGCTTGGATTTGATAAAGGCTGAGTGTTTGCAGAAGGCATAACAAGAACGTTCTTTGATAGAGGGATTGCAACAACATAGTGATCCATTTAAGGTGTTGCTAGATGGTGTGAACTATCCACCTTCTTTGAAATGGTAGCCTTAGGAGGAAGATTTTCGATAAATACATTGTTTAATGCCAGAGTATCCACTAAGGGCTCGCTAGAAGTAGAAACATCTCACAGGTTTATGCTAGAATACGTGAAGGTAAGAGGTTTAGGAAAAGTGCGTGGAACTACAGTATTAGGAGGAAGAAACTCAGAGATGAGGTTCAAAGAAAATGGAGTGGGAGTGGTGGATAACCCGTGGGGGGAGCTAAAGGGGGACAATTTATCAGACACCATAGCAAGGTGGGTGACAAGAAAAGAATTTAGTGAGGAGCAGGGGGATTTAGGATAGATGAGTGAGCGATAGTGTTGGGGGTGAATTTTATGAGAGTGAAGCATGGGAACAATAGCTGAGGAGCGGCGGTGAGGTGGGATGCAAGGGGATAGGGAAGGAAGAGCCATAGAGCCAGTAGCAAGAGAAGGCGAGAAAGGAGACTAAGTTTGGTGTCTCTTATTGACAATCTTGGAAATTTTTTGTTTTTCCCTAGATTCACATTCATGCTTTAGACCTTGGGCATGATCATGGGATTGGGTATCGAGTAGGACCCACATGTCAAAACGGATGGAAGCAACAAGTTCAAGGTGCAGGTGGAAAATATTAGTGGCTAAGTGATTGATTAGAGCTCTAGTGCCTTGAATTAATGATCTTAATAGGGAGATGCTAGCTTGATAAAAAAATTAGAAGGTATGCTTTTTATGAAGATGGTGAGGAATCTGAGAAAAAGGGGGGATGATATGGCCATCTCTACAAAATTTCAAGAAGGCTAAATTGATCCTCAGTTTCACAAAGAGTTTAACTTTAGAAACAATATCCCTTCCATTAAGGGAAGTAATAGTAGGAATGATTTTTCCATAGTCCATGAGAATTAGATGCAATGTTTTTGGATTCAACTATGTGTATTTATTTGGATCGATGTTTCAAATCACACTTCGTGATTCATCATCAGGAAGAGGAAAATAATGAAATGAATTACACAATTAGCCTTAAGAAGAGTTGAGGGGGGATAGTTGGGGAAGGGACTCAAAATGAGGAAGGGATGGAAAAAGGAAAAGGTAAGAAAACAAAGAAGAAGATTTTTTTTAATAGAAACTAATTTATTGAATACCAGCTATAATAATATATATTAAATAAAACTAAAGAAAAATTTGTATTAAAATACAAACTAAAAAGATAAATATATTAATAAATAGAAAATAAATGTTAGAAGTAAACTCAACCATTATATTAGATTAAATGAAGATATAAAAATGATAAAAGATAAACCAAACAATGCCAATAATAATAGTTTAAATATGCATGCATGAATAATAATGAAAAATTGTATTAAAATTAACAACTGAAAATGGATTTGCAACCTATCATGGTTTGAAGATGGCTCAGTCTAAAGGCTTTAGGAAGCTATGGCTTGAGGGAGATTCTCTAAATATTATCAATAATTTGAAGAAGTCTTATGTCCCCTCTTGGAGTGTTGAGTCCCTTATTTTGGATGCCAATGATATTTTAAATTCTATTCATGAATTTTATATCTCTCACATTGTTAGGGAAGGCAATGGTCTTGCATATGTCTTTGTGAACTTTGGTGTTAGCGGCTATAGGGTTTGGGATGTAGATGACCCCCTTCCTATTAAGGCAATGGATTGTCTTAACAATGATTACCAAATATGCTAAGTTAGATGGTGACTTCATCATGATATGTGCTCACATGACCCTGTTTACGTGGTAAATAATTGTTTGGAGTGATTGTGAGTTGGATCATGCTTAGGCTTATGGTAATTTGAGAAATATTCGTATGGGGTGTCCTTCAAGGCTAATTATGACCCTCTGCCACCATGTCATTGTCACATGGATTGTGAGTATTTTTTGGCCTTTGTTCTTGAGGCTTCTCTTAATTGTTTGTAAAGTTCTCAAGCTCTTGGGTTTTTCTAAGTTTATGATCATGGGTGGCAATAGAAACAGGGCAGATCCTTTCTCTTGTGATACCTTGGAAAATAAGACTGAAGTATGGAAAATTTTGTAGAAAGGTAGGCTCATGCCATACTTGGAGCAAATCCATGGGAATGATTCGCAGTGTATGACATTGTTTGTTAAGGGATGGAATAATAGGGTTTTGAAGTTGGGTGGCACTGAATTTGATATCAATGAGGATCTCATAGTGAACATTACTAGTCTTTCCATGGAGGGCAGAAAGGTGTATAGTGATAAGAAGGCATCTAACACTACTATGTAGATTTTCTTTAAAGGGAATGAAGAATTGAAGCTCAAGTGTGCTAAAAGTGGTGGATACCAACACAATTCAATCAAAGCTCTATGGGAGATTTTGCTAAAGAATTGATGAGGTACATAATCTTAGAAGGTCGGTTCTCTGCTATAAATGGTTATAATTTTCTTCTGTTGAATCACTTTCGTCATAAGAAGAAAGTTTCCTTTCCTTTTTATCTCTTGGCTTATTTGGAGAGTGGTCTTAAGGACCATAAAAGAAGTCCTAAGAATTATGCGCTACATGTTGATTTAATTCTTCTGATAACGGATTACATGCTAAGGCTTTTGTGGTTCCTAAGTAGCCTAAAAAAGGCTCCTAAAGGTAAGCAAAAGAAATTGACCTTGGAATATGAGATTGTGTGGGAGGAGGAACCGATGCATCATAAAAGGGAAAAAGAAAATAGAGGTTTTGGAGGAGTCTAAGTTGGAAGAGGATGTGGACTATTTTCCTGACTCTTAGGCCTCTATGGGAGTGTATTCACAACCCCCTACTCTAGGTAAGAGTGGAAAAGGTAATCATGTTCTTGACCCAAGGGATTATGAGACTTGCAATGAGGAAGGGGTCGGTGTTAAACCTATTAGAACTGGGCATGTTGCTCCCTCTACCATTTTGAAAGAAATGATTGATGCTGAGGAGGATTTGACTCATACGCCCCCTATTTTGGGATCTAAGAGAAAGACGGGTTTGAAGGAAGGTAGCAGTAAGAAGATGGCTAAGAGGTTGGGTAGCCCTGTGCTGGAGTAACTTGCTACTTCTTCTTTGAAGATTGGTGGTGGGTAGGATGCTATGGAAACCCATGATGAGGGATTTGAAAAGTAGAATAGGAGGATGGTGGTTGAAGACATTGTGAGTTGTCTTCATAAAATTCAAAAGACGGTGGCTGGTGCTAAAGGTATGGAGGTTTGTGTGAACTAAGAAATGAATAGTACCTTCCAAGAGGGTGAAGTTGAGGCTATGGATGTGTTTAATATTAATTAGGAGGATTTTCCTAATGTTTTGGGTTTGGCTAAGGAGGGCACTATTTCCCTGTTTAGATTATTCAAATGGTTTTTTTATGAGCTTAATATGACTAATGTGAGGGTTTAGGGGGTTGTGAGAAAAGCTGGGGAATCTTCACAATCTTGTATACAGACTCAAGTTGACTAGTTGTATGATGCCCTAAAGATTGTTACTAAGGAGATGCTTAAGCTGAAGTAGATTTTTGAATAAAGAATTGTGAATTTGGAAGTGCAGATGGATTGGGTTAACATGAAGTTGGATAATGTTGTTGAAGTTACTAGAAATTTTATGATGAATGAGGCTAAGGGCCTTACTATTCTCAATGAGAAGGCTCAAAAATGGATGGAGGGAGCTCCTGGTGATAAAGATGCTGCTACTGAAAGGTAGGTGGTGGAGGAAGCTTCGGTTGATAAGGCTGCTAGTTCATTGGATGTTTTTGCTAAAGAGGTAAATGTTTTGGGGCCTGGTGCTAGAACTCGCAACAAGAATAAGATGCAAGCTAGGGTCCCTGTTAAATATATTTCTGAAGTTATGGATGCACATCAGAATATAATCAAAAGCGACATGGAAGTTGCTAATATTTTGAAGAATATGCAATTTTTTGTTTTTGTTCATCCTTTTTGGCAACTATCTTGTTGATGTTTTGTTGCATGTTGGTTGTCAGTTGGTCTATTTAGTTATCTTTTGATACAACTTTCCTTTTTTGTAAAGGGTTTCAGGGTCCCTTCAAAACTTTATTTACCTCTAATAAAAAACAACTGAAAATAGAAGTATATGTGAACAAAGAATAAATGTAATAAGACAATTAAATATAAAAGGAAAAAAAAAAAACCACCAAAAAAGATAAACAATCAGAAATAAAAATAAATTAAAGGAAAGAAAAAATATTAATTAGGATTACAAAGGAGAAGATACAAATAATTAGGAATGAAAAGAAGATTAAATGGATATTAGATTTACCAAGATCAATAAGCTAAAACTAATCACAAAATGAAGTAAATAACATTAGGAATGATTAAAAATTTATAGGTTTAGGATGCACTTTTCAAGAATGACAAGTGTCCTAGTAAACCCAAGTTATCAAAAGACCAACTTAACTTAGAGGTGTAGTGGTGTCAAAGTAACTCACTTGATGAGGAGATGTGGTATCTAACTCCCATCAATCAAGGAGTGATGACACACACTTGCCTAATATTATTAATTAACTTAAGTAAATAATAATATTTACCTAAGTAAGCTTAACTAAGGTGTAATATTAATAATTTACACCAATAACCCCCGTTAAGCACAACTTAGGGAGAAATGTGAAAATGGAGATATGAATCCCCTCCATAATGAAAGAGATCCCATGCCAATGATGAATGCCTATAAACAACATTTCTCCCCTTAGGAAGAAATAGATCCATTGGTGATTGGAAAAGCCAATCCAAAGAGATGGTTGATTTTGGAATCCAAATCCAAATTATGTGTGCCTCTAAAAACTGCTCATGTATGCACATGTCAGAAAGCGATGATGTCAATCCAAGATCCTATGATGATTTATAGAGAACAAGCTCTCCAAATTCACAATTGGTGGGTCAGCAATGATGATGTGGTTGTCAACAAAGAGGAAAGGAGAAAATCTAGGTGGAAAAACTCCTAACAATTTATTCAAACTAAAGAAGAAAGCTGCAACTGCTGAAGAACTGCAAAAATTCCCTCCATTAGGGATGATGCCATGGTTTATCCAATGCTCAATATTGTCCCACTACAAAGAAACTCTAGAAGCACACGAGGATGAAAATATGGAAGTTCATGTAGTCAGAAACTTAGAGCAAAAAAAAAACTTATGGCTGTCGATTGGAGGAATAGTGCAAATCTTGACAGTTAATTAGCAACTTTTAATTTTCTAAGTTTGTTTGTTTAGAAGAAGAAAGAAAGAAACCTATACTAGATGCTTTAAGTAACATGCATGCATCTAGAAACAAAGGTTTACATCTGCCTCCATTTTGGTGAAAACTTGATTGCAATCACTGAAATCTACTTGCAACAATACAAATGGTGCCCTAAAAAAGATAAATCATATGCTTGGAGGTTTGAATCATGACCTCTGTTAGATAATACGTGCCTGCCAAGGGAATTCGTAATCTCCACAAGAAATGTGTGGCTTTGCTAGAGGAGATCACCCTAGTTGTTGACAAAATCATGGCTCTTGAGAAGAAAATCGCATCTCCAATCGCACCTTACACAACCTAAGTAGAGGTATTGTGGAGATTAGATTTGTGTAGCCTACATATTAAGGGGTGCACCTCCAAATGATTGTCATAGCCTCTACGTATGAGTCACTTCTCCTACAAATGTGTCTCCTCCTCAAATCATGGCCTCCTCACTATAGATTATGGGCTATACCACAGAACGTGCCTCTTTGAATAGAGAAACACACTCTTTAATAGAAGATTCGACCTCTACATGCAAAACTTGGGACACAAAATTCAAATCAGGTGGCTCTCAAATGTTGAATCAACACCTCCAAACTTCAAAAAATGCAAGCATCTCCCATGTGAAGAGATTTTTCCCCTCTCTACTTGTATCGCACCTCTACCAGCGCCTCTCTCCACCTTCAATCACTACAAATGCAATTATATGGCTAGTGTGGGTAGTAAGCATTTTGTGCTCCAAATTTCACACCAAATGAGAGTGGAACCTTCAATTCCCCCAAAAATTTGTCCTGACTATTTTTCAAGAATGAATGCAAAGATGGGCAAAGATGCTGAAACTTCAGGTGTCTAAATGCCTTCAAAGCCTCCAATATCTTACCTCCATGAAGTATCCCTCTTCCTTGACCAAAAAAATGCGTTTCAAAAAGAGACCAAAAATTACTTCAAATCGAATCAAAAAAATCTTATAGTGGCTCTGATACCATATTAGATTTACCAAGATCAATAAGCTGAAACTGATCACAAAATGAAGTAATAACATTAGGAATGATTACAAAGTTATAGGTTTAGGATGCACTTGTCAAGAATGACAAGTGTCCTAGTAAACTTGAGTTATCAAAAGACCAACTCAACTTAGAGGTGTAGTGGTGTCAAACTAACTCACTTGATGAGGGAGATGTGGTACCTAACTCTCATCAATCAAGGAGCAATGACACACACTTGCCTAATATTCCTAATTAAATTAAGTAAATAATACTATTTACCTAAGTAAGCTTAAGGGTATGTGCAGGATCATGATGGGCCAAAAAGTGGAAATATGATGGGTATGTGTAGGGTATGTGGCTGATGACTCTTTTTGAACCCAAAATTGATGAAACGAAAAGGGTTTTTAAAGGAGATTCTCAGATTTCTAACAATATAAATTATGATTTACTTTGAATTTAATAAATAATTATTATTCATTTTCTATTTCAATTATGACTAAATTCTTGATTGATAGGTGATTGAAAAACATCTATAGCTTTCAAATGGTATCACATTTTTTGAATCCAAAACATGCATCACATTTTATACTTTGCATACTATATGATTAAAAAAATGTTGAATTTCATGAAGTTTTGACCAAGTTAAGGTGGTCAGACATACAAATTTTTATATTTTTTAAAAGTTGTAATAAAAAATTCATAATTAATTATTTACTTGGAAAAAAATTACAAAAAAATATGCATCACATCGGGACATGAGTCCTCTACCTTATATCTAAAATCTTATAAAAATATTATCATTTTATTGTGGTTAGGGTGGTCAAATAGACACCTACTTCTTATTTTTTCCGTGAAATTTAAGTGCCACTACATTGAAATTTCAAATTTTCATCAAATAGATTTTTTTTTCTAAATCTAGTACTTTAGAAACTACATTCAATTTGCTAAAAATTCTATTCTTACATATTTTTAAAATAATATAGATAACTTATTCAAATTTTTACATCAAGTTTCCTAACTTTGAATTTTCTAATTTTTTCGCCACTTAAGGGTCTATTTTTTCCATGATGATCCTGCACATACCCTTAACTAATGTGTAATATTAATAATTTACACCAATAATGGGGTTCAAATAAATGGGGTCGGTATCTATAAGTTTCTTACAATTTAAAAAGAAAATAAGGTTAAAGGAAAGCAATTAAAAAGGGGAATTACACATGCAATAAGATAATTGATCTAGGTGGATCCAGAGAACTTGAAAAATTCATAGTCTCAGAAATCATCCAAATCAATATCATTGGAAATAGGTCATTTACACAATCCTGACGCAACTTGAGCGGGCTCAAAAGGAGGTCGTATGGAAGAGTTATGCTCAGTCAAAGATTGGTCAAACTAGTGATCCAGGGGACTAGAAAAAGGGGAAAAAAATCATCTCAGAATTCATCAAAATTGGCGTCAAAACAAAAATCTCATTGAGACCTTTTTGATGACATTTGTTTCATTGAAAAAGAAGCTCATACATGCAAGATATGATTGGTCAAATTTCACACGTAAAAGGGTTGACTTGATGACATCAACAAGTCTAGTTAGCTTCCATACAAGTGATGAGGGCCAATCGATGAGTGACACATGGTAGTCGTATACCAATCAATGAGTGAGACGTGGTAGGCCGTACAACCGTACAGATGATGTGGCAGCTTGGTTGGTAGGTACAGTTAGCAGTGAGTAGTCAGTCGTACAGTTGACATGGAAGATGATGTGTACCTACTCCAGTGAATCATATGATGACATGTTGAAGCTCCTACGAGTGTCACATGTCACCCTCCCCACAGATTGGTTGGGTTTGTTCACACCGGTTACCAAAATTGGTTAGGGGGTTCGACCCCCTAACCTCTGCATTCCAAGTCTAGCCTCGCACTGTTGTGCCTATGTAACTACCTTTACATATGCATACTCACGAATTTTTTTTTGTTATGAAGAACTTTAAAATCCATTTCAAAATTGGTTGGCTTGGGGGGTCAAACCCCTAATCGACCACCAAATAAAATTATTGCTCATCGTTCCACTGCTATATGGTTTGAATACTATAATGAGTGGTGTGTTATTTAAACACTATCTAAAGCCTGAAATCTTTAAAATAGCCCTATATGGTTGAAAACAACCATTCAAAATGAATAATTCCAAACATAATGGTACAAAAGAGGCTAAATACAAACCAAGGAAGGGTTATTTTGTTAGGAGGTTATTTTATTTATTATGGTTTTTTTTAGCCCCATTATGAAAAATTATGTATAAAAGGAGGGGTGAGAATGTAATAGGGGAATATAGAGTCTTTATGTTTTGTGGAGAGATAATTCCAGTGGGTAAATTCGTTGGAGGAGAATTTACAAGGTGTTTTTGTACACCAAAAATTGTAAAATTGAGTGAGAGATTGTGAGGAGTTTTATGCGGATTTTGGAAGCTTGATATTGTAAGAAGGATTTTGGTTGGCGATATCAATAAAGCAGTCCAACATTGAGAAGTGGACCCGAAGATGTAGCTCAAATTGAGAAAACTCCGTTATCAAGTGTGATCTCTCTATTCTTCTCTTTTGTTAACCATTCTCGTCAATATTTTAATTCATTGAGTATTTCTAATTACAAAATTTTAGTAATTAGTTAATGTCTCTTGAATCTGGATAAAGTATAAGTGAACTCTATTTGTTGTAATTTCAATGGTTAAGATTCATAACCACACAATTCTGTTGGATCAGGATAAAAACTATAGTTGAAAGTAAAGTGTAAATTATTTGTAGCTCTTTAATTATAGATCAAGTTTGGTATAAGAGTAGTTTAACAGGAAAATTGTAAGTGGTGAATGTTAACCAAGTTGAAACTAAAGCAAGGAGAAGGTGCACTTACTGAGTTCAATCCTGAGATCAAAAAATGAAGGACTTTTCCATGATTAGAAATGGCAGTTGAACAAAGTCCTACAGAGCTTGATGAGAAAGATTTCCATAAAGCATTTCTCGAAATGAAGGCTATGGTGGAAGTTCTTTTCCAAGAGAGGAAAGAATGAAAGAAGAGAAAGGAAGGCTAGGCTAGAAAGAAGGAGGAAGTTGAATCCTCATTGAAAGAAGAAAAAGGTAAAGGAGTAGGAGGTGGTAGTGACCCTCTTGAACCTCCATCCCCATCCTCTTCATCTTCTTCATCCTCTTCTTCTTCTTCATCTAACTCTTCTAAAAAGAAACAACTTGTGCAAAAACCTTTGTTAAAACTGGATGTTAAATTTGAGTTCCCTATGTATAACGGTGAATTAGATGCAAAAAAATTAGATAACTAGCTTAAGTAGATCGAAGTGTATTGCAGGGTTCAATAGATCTTAGATGATTCTTCCAAAATCCAGCTAGCTACTCTTAGAATGGGAGGCACTACATTTCTTTGGTGGGAGAGTAAGATTCAAGATGATATTGCTACGCATGGTAAAATCATTTCATCTTGGTATGAATTTACTTCTGCTTTAAAGAAATAGTTTTATCCTTTGGGTTTTATGCAACAAATTGTTATGGACTGGAAAAATTTGAGATAGGGTAAAGGAC
Source organism: Sequoia sempervirens (assembly GCA_007258455.2). Taxonomy (NCBI): domain Eukaryota; kingdom Viridiplantae; phylum Streptophyta; class Pinopsida; order Cupressales; family Cupressaceae; genus Sequoia; species Sequoia sempervirens. The sequence continues at coordinate 21,446,909 of VDFB02000002.1, read as the reverse complement.
AAACGGTGCAAGAGTATACACAGGTGTTTAGAAAGAAAGCACTTACTCTTGGCATTCCTCTTTATACACAAGAAACTTTATTAAAGTATATAGGTCGTTTGCATTCACATTTGAAAGATACAATCCTGATGTTTAATCCATCTAACTTTGATGAAGTGTGTGTACAAGCAACCCATATTGAAGCAGGAGAAGGGAACATAAGTTTTAGTTCAAAGAAGGAATTTGTTCCTCCAACTGAAGGCAATAAGAAGGGTAAGGAGAGGAAAGTTGCTACTATGAAGAAAGAGGAAGGTGAAAAGCCTACTTGTTCACATTGTCAAAAGAAAGGGCACGAAGATTCAAAGTGTTGGAAATTACATCCGGAATTGAAACCAAATTGGTTTAAGGATCGTAAAGGAAAGAAAAAGGCCCTAGCTATGATTCAGTGTCTTGGATCAGATTCTGATGACGAAACAAAGATAACAATTGTGGGTTTGAAAGGTAAAGCTTTTGTTGGTAATGATTTTGCCACTGATTTTTTATGTGCTTCTACTTCTAAAAGTTGTGTTGTTCTTGAAGATAGCAAAATATGTGAATTGTTTCATATAAGGGTGATTTCTAAGAACACTAAGATTTATACACTGATAGATAGTGGGTCCCAAGTTAATATAATTTCTGAAGAAGTTGTTGAATAGTTGGGATTGAAAACAAAGCCACATAAGAAACCTTATCCATTGGGTTGGGTGTGCAATGATAAAAGGTTGTGAGTAACTAAGCAATGCAATTTAGGATTTGTAATAACATCTAAGTTTATAGATGAGGTTGAATTCAATGTGGTTCCACTTGATATCAGTGGGATTGTGTTGGGTAGCCCATACTTATATGATAGAAAATCTATCTTCTACAGGGAACATAATCAATATCACTTGTTTAAGGAAGGAATTGAATACATTGTGCATTCTCATCCAATTAAGATTGATAAATCTCTTGTGACAACAGGACAATTGAAAAGGGTAGTTAACGCAAGCAATAATTTGGCACTTATGTCTGTACCACAAGAAGTGTCATTGCATAAAAGCATATCTAATTCTAAGGTTGTTCTAGTTATAAACGATAAGCATGATGTTGGTACATTCTTTTTCTCATCCCCAAATTAAGTTTTGTTATTTAGCCTACTACTTTTCAAAAGTGTATGGTTGGTAGTGGCAACACTGAATGTGGATGTGTATATGGCTAATGTACTTAACAATATCAATGGAGTTTTGATTGTTGTTATGATGATTCAGATGTATAGGTTCCAAAAAGGAAGGACAGATGATCCTGGACAAGTGAGGAAAAATTTCCCTCACTTCAATTGTATGTAAAAATAGATTTTTTGTGGTCCAAAAGCTTCTCAATGGGGAGGAATGATCTAGGTGGATCTAGAGAACCTAAAAAATTCACAGTCTCAGAAATCATCCAAATCAACATCATTGGAAAAAGGTCACTGACACAATCCTAATGCAACTTGAATGGGTTCAAAAGGAGGTCGTATGCAAGAGTTATGCTTAGTCAAAGATTGGTCAAACTAGAGAACTAGGAGGCCAAGAAAAGGCAAAAAAATCATATCAAAATTCATCAAAATTGGCATCAAAATGAAGAGATCGTCGAGACCTTTCCAATGACATTCGTTTCATCGAAATGGAGCTCGTATGTGCAAGATATGATTGGTCAAAGTTCACAGGTAAAAGGGTTGACTTGATGACATTAGCAAGTCCAGGCAACTTCTATACAAGTGATGAGGGCCAATTGACAAGCAACATGTGGTGGCCATACACCAATCAATGAGTGACACATGGTAGGACATGCAATCGTACAGATGATGTGGCGGCTTGGTTGGAAGGTACAGTTAGTAGTGAGTAGTCAGTCGCATAGTTGACATGGTAGATGATGTGTACCTACTCTAGTGAATCATATGATGACATGTGGCAGCTCTTGCAAGTACCATGTGGCACCCTCCACACATATCAGTTCAGTTTGTTTGCACCGGTTACCAAAATTGGTTAGGGGGTTTGTCCCCCTAACCTTCGCATTCCAAGTCTAGCATCTCACCATTACACTCGCATAATTGCATTTACATATGTATACTCAAAGGTTTGTTTTTTTATGAAGAACTTTAAAATCCATTTCAAAATTGGTCGGTCTGGCGGGTCGAACCCCTAATTGACCGCCAACTAAAATTATTGCTCACTATTCCACCACTATATGGTTTGAATATTATAATGAGTGGTGTGTTATTTAAACACTATCTAAAGCCTGAAATCTTTAAAATAGCCCTATATGCCCATTGAAAACAACCACTCAAAATGAATAATTCCAGACATAAAGGTACAAAATAGGTTGAATACGAAGGAAGGGTTATTTTGTTAGGAGGTTATTTTATTTGTTATGGTGGTTTTTACCCCATTATGAAAAATTATGTATAAAAGGAGGGGTGAGAGTGTAATAGGGGAATATAGAGTCTTTATGTTTTGTGTAGAGATAATTCTAGTGTGTGAATTTGTTGGAGGAGAATTTTCAAGGTGTTTTTGTACACCAAAAAATGTAAAATTGAGTGAGAGATTGTGAGGAGTTTTATGCGGATTTTGGAAGCGTGATATTGTAAGAAGGATTTTGCTTGGCGATATCAATAAAGCAATCCAACATTCAGAAGTGGACCCAAAGATGTAGCTCAAATTGAGTGAAATTTGTTATCAAGTGTGATCTCTCTATTCTTATCTTTTGTTTACCATTCTCGTCAGTATTTTGATTCATTGATTTTTTCTAATTACAAAATTTTAGTAATTAGTTTCTATCTCTTGAATCTGGATAAAGTATAAGTGAACTCTATTTGTCATAATTTCAACCTGGTTAAGATTCATAACCACACAATTTTGTGGGATCAGGATAAAATCTGTAGTTGAGAGTAAAGTGCAAATTATTTGTAGCTCTTTAATTATAGATCAATAATACTAAAGGACAAATAATAAATAGAAAATAGCCAAAATAAAATAATAAATAAACCAAATGTGAAAGATGAATTATTAAGAATGCAAACTAATAATAGGGGGAATATATCAACAAATAGACAAACAAAGAAAGTAAACACAAACAAGATACTAGGTTAGTTGAGAGGAAATAAACATAAAATAAAGATAAACCAAGCAATATTAGAATAATAAAATAAATTTAAAAACCTGCAATCGAATTAATGAAAAACATACAAGAGAAAATGCAAATAGATTGTAACAACCTAGTCAAATACTCCTAAAATTTCTACTAATTTTTATTTATTTATTGAAATTACTTTTTTTATATAAGATCCACCTTTCCAATATAAATACATAACACTTTGACTGCAACATCAATAAGAATGAATAATAATGTCAAGGTCCAAATGTTTACAATGATGCATACAATGAGTAAAACTTGCTCACCACCTTACCATATTGGCATCATGAAGCTGCGAGGACTCTAGCCAAACCCCCGAGCAAGAAATAGACTACAGATGGACTTGGTTAATTATAGATAGTCAAAAACCTAAGTACTGTAATAGTGGGTATACAACCCTTTCTAGGACTCAATTTTTCCTAGACAGTACTTCATCGGTTGCCACCCACTTAGGTGACACAGAAAGGGATTCCTTAGACCATACATTCCAAAAAAATAATTAATTTGCAAATTTATAATAACATAATTCACTACTTAATCACATTATATGGAAAGTCTAAATTAACGTCAAATGAGAAAAAATTCTAACAATCATAAGTAATTCCCAATCTACTCATCTGAATATGTAGATTACGCAAAGGTATTGTAAAAGTATACTGATTCTCCTAAGGTTTGTAACCTCCTTTTAAGTTATTTGATCTTAACAATAGATAATGTGTGATATTCAATAGCTATGACTATACTTTACTAGTTGTACATGTTAACTTGATAGGCATAAAAATAATGACTCGAAAAGTTTACAATTGTGATATCATATTATATTTTTCTTCTCCTAAGAAAATTGATTGTCTTAATATAATGTTACATATTTACCTTCCAATATTTCCTAGTTGGATACCAAAATCTTTAGAAGATATTCCATGCCCTGTCACTTGAATTCCTTGAAATTACTTGACTCACCATTAATATTTCATGATCCTTAAGCAACTCAAGATTACTCACTAACTCAATAAACAATTTCACTTGATCTAATTGATACAAGGCTTCATATATGAATACAATTAATTGCTACTAGGAATGTGATGATAAGAATAACATATTGATTCAAAAAGGAACTGAAACTATTTTAATGAGTGTTTCTTCTAACAAAAATATTGGTTACCTAAAATTTTAACTATTGTTTACTAATTAAATACATAGTAATTTAATGGTAAGATAAAAAGAAACAATATGGTAAAATGAGTACCTATTGAAATAATTCTATTGTTTGCAAAGTTTATTTCTACCAAGTCACCAACTTACCATTGATTAATAATTTTAACAATAATCTAAGTTTTGCAAATGATTATTAAGCCATATTAGGAATCCAAAGTCTAAAGGTTCATATGTAATGATCATAGAATATAATATTCATTACCAAGAAGAATTTAAATATAACTCATACCTCTTCTGATCCTCCATGCAATGGTCATTGGGTATCGTTGGTATTTACTAATGAAGGTTAATGATATACTACTATCATCCCCTTCTGCATCTGGACCAAGTCACCATTAGTTCAAGTTTTTGAAAAGAAATATTACATAATTCTTGATTGTCATGTGAATTGAATAGTGAATCTCTAATTACCCTTTTTTCAAGTTAATCGAATCACAATGACTTCTCTATCAAATTACCATGACATAAATTTATAGAAAACTATAGTCATAATGTATGTAGAACATAACTATAGATGATGGAATACAACACATTGTGGAATTTAAAGCATTTATTATCTTGTTCAACCTTTAATACCTAATTTGTGAATAATATATAATAATGATCATACAATATTTTTGGAAGTAATGTATCTTGATTCCTATCTTTAAAATAATCAAACTATAAGATTGTGAATGTGTATCATGATTAATTCAAAAGTAACCACATACTAGATTTCTATTTTTTGATATAATCATGAATTAATGAGATTTCATTTTACTTGCTTACTTCTTAGTCCTTTATTAAATGCAAATAGAGGATGAACCAATTCTACTAAATGTTAATTAAATACTCATTGATATATACGTACCAAAAGAAAAACTTCTAAACCAAGCAATCTTTTTATGATAACAAGGTCTTAATGCTTCAATCATAACGTTTTAAGGTTTAACTCAATGTGAATCTCCTTATTATTATCCTTTCGAAATACTATATAATATTAAAATTATCTATATTTAATAATATTATGATCAATTGATAATATTAGTAATAATGTTAATATGATCTTCTACATCATAATTTCTTTTACGAGTTACCAATCACTTGAAAATTTTAGTTGGTATTACTTGAGAATTAGATCTCCCTTGATAATTCACACTAATATCTTTAATATTATATTTGGAAAATTAAATAATGTTCCTACTCGCAATTAAACTTGATGAATGCAATTATTGAAAATTTAATTTAACATTTATTATATTTACTAACCTTCACTTTTATTTATTTATATATTTTCCTTTATTTTGAACTACTTTGAAAACTATTTTATTTATTTTTCATAATTACTATTTTTTTTAAAGAAAAGGAATAAAATAAAATAACTGAAATTGATTGTATGTAATTTAGATTCTAAATAATTAGCATACCTAAAATATTCTTAAAAAAAAAACAAAGATCATCTAAATTTTATTTCTTTCTAAATAATTAAAATAATCTTAAAAACTATAGAGTCTTTTAAAAAAAGATAAAGGCATATTTTACTTATCTATCTTTCTATCTAAAAAGAAAGATTAAAGATCTTTTAACTTATCTACTTTCTATCTTTTAGAAAAAAAAAAGGGGAGAAAAGCAATTCGAATAAGACTAAAAAAGAACTTTAAATACATGGCTTTTCTTCTTTATTGAATTATAGGCTTAAATTTGCATGAAAGTGGATAAGTCTAACTAAAACGATTTAAATTTATAATGACTATGCTATGGCAGAGGGAAATTCAACAGTTGCATACAAGGTCAGAGAATCAAGAACAACAGTATTTGTGCATAAGGAAGCTTCTACTTAGATTCTGAAAATAACAAATTATCTTTTACAAAAATACCGCCTTATGCACTGTTATCTGCTTATCCAAAAAAATTTCACGCCTTCCTCGAGTGATTGAATACTAATGCAACCAAAAGGTGGGAAAATAATAACTTTGGCCTTTTTAAGGTCTTCACCCCTTCTTTTTTGCGTTCCTTTAGCAATGTAGTCACAGGCATATCACATTCATTAAACCAAATATAATGCAGATATTCATGGAACCATTAATCAACAGAATAACGGCATGGACCCTAAGCATAATTGTCATTGACATCATAAAAAAAAAAATTAGGATAGGGAAATTTTATGAATCCCATTCCCCAAATGGCAATAGGTCAAAAGTGCTAGATGAGAGTACAATATGATCAAATAGCAATCCAAAACCGATTCTGCATGAGATGAAAACAACCATGGGAATAGGAATTTGGGCATATAGATCGAGGGTATCTAGAGACAACTTCAGGTCGAATCCTAATAAATCTTATAGCATACCAAAAGTTGATTTGGATCTACATTAACGGTTTGAACATGAATTACTTTGCAAAATATGAGAAAGGAATTTAGTTTCTCCGAGCATTGCTTCGGTTACAAGCTATCCAAACAGACCATATGATGGCATAGAACCAAGAAAATATTTTGCATGATAGCATTTCATTATTTAGCTTAACTTCCTTACAAAGTTAGATTAATTACGGATAGGAAAGGTGATCTGCTGATAGATTAGAAAATTTATAAACCTTATAATGAAAGTAAGTGTAGATGTTTCCTCTTGCTGATAGAAAATCACTCAACATACCAGAAATAAAGTATGCATACTTTGTACCTGACCATCCCACCGTGTCCTCATAGCCCCATCCTATTTACCTTACCTTCTCTTGTGATCTTTGTGTTGCATCAATTCCTTTCCATGATCGATGTTAGAGTGGTGAGGGCGCTCGTGGCTGGTCAACTGAAAGACTAAACACATAAAAAAGCAAAGACAGACAAACAAAGATGATAAAACACAGGAGAACACAGAAAACTAAGCGCTGCTAACCACAGGTGCGCCCATAAGATTTATAGGAAAATACATATTAAATGCTAGCTTCACTATAGCATAGAGTTACCTGGATATTTATGATAGATGGTTGGAACATAACCCCTCGTGAATAATCTAGAAGGAAAGAAGGCTCTAGAATTCGGCTGGATGTGACTTGATCGGCTTGGATGGTCTGTGGATGCTGTACTATGCACGGCTGGTGAAAGTTCCCTACTGCTCTGCCGACAGAACTTCATACATAATTAATTAACTCTATCTAACTCAATATTCAGGTTAAGTATTTTCTTAAAAACTGTTTGATCGATCAAGAGGTCTCAGCTTGTTAAAGAGATTGAAGGTGACAAGAACTATCCTTTTTTTTTCTGTGATGTGAGGAAATACCACCGTATAATTTAAAGAACTTAATCATGACCAGGAGAAGAGCAAGTAGCTAGGATAAAAATATAAGTATGATCAAAACATAGTCTATCTTCCCAAGGAAACAACCTGAATTTTCCTTTTAATCCTCTGTGTCTTGCTGTATCTCTCTTTCTTTTTTTTTTTTCTAATTATTCTTCTCTTTTCATTTCTATTTCTTTTTCCACAAAAATAGGGATATGCAATTTACTTATTTAGCTAATTCAAATCACTTATTCTATAAATTCAAATACCTTGAATAATTTTTACAGTAATAAATATTTCCTAATGCATTTAAATTAGCCTCTCTTTCATTTCCCTTCATTATCAATATGGAATTAAAACATCTAACCCAATTCTTTTGAACAAATTTAATCCTTTCAAATAACAATATAACACTCTCATGGATTAAAACTTATTTAATTCAATAATCCATCAATATAATTTCTTAAGAAACTGCTTTATAAATAAATAATTTTTGAAATAATTCTTCTTTATCTCCCAAACCAATAAAAGACTTCAAAATACATTTAAACTAGAATTCTTCCCTTTTATTTCCTAATTTTCTTGTTTTCCAAAATATATTAAACATTATGAGCATATAGATATTTAACCTTCAAAATGCAAATGATCATTAATTCTTTCACCAAGTATTTAATTTTAAAAAAAGAAATCATCTTAATGGTAGATGTTAATTTTGTTAAATATTTGTTTCTTTATTTGCAGTATCCATAATATTATTTATTTGTCAAGAAGATTAAATTATTTTGATTATCATTATTTAAATATTTCATTTACAACTTCCAAACATACAAATTAAACATATATATTTAAAATATCTATTATATCAAAATAGCCAATTAAATGAATATATTTAAATATATATAATTGTGCGGCACCAAAAAATTTTATTGAAGGTGTGCCACCAAGTCTTTTAAAACATATAAAAAAGCCACCAAGTCTTTTAAAACATATAAAAAAATCAGCTGTAAATTTTGAGTTATGATTAATTTAATATATTTTTTTTATCAAAGGATTTTTTTTTTCAATCCTACAATGTTTTCTAAATTATCTGTGGGATTTTCTAAATTATCTTCTTCTTTTTTAATTTCCTACCATTTTAAATTCTACTAAATTATCTTTTTTTTTTTAAATTTCCTACCATTTTAAATTCTAATATTTTCACAATCCTTCTACAAAGGCAAATTAACAAATAGTATTTCAAAATATATAAACAAATACTCTAATTTTTCAATTCCACAAAACCAAAACAAACTTCTACAATAAGAAACTTGGATCCTCAAGCTCAAATTGATGAAGATTGAAGCTGAGCCTTTGTATTTCAATTTCCAAGCTTTTCCCAAAGATTCAATTTTAGCCAAGAACTTCCCAGACATGCATTCGTTTTTTTATTCTTTTCTTGATTTTTCTTTTATAAATGAAATCTTTAAATTTTAAATTTCTATTTTATTAATTTCATTTAAGAACTTCCCAGACATGCATTCATTTTTTTTATTCTTTTCTTGATTTTTCTTTTATAAATGAAATCTTTAAATTTTAAATTTCTATTTTATTAATTTCATTTAAATCTTTTATTCTATTATTTATCCTCAACTTACTATTTACATTAAATTATCAGAAATTCCAAGTTTTAAAATTATAAATAATGTTATTTACACAATTAATTTATTTATCTTTAATTAGTTACATAACTTTTAGTTTAACACTTTTAAATTTTAATAAATTTATTCCCAATAACTAACTAATAACACTTATTTTAATTATTTAAATTAAATAATACTATTAATCCACCCAAATACATAACAACAGAAACATTAAATAAATAACACAAATACAACTCACTATAGACAACTATCACATAATACCGAAATAACCAAAGTCAAGGACACGCAATACCACTAGACGCATGATGGGTTGACAGACTTGGGATGGGGAGACTTCTTCATCATCTTTATTTCAAAATCATATCCGTTGGAATAATTTAATGCTCTCCCTGTCCTACCAAAGCAGGTGGAATCAAGACTTTATTCTTGCAATTCCTACATACAAACAAGGTTGTGTACAACATATATATAAACAAATGCATCACATTATGAGAAGGAATCACAGTGTAGTAGGGCACTCACGAACGAGTGGTGCTACACTGTCCCCTCACCAAAGCTATAATAACAACTACAACATCAAGTATAAAGTAACATTGTTAAACTAAACTGATCACATCATATCATCATGAAATAATTACTAGTCTATTGCATAACAACAAAATACTACATCTAGATATAAGCATACCCAGTTAAATTCAACCACAATGTATCATCATAACCTCTATGTCATAAAAGAAGTATCATGAGCAACAAGTAAGTTAAGCTATCCAATTAAATATTTGCATCATAGCAAAACAATGTACCTCATTCCCACAAGAGTACCATCAGAAGTCCTTGTTCCATATTTCTCTTCAGATTCCTTAGCTAAACTACCTACACATTTCAAGTGAGAATGGAGGGGCACTACACAATCCTAATTAATATTTTTTCCTTCTTTTAATTTATTTTTATTTCTGATTGTTTATCTTTTTTGGTGGTTTTGTTTTTGTAATGAGCCTTGCTCAAACTAATCACAATTAACCCTAATTTGCTGCTTGTAATTTTGTCAAACAAGTCATGTGCAACCTTGTGACTTGCTGATGTAGTGTTTCTTGATAGAAATGGATGCTAAGATTGATTTAAAGCACTTCTACAATGCCCACAATCTGATCTACATGCAATATGCAATTCTTTTTGGATTTTCAATGCAAATATATGAGAAACTAGGAATGCAATGTTTAGCTACAGCAAGTAGACATTATGTTAAACACTTGCCATGCATCCTATCATTTACAATTTCATTGCAAGAATATATATTGTAAACAACAACTTATATCTCCACTATTATTATGAATGCATCATTACAATGATAATAGCAAATAGCCAAGACTCTTGGCATTGTACATATGAATAAATGCTTAAGTCTGATATAAACTGTCACCTATAGTCGTACCTCCTATTATGCAATTAAATGACATATAATATGCATGAAATAAACCAAGGAACCTGGTTGGAATTGAGTCGCCTATTGCTGGAGATGATGAAGTAACCAATAACACAAAATGGTGCCTTCTTGAAGTCAAATCGACCCTCTTGTTCAGACGTCCTTGTAGCTGATATGAGGACATGAATAAATTTCTTCTAGGCTCTATGGTGCTCAAAAATGCCTCTAAAGGGGTTGCCTTCCTTCCTTGCATCAAGCGCCACCCTCGTTGAATGAAATCAAATTTTTATTGGTGCTCCCCTTGCAAAATCGTGGCTTCCATGAATGTTGATTTGCACTTCAATTTGATGATGATCAAAATCAAAATCTTCACCACTTCAATTCGCCTCCAATGCATCAATAAGAGAAGAATTCTAACCCCACGAATGACTTCTATATTTCTCCCACCAAATTACATCCAAGATTGATGCTAAATGATCCCTCCATAAGCAGAATTGAATTTCCTTGTCAAGCTGATAGAAAATCTTCAATGTCTGAATTTGAATCAGATTTCAACAATAATAATCTTGTCCACCAAGAGTGCAAATAATGAAGAATGTAAATGCCAAAATATCCTCCAATGATGCCCCAAATCGTCCTATACCAAAATTGGCCTTTGGCCACAAATTTTGTGCAAATGAGAAGTCTGAAGTAACCTCTCCCACAGCTGTAACCCTCAAAATTGCTATCGATAGGAAGTTTCTGTTTCCTATGATAAGAAGCAATCTGCAGAAGCCCTAGGCTCCACAAGATGAATCGACAGTCAACAACAACATCAAATCTGCCTCCTAGAAGGGAGCCCATGATGTCTATTTATTCTTTTTCCCCAATTTCTCCAGAAGCTTCTAGAATATTCTTTTATTTTCTTTAAGTGATTTTATAAGATATTTTATAATTCAAGTCACTTTATTAAATTAATTAAATATAAGGTCACCTTTTAATTTTAATTTATTTGATAACCTTATAATTAATTAACTCAATACCACTTAATGATTTAATTAAAGTAACTAATTAGTCATCCTCTTGAAAATTATTATTTTGGACAACTTAATTAACTAAATTAATTAAATCAAATTACCTACAAAAATGAGGACATTACAGTTTTTTCCTTTTATATTTAATTTTCTTTTTACATTTATTCCTTGTTAACATATACTTCTATTTTTAGTTGTTAATTTTAATACAATTTTTCATTATTATTATTATTCATGCATGCATATTTAAACTATTATTATTGGCATTTTTTGGTTTACATTTTATCATTTTATATCTTCATTTAATCTAATATCATGGTTGAGTTTACTTATAGTATTGATTTTCTATTTATTAATATGTTTATCTTTTTAGTTTATATTTTAATACAAAATTTTCTTTAGTTTTATTTAATATATTATTTTAGCTAGTATTCAATAAATTAGTTTCTGTAAAAAAAATTCTTCTTTGTCTTCCTACCTTTTTTTTTTTCTTGTCCCTTCCCAACTCTCCTCTCAAACTCTTCTTGTAATCCATTTCATTACTTTCCTCTTCCTCATGATTTGCATGTGATTTGAAATGTCCATCCAAATAAATACATACATTTGAATAAAAAACATTGCATCTAATTTTCATGGATAGTGGAAAAATCATTCCTACTATCATATAAATTTACATAACACATTAAATTATTTTATTTATAAAAAATTATGTCTCATTATTATTTTTGGAATTGTATTTCTAATTGATTACTATTTCATTTAATATTATATTTTAAATTTTCTAAAAAAATTATAGATTAATTTGGTAATATATTTTCTCATAATTTATATTTTAAAATTTAAATAACAATATCAAAAAAATATTTAATCATGAAACTACTCTATCATAATTATATATAAATATCTATATAATAACATTTTGAATCAGAAAAACACATATTAAATAAAAACTTTTAAAAAAATAAATAAATTAATATTTGACAGATAAAAATAATTTGGGGGCCATATCTGTATATTAACTTTGTATAAAAAGATAAATTAGGTAGAAGCTCCACAATGAAGATTGTATTTAAAAAGTCTAAGGTGTCGTATAATAAACCTCAAAAACTAATACATAATTTTTTACGTCAACTATAATTATTATTATCATCAATATACATTTATAAATGTATGTCTTTTATTTATATCTTTTGAACATAGAGAAATTTGTCATATGTAGTAACCAATACTAAAGTTGGCTAGTGTATTTGTGTGGGTATTGCACTCTCTTAGAACAAGTTTGATAAAAAAATCTTCAAAATTACTTATCATGGGTTATATTTGATTAATATTCTATTTATTTTATAATTATATGCTCCTTTCTTCTTTAGTACATTAATGATAATCTATGAATCTCCATCAATTTTCTAGTGTATTTGTGTGGGTATTGCACTCTCTTAGAACAAGTTTGATAAAAAAATTCTTCAAAATTATTTATCATGGGTTATATTTGATTAATATTCTATTTATTTTATAATTATATGCTCCTTTCTTCTTTAGTGCATTAATGATAATCTATGAATCTTCATCAATTTTCTAGTGTATTTGTGTGGGTATTGCACTCTCTTAGAACAAGTTTGATAAAAAATTATTCAAAATTATTTATCATGGGTTATATTTGATTAATATTCTATTTATTTTATAATTATATGCTCCTTTCTTCTTTAGTGCATTAATGATAATTTATGAATCTCCATCAATTTTCAATCTTTTAATATCTAAATAACCTAAAGTAGCCTGAGTGCCTCCATCTCATTATTTATTATATGTTCCAAATTTTTTTGAAGTGGCTCCAATAGAGTGTCCATAATATTCTATCATACATTATATTCCAAAGATTCTTGGATTTCCTCTAGAGATCCCATCAAAATTTATCTTGCACCACCCTATAATTTAAGGATACACTTTACATGTTTTCTATAAAATTGAGGACTAACCTAGCTAACCCAATAAATAAAGGTGAAAATATTATTTTTAATTTAATGTTTACTTTAATTTAAAATATCCATTTTATAAATTTATTTTTTAAAGATATAAATAACACTATTATAAAACCACTTAACTCAACAACTCAATATTTAAACCCTTAGATAACAAAATAATTGATACATGAAACATTAAATTATATAGACTCATAATATATTTAATCATTAAATTTATCCATGTTAAATCACTATTATATCGAACCACATCTTATTATATCCTATCCTAAACCATTAATTAAATATATATTTACTATTTATTTAACTAATTTTATCCTTTCCCCTAATTTTATCTTAACTTTTAATTAAATAAAAATTTATTATTTATTTAATTATTTTACCCTTATCTTATAAACCAAATAAATATTTATTATTTAATTAATTAATTTCACATTCACCTTTATCCTTGTCTATTTAATCTTAGCCCTTAAACTTGTTCACATGGATCACAATCTAATGTTTTCATATGTACAAGTGTCCCTTTCACATTTCTTTATCATATTCATTCACATATTTCCAAAAGTTAGATTAACTTTCCATCTCATCCATTCATTTTATATCACACCTCTTAATCCTATCCATTCACATAAAATTTTGTCTTAATCCATCCATCTTATCTCTCATGTGACACTTGTCAAATGACTACATGTTTTAGCTTAGCCCTAATCCTTAATCGATCTTGGCCATCCATCATCAATGTATCCTACCCTTTAAATTCGGTTCTTGAGAATTCTATAACTAATAATTGAAAGTCAAGGAGAGGAAAAAATTGGAGTTTTGATATCAGCTAAAAATTGAATTGAAGTTATCATGGAGGCTGGCTAGATTAGATTTCATCTTTGATCAAATAGCCAATTGACTCAGTTTTCCCAAGAATTCTATTCAGTTGTATACCCAATTCTTCCCTCTTAACCATGTCAAGGACACAAAGAAAAGGATGCCACTCAACAGAAAGAGAGAAAATGTACTACTTTTATGTTTTATTTTCATGCTTGCTTTTAGTTAATGTATTTAATTTCTCTGAGATCGTAGGATTTTCTTATATATTTTTTAATAATCTCCATTGATTTGTGGACAATAATACTTTTTGCTTACTGCTTTTGTCAAATCTCAAATAGATCTAACAGTAATAATAGATTAAATTATATCTGTAACAATGATAGAATACCTAATATTTTTGGGAATGCTTGATTTGGAAAATCTTCAAACAAAATACAGATCTACATTCATCTAGCCATCACATTCATCTAGCAGCACTAGAATGTCATTCTAGATCTACACATCTAAATTTTATTTTAGTACCAGAGGTTGGATGTTAATCTCAAGATTCTAGCACACAAGTAACCCTGAGAATTGATTGGTAGATTCTATAGAGAGCTATAGCTAGGCAACATATGGAAATATCTTAGATGTGTTTCTAAGTTTGAATACATAGCTCTCTTTAAACTATGTCGAATTAGATATTTTTTTAATGCTTTTGGAATAGCTTTAGGAAGTGGAGGAGCGGTTTATGTGAGAAGCCCTGATCTATTCTGATGAAGAGTCATCAACCAGAAAAATCTAAGGGCAAAATGAAAGTTACAAATCAGAAAAGTCAATTTGTGTTTGAAGAGGAACTAGCCAAGGAAAACTCACCAAGGTATTAAAATATGCAGATTCAATGTTGTCCCATACTCCTATATTGACTATTTGTTTCCCATCCATAGAGTCATAGAATGAGCAAGAAGATATGCCTTTGAAGCAGTTGAAATAGGCTCTAAGAATGGCGAGGCAAGAGTAAGAGAGTATGTCCTACATCTTCCAACTGCAATATATTGTACGAATGCTCACTATGTCTCCCAGGGAGAGCTATGCAAAGGGAAGGCCTTTTCTTGTTTGTTGGGAAGTTAGGTGGAACCAGCCTGAGTCAACTATTCTCACTGCACATTTTGATCCCTTGGTGAAAGCAGCAGCCTGAGATAAATTCATTGTTGCTGCTTTGTGTGCATTTCTTGATTCAACCACTCTTTGCACTACAAAAACTGCGGCCCCGTGCAGAGAGTTGTTGAATCAAGAGATGTACACAAAACATCAGCAATGAATTTATCTCAAGCTGCTTTCAACAAGGGATCAAAATGTGTAGTTTGAATAGTTGACTCAGGGTGGTTCCACTTAACTTCCCAACAAACAATAAAAGGCCTTCCCTTTGCACAACTCTCCCTGGGAGACATAGTGAGCATTCGTACAATATATTGCAGCTGGAAGATGTAGGACATACTCTCTTACTCTTGCCTCACCATTCTTAGAGACTATTTCAACCACTTCAAAGGCGTATCTTCTTGCTCATTCTATGACTCTATGGATGGGAAACAAATAGTCGATATAGGAGTATGGAACAACATTGAATCTGCATATTTTAATACCTTGGTGAGTTTTCCTTGGCTAGTTCCTCTTCAAACACAAATCAAGAACTCTTTTGATTTGTAACTTTCATTTTTCCCTTAGATTTTTCTGGTTGATGACTCTTCATCAGAATAGATGAGGGCTTCTCACATAAACTCTTGTCTTCTTCATTTATAACAATTGCTTCATCTGATATCTAGCCACCTTTACCATCAATGCCAGCAATCGCTCCTCCAATTCCAAAAGCTATTCCAAAAGCATTAAAACAATCTCTAATTTGACATAGTTTAAAGAGAGCTATGTATTCAAATTCAGAAACACATCTAAGATATTTCCATATGTGGCCTAGCTATAACTCTCTATAGAATTTACCAAACAATTCTCAAGGTTACTTGTGCACTAGAATCTTGAGATTGACATCCTTTTAGGGAAACTTCTGGTACTAAAATAAAATTTAGCTGTGTAGATCTAGAATGAAAATGAGAGTACTGCTTATTAATATGATAGAAAGCTCAATTGTGGAAATGATAAACAGCAAAATAGCATTAAGACTCAAGACAAAAGGAGTCTTTACTGAGTGAGATGGAAAAATGAGGTTTAATTGGGCAGGCCTTAAAGTCCCCATGTTTTTTGGGGAAAGAGATAAGAAGAAAGAGCAAACAACATGGAATCCACCTAAGACTGGATGGTTGAAACTGAACTTTGATGGACCTTCAAAAGGTAATCCTGGTCCATCAGGGGTAGGATTTATAATTAGGGATAGTAGTGGTTCCATTAAAGGCAAGATTGTTGTTCCCCTTCAAGAGGATACAAATAACATTGCTGAATTCACAGCCTTATACATTGGGCTGATTGAATGCCAAAAGAAAGGAATTGACAAGTTAGAAATTGAAGGAGATTCGGCTATCACTATCAATGCAGTGAGAATGTCTAAAACACCTAACTGGAGACTTAAAGCCCTACTAGAAAGGATACTAACAATTCTTGATTATTTTGATTTCTTTACTATTAATCATGTATATAGGGAGGCAAATTTGGAAGCAGATGAGTTATCGAAGATTGCAGCGGAAGGTAAAGTGGTGAGGTGGTGGTAGTAAAGCTATGTTAGATGATCAAGGTCCCTTGTTATTGGGGCATTTTTGCAAGAGATAGTTTGTTCCTTTGGCCACAACACTGGTTGGGACTTAATTATGTCTACTAGAGCTCTTTCAGATGTTTATATCCTGTCAAGAATAGTTGTTGTTTTGGTTTGGAGTATAAGCTTATAATGATTATCTTGTAATATAAGATGTAAGATCCTTTGATAGTAGCTATATTAATAAAATTTGGCTTTGCCTCTTGCTGATCAAAAAAAAAATGAGAGTACTGCTAGATGAATGTGATGGATAGATGAATGTAGATCTTTTTTTTTTTTAAAGATTTTTCGAATCAAGCATTCCCAAAAATATTAGGTATTCTATCATCATTAGAGATACTATTTAATCTAATATTACTGCTAGATCTAATTGAGATTTGACGAAAGCAGTAAAGAAAAAAATATTATTGTCAAAAGATCAATGGAGATTATTACAAAATATATAAGAGAAGCCTAGAATCTAAGAGAAATTAAATACATTAATTAAAAGAAAGCATGAAAATAAAACATAAAAGTAGTACATTTTTTGTCTCTGTGTTGAGTGGCATCCTTTTCTTTGTGTCCTTGACATGGGTTGAGGGAAGAATTGGATATACAGCTGAATAGAATTCTTGGGAAAATAGATTCAATTGTCTCTTTGATCAAAGATGAAATCTAATCTAGCCAGCCTCCATGATAACTTCAATTCAATTATTAGCTGATATCAAAACTCTCTTATCCATAGTGAGTATTCATATAATATATTGCAACTGGAAGACACAGGACATACTCTCTTACTCTTGCCTCGCCATTCTTAGAGACTATTTCAACAGCTTCAAAGGCATATCTTCTTGCTCATTCTATGACTATTTGGTATAGGAGTATAGGACAAAATTGAATCTGCATGTGTCTTTAATCTATGTTTGCTGCAGCAATTTATGTGTTTTTGTAATTCCTTCATTTATAACAGTTACTCCATCTGATATCGAGCCACCTTTACCATCGATTCCAGCAATCGCTCCTCTACTTCCAAAAGCTATTCCTTATAATTGAATTCTCAAGGTTACTTGTGCTCTACGAATATTGAGATTGACATTCTTTTAGGGATTTTATTTTTTTGTCAAGTAGAATAAGGGTTTCTATAAACCTCTGGTACTAAAATAAAATTTAGATGTCGAGACTTAGAATAAAAATGAAAGTACTACCAGATGAGTGTGCTGATTGGATGAATGCAGATTTATATTTGTTTTGAAGATTTTCAAAATTAAACATCTCCAAAAATATTGGGTATGCTTATCATTGTTAGTGATACTATTTTATTTGGTTGGTATTACTACTAGATCTATTTGAGATTTGACAAAAACAGTATAGATCGATACTTTAATAAAAAGTAAAAACATGGAAAAAATACATAAAATCAGTACATTTTCTTTCTCTGTATTCATGACATCCTTTTCTCTATTGTTAACATATGTAAGAGGGAAGAATTGGATATACAGCTGAATATAATTCCTGTGCAAACGGATTTAGTTGCTTATTTTACTAAAGGAGTTTGTACAAGGATTATTTGCTTCCAAACATGGTAGATCTCGACACACTTGAAATTTAACAATAATATTTTACTTCTGTGCATCTCTAAAAAGAACATATGAATGGTCAAATAACAATAAAGATTTATAAAGATAATAAAATATAATTGTAAGTTGGTTAATCTATCAATTATATAACTAGAGCTGCAGTGCAGCGTAGTTCTTGCCTGGCAGGGCAGTATAGTTCTTGCCTGGCAGGGTAGTTTTGAGAAGAATGATTTATTGGGCTCAGTGGAGCCATCTTCAGTCAAATATACCATGCAATTTATGTCCAGAACAACATTGTCATAATTCTATTGCTGGGTGTGCTACCTATTGGTGTAGTCCTGGTTGTCATGTTTTTAGTGCGACCTATGAAACCCACTACAGACAAGAATGAGCTGAAGCGCTTTTACATTTTCCTTTACATATCCTTGGCCCTAGCCGGGTTCCTGATGGTAATGATTGTGGTGGAAAATTGAGTGAAGAACTTTCCACAGTTTGGTTACCAAATTGTAACTGGCTTTAGCATTCTTCTCCTTATGCTTCATATCATTGTAGTTTTTTATGCAAAGATGGACAATATGAAGCCACATCCTCTCAAGCCACATCCTTTTGAGAGGGTCTTCCAAGTTTTGTATCTCCACCAACATCTGCTTTATTTTTCTTCTTCGTTATTCAAGTTTACATGTTTCCAAATAAATAAAACTAGCAGTTTTGTGGCAATAATGAGCCAATAGGTGGTGCACGAAATGAAAGGGGAGTGATGTACAAACACTGTATGTGGGGAAATATTCGAATGTGAATGGCATGAGTGGGCACAGTAGCTATATGCAGATTTAGAGAATATAGTTAGACA
The DNA here is from genome assembly GCA_007258455.2 of Sequoia sempervirens. NCBI lineage: Eukaryota > Viridiplantae > Streptophyta > Pinopsida > Cupressales > Cupressaceae > Sequoia > Sequoia sempervirens. Next base: position 21,427,249 of record VDFB02000002.1, on the reverse strand, counting down.
TTAGGCAATCTAGCAAGCAATACAATGGTTTGCTAAATATATTATGTGCAATAATGAAAGTGATTGAGTGGGAACAATATTGTATCTATTTTTTCCCTTATAGTTTGAACTATAATGGGGAGGAAAGGAGGGTGTTAACCCTAATGGGCTGTAAGAAGGATATGTATATAACGGTTACAGTGTGCAAGCAATAGTTGGTGAAGAAATATCTTTGTAGATTATACATATATACACATATAGAAGGCTAGTTGATGAACAATTGTATTAACATTCAGTTAGTTATTAAGTTTTATTAGTTAATCAAAATATAATATTATTATGCATAGGATTCAATGTCTAAATTGATGACATTATTTTGCAATCAATTGCAAAATAATTAGATGAATTCATCATTATATAACCGCATGAAATAATTTAGCTAGCAACTAACAAAGAATACTACATCAACTATACTTAAAACAATCTAAAAGTAATATTAATATCATTAAGTTTTATTAGTCAATCAAAATATAATATTACTATGGATAAGGTTGAATGTGTAAATAATTGATGAGATTACTAATGTGTATTTAGATAGGAAATAATAAATATGGCATAGTACTAATTAAAATCATAATTATCTTAGAACACCCCATAATTTGACAACTGCATCATTATATAAGCCCACCCCATAATTTAGCCATTGTATCAATTTAAAAATAATATCATTATCATTAAGTTTAATTAGCTAATTAAAATAGAATATTATTATGGATAAGGTTGAATGTCTAAATAATTAATGACATTAGTAATGTGCATTTAGATGGGAAATAATAATTGTGGCATAGTATTAGTTGTATTCATCATTACATGAGACCCCATGATTTTGCAACTGCATCAATTGTTAACAATGCAAATAAAAGATCTTTTCACAGCCACCAACAAAGTACCATAGATGAATTTTGGTTAACAAGTTAATAATTTGTGTGATGTAGAGTATAAGTATGAGAAGAATAGTCAACACTAACATAAAGTGTATAAGGTCAAGTATTTTAGTCTATTGTAACCAGAAGCTTAAACATATAAAAACATTCTAAACCCCAAGCTAGTAAGATGGCAATCTGTACATACAAAATAAAAAGTTAAAGTCAACACAATTAGGAATGCTCTCCACCCTAGTATATTGGGTCATGGAGCCTCATGGACCCTCACCAAACCCCCAAGCAAGAATATAGATTTGCAACCACTATAATTAGTGGTGAAATGAATATTGTGTATTATAATTAATATAGAGTACATTATTACTGAATTTTACAGTCACTAACATTATTCAGGAAGGTTGTTTGTAACACATTAGTGTATGGAAGACCATATTATTGCTAGAACATGGTCTGCAAGGAAAAGGAAAATGTGTTAGTGTGATAAAGACAACATCAGTACACAATAAATAAATTAGAAAATGTAAAGCCTTATATAATTAATGACAAAGATGATGCAATACAGTTGCAATAGAACACAGTAAGTAAATAAAATCTAGCCATACCTTGTGTAGGGAATGAATTGAAGTCTGGACATAGAAAAGGAGGTTTTCTCTCCATCCTACCATATTGGCTGATGGAACATCATCGGCTATTCTTGCTTGGGAAAGGGAGTTCAAGAACTAGGATGTAGATTCATAACTGCAATTACAATCACTTGAGCTTCACAGTTAGTTGAACTTGGCTCACAAAGGCCATCCATCTGTTTACCATCTAAACTTGAATATTAACACCCAAGTTCTTGAACTATCTGTCCCAAGAAAGAATGACAATGAGTTGATCAACAAGGAAATTTGAAAATCCAAGCACAAAATGCAAAATATAAAAAAATATCAAGAGGGAATTGATAGCAACCTAACACAACGCTAACTAAAATTGAAAGAACATAGCCTTTTTGACAGGACTTTGTCAATAATCAGACGCTATAGCTTATCCAAGAGAACAATAATAAAAAATTCCCAATGGAATCTAACATGAAGTGTATAAGATCAACTACTTCACTATTTCGTAAGCATAACCTAAAGAGCATGATATTTTAATGAATCCTATGTTAGAAAGATAGCAAATTGTACATAAGAAATATAAAATAAAACTCAACACAATAAGGCTTTCTCTCCACCCTACCATATTGGGTCATGGAGCCTCATGGACTCTCACCAAACCCCCGAGCAAAAGCATACATTGCCCACCACTCTCATAAGTGGTGAAATAAATATTTCTTATTACAATTAATATATACAGTAAATTAGGATATGATCAAGTGTAATTTGCAATTGTTACTGATTTCCCAACCACTATCATTATTCTGAAAGGCTGTTTGGAAGAAATTAGTCCATTAAATACCACATTATGGCTAGATTATGGTCTCCAAAAATAGTATAAACTATGAGGTTTAGTATGTTGATTATGCAAAAATAGAATGAACTACATAAAATTAACAATCTTATTTGATTATAGCCATCGTAATAGAAAGCTAAAAACTGATAGCCACATCCCAATGCAAAAATTTTACTGCAAAGGCTAGACCTTCTTGTTGTAATGCATTGAGGTGTGTAGAGAGAAAAGGTGCCATGCTCTCCACCCTACCATTTTGCATCTTGCAGCGTTATCGACTATCAGTAGACCATTGCAATTACTTACTGTAAAGAACAACTTTTAATGCCTGCTCTCTAATGTTGGGTCACTAGTACTTTGATAACTGGTGATATCAATATTCCCATTGTATTAGCCAGTCTTATAATCTCTTCATCTTCACAGTTGTTTGAAATTCAATTCATCTATTTAGCAACTATACTAGAATATCAACATCTCACTTGTTGAATTGTCTCTCCTAAAGGAGAAGCATGCTTTCTGGAGCAACTATGAATATAAGGAGATTATAGAACTAAATAAGACCAAGTAGATGATGGGGGTGGAAGAATAAAAACCATACACCTCTTGTTGCTTGCCTTAATTACATGTCTATCTACTTTCTATTTCTTTCCTCTGTTCTTTCTCCAGCACCTACAAAAAATGTACACAAATTTATCATAAACACTTGAATTTTTTTGTAAATGCTATCTCAGAAGGATAGCAATTTGTACATGAAAATTATAAAATAAAACTCAAGACAATAAGGCTTGCTCTCCACCCTACCATATTGGATCATGGAACCTCATCAACTCTCACCAAACCCTCGAGCAAGAATATACATTACTCACCACTCTGATCAATGGTGAAATAAATATTGTTTATGACAATCAATATAGCGTACATGAGGATATGATTATCTATTTGACCATTGTCACTCATTTTCCAGTCACTATCATTATTTTGTAATGTTGCTTCCAATAGATTAGTTCATAAAATACCACATTATAGTTGGAATATGGTCTACATGAATTACAAAAAACTATGAAGTTCACTGTGCTGATTATGGAAAAATAGAATGGAGCACACAACGTTGACAATTTTATTGCATCACACCCATGGTGGTGGGAAGATAAAACTTATAGCTACAGTCCTATTGAATGGAGTAACTATAATTTAGCCATACCTGGTGTGTGTGGGAGAATACACTATGCCCAAAACAAAACAAGGCTTGATTTCCACCCTACCATATTGGCTCATGGAGTAGCGTGTGCTCTCACCAAACCCTCGAGCAAGAGAATAAGCTATCCACCACTATGATCAATGGTGAGGCCAATGTTTTTCCCACCAATGAGTGGATAAAAGATATAATCACATGGTAATGCCTGCGAAGGAAAATTGATTTGATTAGTAGAGAACAAAGAAATCACAAAATATAAAGACTTATAGAAATAATTACAAATGAGAGGCAATGGAGTTGCAGTAGAACAAAGTAAGTAAAAAAAATGTATAATTTCCTTGTGTATGGAATGGGTTGGAGTCTGCACATAAAAAATGAATCCTACTCTCTAGTCTAGCATATGAGGTTATCAAGCATAATTGGCTATGACCAAACCCTCGAGCACTAACATTAATTGTGCGCCACTTTGGTGAATGTTGAAGGCACTACTATTACATCCAAAGGAATTTGTTCAGTGGCATTGAATGTTATACATTTTCTATAATTTCACATGGAGTTGTGAAATGAGAAATGAGAAAAAATATACATAGGTTTACATTATATAGATATGGAATAAAGGTGAAGGACATACAACAAAAAAGTGGAAAGGGAAGAATATACCCCAATTCAGAGAACAATAATCAACTCTCACTTGGAGAAAAGAACGTAATCTATAGAACTTGAGATTTTTGATTTGCATGCATAGGGGAAAACAAGTGTCACTTTGCACAGGCAATAATACTTTCCATTTAAAACTCACCAAAATAATTGGGTAGATTGGCGTAGTTTCAAGAATGCACCGTTGAGCACTGAGTTCCGGATTTAGATACCTAACATACATAACAGACATTATAGACAACAAGCATACTACATGCACATCTAGCATGTGACTATCATTAGGGATCGCAAAGCAGTAGGAAGAACACTTGGTAAGCATTAGATGATTAGCTAGACATGATAGTCATATAGACAAAAAAATCATCAACACATATATCTACATAGAACTCTGTCAAGATATTGTATCCACTAAGAACATTGTAAACAAAATAAAAAGAACATTCTCTTTAGAACAACTCATTGGTAGTTGTAAATATTGAATTGTGTATGTGTATATCCATAGATATCTAGCACACAAACCAATATCTAGACACATGTGTACCAGGAAGTTGTATAACACAAGGATATGTCAATTGCATGCATGTATATTTATGTACATGTGTATTTAAATGGAGACATATATACAACTATGTGCACAAGTAGATATATGAGTAGATGTAGATAGCAATAAGCCCCCTAACAAGAAAAATAACTCTATATAAATAAATAGTACAAAATTAAATCAAAAATATAAACTTAAAATGTAAGGAAATTATAGCAAACATAATCAACAGAAAAAAAAAAAAAAAAAAATCTTTTTTACCTAGAGATTGTAACTTATACTTCATTGTCTTAAAAAATAACCAATGAAACAAAGAACAAAGCAATAGCGATAGAGAGTAAAGGTCTTTTTGCTACGACAAGGAGTTTGAGTGAATTAAACAAACTAAATGTCCAAACAAGATGAACTTAAAGAAGCATACAAAGTCCCAATTAGATATGCTTCTTTTGGTCTTCAAAAGGAAACATGACAACTAAATCGAAGCCTGCTCAACCGTGGGAGAAATAGAAGAAAATTTTGATAGTAATAGCTTGCACTCAACTTCAAAGTTAAGCTTAGCAACCTTTACTATTGTTGTTTTTAGTCTTCTTTCTGAATTATAAGTTTGGGTTTTGATTAGAACTGTGAAAACAAATGCCATGTAGGTGACAGCATTGATAATAGACTTTACACTCATTTCAATGGTTGACTCATATTGCAACATGTAAAGCTCTTTTGCTGACATTTGTAATAGGCTTGTTGCAGCCTCATCAAAATCAGTTGCCCAAAGCTCGCCTATGTGGTCTTCAATCTTTAGTTGCAATAAATATCGGAAGTCACAATCACCTATCATTTTCTGGTATTTTGGGAAAAACCATTTATTTTCATCAGATTGTTCACACTTTTTTTTTCACTGCCTACCATTCACCTCCAACAGGAATGTAGCATAACAGAATGCATCAGTTTTTATAAATTTTACTATTGCCTTGAGAGAAGCTTGTAAAGTCTCTGGCAAGCCAAGGCAGTGGTCGAACATGTATGTAGTAGTGACTCTCCCATTTGTCAAAGCGACCTTTCGAGGGACTGGATGAGGGGGCTAAATAGCAGGTGGAGCAATATAGCCTCTCTCGATCAATGGTTGTGCCTTCAGAATGTTAGGGTTTATATACAGAAGAGTTCCTACATCTGTGTTAAAAAAAACTCCATTAAAGTACCCAACACATGCATTTTTCACAGCAAGTATGAGAGCTAAACCAAGGATGTACAACCTCTCTAACTCATGACCCTTTGCTTCCCAAGTTGAGCCCCACAAATTAACATCAATTGAAAAAGATGACAAATCATTAAGTTTAACAATCCTCCAAGTTGTTTGGGACTGATCTTTTCTTTGTATGGTCGAAACCATTCCCACATGCACCACAATGCCAATAATGTTGAAATTAAACTTTTATTAGTGCAATCTGCAATTTTATTTAATTGTGTGAAACAAAATACTTTCTCTGGAAAAAAGCCCTCATCATCACAGAACATTAACATTGAATTTTGATCTAGAATGATTTCCATCTAGTTGTCCAGCTTATTAAATTTTTGGTTTGCTTGTCTCACCAATCCTTTTGACACATAGTAAGTATGTCCCACCTCAACCTTATCATAATGCATGTCTGCAATCTCATTAAAGCATATAATCCATATTTTTGTGCCCTCATCATCAATGATATCAATGTTGAATACCTGCCCCTCATGGCCTTGCTTGCTATAATGGTGCATATCCCTCTTTGTTGTTACACAACCTTTTATCATCCATGTGGTTGGGTAAACATTCAACACTTTAACAGGGCTGATATTTGCAGGGGCATCTTGCTGCCTTGGCAATGTATTAATTCCAAACATCGAGGCTCATTTTTATGGGGAGGGTGAATCACAATGAAATTTATGTTCTTCTTGATCTCTAAACAAATATTTAGGTTTTCCAATTAGTTGGAAATATGTCATCTTCACATCTAGGGATAGTATGAAAATTTCCCTAGAATGAAATGAAGATTAAATACTTTAAAATGTAGCCCCCGCAAACAGGGAAGCAAAAAACTACAAGAACAAGCAAGGCACAACTATATCGAACCTTGATTCTCATAGCTTTCTAGACAAATAGTTTGTCAAGTACACAAGTGAACCTATTTTCAATTCACCTATAAACAAAAGGTCATTGTACTTTCCAGGAAGAGTTCCCATCTGCATGTGGGATCCATCAGATAGCACGAATTTGTATCAATCAATTAGGCTTTGTTCAACTCCTATTTTTTGGTAAGACATTAGTTGGAGCACTGGAGATGGGACAACATCCCTAAAATCTATAGAGCGTAGTGCATTTTTTGTTAAGGTTGGATTCACATTTGTAGCCTACAAGGAAATTAAACTTAGCATAGTGGTAGCAATGACATCTCTATTACTATGACTCAACACTACAAAGAAACAAAAATATTGATGCATTTGAAAACCAAGACTTTTTCCCTCTAAGATCTAACTTACTCCAAGAAGACCAACAAACTAAATAGGCAACAAGACATACAATTCAAATATAAATAAGTTAGAACATATATAATAGTAATTATTAATGTAAATTAAGTATTTCTTTGATTTGTTTGGAATACTTGAGAAATTGAGAAGGAAATTGGTAGCAACAATAAACTAAATAACAAACACACTTATAGGAGTGTTGCTTGAGGATTATTCCCCATCCTCAAAAAAGCTAGAGACCACCGACATTGCTCTGTCTTCTCTTTTTAGGAACGAAGAGATACAATGCCAGTGGGTGGCTAGGAGGTCTATGGATTCAAAACACAACATCGGCTCTTAATTTGTTTACACGACCATTAACAATATGGAAGAAAACAATTAATAATAACAAGATCTTCAATGATTGAAATAATACTTAACATACAATTTTTTATTCCAAGTTCATTGTTTCAATATTAAAATTCTTGCTTTTCTCCCCTAGAAACACCAACAATATGAAGGAAAGCAAATAATTAGCAAGACGGGGTTAAATTTTCTATATAACAGTGATATGAAGTATAACATTTGAAGTATGTCATGTTAAGGCTCACAAAAATAACTATTTTTAGTAAAAAAATAAGCATTGGAAAGAATAGAGATGCACATTGCTTACATCTACTTTGGTTTACATGCAAATCTACAAACAACAAAATATAATACTATCTTATTTATGGCTTTTCTTGTTTGTAAATGATTGCAATATACTTAAATACTTTGTTTTCTTCTCCACAACACAACCTAACAAGAAGAATTAGCATTTTTCCGTGGGAAAAATTGGATGGAATTTTTCCCAGACTTCGTGTGCCCAGGCCTCCAACATCGTATAGCAGGTGTTGTTTTATTGTTTTTTTTTAAAAAAAAAGAGTTTGGTGCAGCGATAGAGAAGGCAAACAAAATGGCATCAACATTAATCATTGCATGGTTTCCATGTAGCGATGATGGTGCAAGAACATATGCATTTAAAGGCCTCGGGGAGCAAGGTGAATGCATTTTCAGCAACATACTGTGCATATATATATATATATATATATATAGACATACATGTATATATCTATGTCTATACATATCTATGCACATATAATTATAAATACATATATATATATATAAGAATATATATGTATGTGTATATAGGTATATATATATATATATGAATTATCACAACGTACACCTTTTCCAACCATCAACGCATGCAAAGAACAAAAGATAACAACCAACCACCATCATAAAATTTCTAGAGTTAGCATTGATTGTGATAGTTCTGTGTTCATCTGTAAGAAGCCATCAACAGGGGACAGAGGGAAGAAAAACCAAGTGGGAAAAGGTGCAATTGAAGGAAATCAAGAGAGGTGCATATTTGTAAAACTATTCATGTAGTATTTGTGAAACAACTTATCTTAGTTCCAAAAGCATATTGTTGGCTGTTGCTTTGTAGGTTGCTGCAAATGGTTTGGTTTATGAGTTATGTCTAGCCGCCATTGGGTGCAAGCAATATTGTTTCTTTTATGCATTTGATGTGTTTCATACATTAAGTATAGTATAAAGGAAGCCCTATCTTACATCTCATAGCTTATATACAATTGGATAAACAAGAGCTACAATCAAAAGCATTCCAACCATGTGCACAAACCATACAACAAGCAATCTCAAAACCATCTAGCATTCAAGAGACCAGACAGCCACACAACATTTTCCCTCACTTAACTAGTTGAGAAGGCTACAAATTCAACGCTTTTGTTGCCTATAATTATTCCTTGCTTCGGGATGTAGAACATATTATAGCCAAGAAAATATTTGAATTCCTAGCCTTCTCGAGTAGGCAAATAAGGGAAAATTCAGTATGGATGTTTGTGCTCTTTCCACAAGTGTTAAAATAGTGTGGGCTTATGGGAATTTTGACCTAGATTTTTTTTAAAGGGAAGTCCATTTGCAACCTTAGCCTTCGTATGCGGGAAGTTGGAAAATGAAAAAGGCTTACAAGGATTAAGGATTCCAACCAAAGTATACAAAAGAGAACCAACAGGGAAGAATACAGAAGAAAACATTCAAGATAGGCTATATAGCAATGACTATTTAATTGGATTGCAACCATAAGGAGCAAACAAAACAAAAAAATTAAACATAATAGGTTTCAAAGTTTAAAAGCCGTGCCAAAAAAATAAATGTTGTTGTACCTCTTTCAACTCACTTCAAATAAAGATCTTCTCACCAACTTGTTTTCACAAGAATAGGAAAAACACTATCACAATCAACACATTTCTTTTGCATTTCCAACCACCCTCCCTTGCAAAAAACAAAAAATAATGCCCTCCAACCTTCGCAGAAGCTGCACAAATATTAATCCAGCTTGCACCCTCACAGAAGCTAACCCTCATCACTCTCGGCTCTCATATCAGGTATAACAACAAAACGACACCAAACAATGCCTCATTGAAAATTTACCAATATTCGTTTTGTTCCCCAAGGCGTTAAAGGCTAGTTGTTATTATGACGATCCCTAATACACGCAAAGCATACAACAATTAATGTCGGTGCGAACCAATGCTTAATTTCCAAAACCTTCTCTATCCATGTGGCCTAACAAATGCCACCCAATTCCCAAAGCAGCCAACAACTGCCTCCACCACCTTTTTTGTGGTTACCGGAAGCTAGAAAATCTAAGAGGCTGATGAAAATTCTGGCCGAACTTAAAACTCACCCACCACCTTTTCCCTAGTGGTCAGAAACCTAAAATCTAGTGAGGCTAATGAAAATTCTGAGTGAAGTTGACACAACTAGCCTATCGGCTAATAAATAAATAAATAAATATATATATATATATATACACACATATAGATACATACACACACACACACACACACACACACACACACACACACACACACACATATATATATATATATATATACATATACATATACATTTACATATATCTACATATGTGTATGTACATGCTATACATACCACACATATATGTATAGATATACTTATAGATATACATCTATATACATATATGTATGTATACACAATACATGTTGTCCACATATACACATATACATTTAGATATACATAGGATGTGCAATTTCTGTGAAAGTGGTTGAAAGCTATCTAGTGTTTTTTGCATGTGTTGATGGTTCCAAAGTGTTTGTGTTGTATACATATATATACATACATGCATATATACATGCACACACACACACACACACACACACACACACACATATACATACACACACACACACACACACACACACACACATATATACATTTACATATACATATATGTACATATACATTTATCTACATGTGTGTATGCACATAATATACATACTATATATGTGTGTATATATATATACATACATACATATACATATATCTACATACACATATATCTACATATATGTATGTACATACTATACATGTACATATATATACATATATATGTATACACATAGGCTGAATATGGACCAGCCTCTCACATGAAAGCCTTTGTATAGGGCTAACTATGAATTTCATCATTGCATGGCGATGGTTACAATGGGATAAACATGTTAATGTTATGAAATTCATTCCGTTGATGTCCACCTTAGGCTATATTGTTGCATTTATGGCTTCCATTTAGCATCTATAGTTGCAACAAAAGAAAATAATCAATGTTTTGGTTGCTATATATACATATATATAGATACATATACATGTATATATCATATATATATATATATACATATAGACATATATATGCATATATATTCATATATATATACATATAAATACATATCTATGCATATATACACATATATATACATATAAATACATACACACACACACACACATATATATAGATACATATAAAAATATATCAAACCACAAGAAAACCGCACAACCAGGAACTCACTAGGGAAAAACAACCCAAATTTGTGGCTTCCATTTACCGTCTATGGTTGCAATAGAACAAAATAGTCAATGTTTTGGATGTTGTATACATATATATATATATATATATATACATATATAGACATATTAATACATATGTATGCATATATACACATAGATATACACATACATACATATATACACACACATATATGTACACACACACACACACACATATATATAGATAGATATATATACACACACATATATATATATAGATACAAACATATATCTACACACACACATTTGGTGAATGTTGAAATTGAGATCTCTTGTCTTTTGTGGGTTTTCCCAAAAACATTTGAATATTTTTGTAAATGCTATCTGAGAAGGATAGCAAAGTGTACATGTAAACTATAAAATATAACTCAAGACAATAAGGGTTTTGTGTGAATGGCTAGAAAATAGTTAATGTGCTATGTTTTTTGGTGAATCACCCCATTTGGCTTATGGTTGAAACCAATATTGATTCATTTAGGGTTGGCATTTTTCATGGTGAAGGTTTTGAGTCGGTATGTTACTGGGAGCTTTTTTTGTTTTGTGGGTTTTGTATGTGAGGCACTGTTGGAACCCATGTTTTTGTTTTTGTTTAGAATAGCTCACAGATAGTTGTAGATTTTGAATTGTGTATGCATATATGCATAGATATCCAATAGGCGACCGAATATCTACACACATATGTACCAGGAATTTGTATAGGACAGGGAAATGTGAATTGCATCAATGTGTGTTTATGTATATGCATATGCAAATAGAGACATACATAAAACTATGTTCACAGGTAGATATATGAGTAGGTCTAGATAGCAATACTTTATTGGTAGTGATATTGTTTGATTTATGGTTCGGCTTTTGTGCGTATGTTTGTCTATGCATTTGGCACTGTCATTTTTTAGTTTTTTGTGGGTTTGGCCATCTAGGTGAGTGTGGATATTTGTTTCCTTCACATCTTTTGTTTTATGGCAATGGTTGGAATGCAGTAAAATAGTTTATATATATATATATATGTAATACCCCTCTGTTTTGTGTTCTGGCTGGACAGTGTGTCCTTGTTTTCTTTGATGTGCCTTTTGGTTATTGAGATGCTATATCATGTGTGTGTGATTTGATCGATAATTATAGAGCGATAGTTTATTGGTGTGATGTGACGGTATTTTATTCTGATGTTATCATTATGGCATGTTTTGAATTAGCGTAGCGATTATTTAATTAAAAAATGCCTTATGCTTTGGAGTATATTATTAATGTTAGACTCGTCAGTTAAAAATTTTGTATTGGTGAAGGGAATGGGATTGTATCACTCGCTTGCAAGCGCCCTACGATTCCAAGATTTCCTCTTCACGGTGTGCTTTATTATATCATATACATATGCATGTTTGATATACTCTGTGTTCGCAGGTTGATAGGTATATGACATCGACTCCACCTGATTTCACAGGTTTGAGTGTGTCCATTGACCAACGATAATCGATTGGGAGATAGTAGCTAGGTTTTCCATGCCAAGTCGTCACCCTAGTCATAGTTAGTAGTCAGGTTTAGCGGTTTTGATTTGGTTCATTCCCTCTTGGTTAGCTATTTCATTTCATATTTTTAAAGGTTATTAAATGGTGGGTATAGTTAAAATGATGATTTAACATATCTAGTTACAATGTTGAAATGTATTTATTTCATTGATTAATTTGATTTAATTAATAAAATCATTTTTTAGTTTATTGATTAAATAGGTTCATGGTGTTAAATTAAATGAAATAGTTTTTTTAACACTATTGTATATTAAGATTCAAATTTAAAATGAAAATGGAAATCATGTTGGATATTTAAGTTAAATTAAAAAAATAAAATAAAAAAATGTTTTTTAAATTTCACTTTTTGAAAATATGGATATAGTAAACTCATTTGCAAACTTTGAAATTCTTTGTTTTAAATGAAATTTTCAAAAATGCATGAAATCTCATTTAGAAAGTAAAATTGTTTTAAAATTTAAAAAATGGAAATATCCTCCAAATGTTCAATAAATTTAGTGGGTGGGATATTTTAGGGGTTTGACCAAAAATTTGGGGAAAACTCTTTGTAAGGAAAATAGGATTTCATTTTTAATTTTAATTTGGAAATTGTGGAAAAAAAAAGAGGAGCAAGGATTTGGATTATGTTTTTGAAATTTTGAAGAAGCAAGGGGATTTCTCAGAACAGGGATTGAAATGACCATTGTCAAATTTTCAAGCTTTGGGAGAAAACACCAAGTTCTTTTTTTATTCTTGTTTCATTTTGAAAGAGTTTTGAATTTTGTTATGCTGTTGGAAAATTGTTAAAATTTTGTTTGAAGATCAGTGAAAACCCATGAGATTTTGTTTCCAAACTTGCAAACTTCTGTTGAGATCATGGAAAAAAAAAACAAGCATGAACCAAACCATAGAAAATAAGAAAAGAAACCAAAAAGAATTTCTGTTATGAGCTTGAAAGTAAGAAATTGTGTTGAGAATTCTTCTACCATGTAGTTCTTATGTAGAAAACATTTTGTCCATATTGACTATATTGAAATATATATATATATATATATATATATATATACACATATACTGTATATGCATGTTCCATAAGAAAATCTCTGTGGAAATTTCATTTTAAAACTTTTTGAGACTTCTGGAAAATTTGTCAAAAGTCAAACAAGGGAATTCATTTTTTTTGTTGAAGTTTTAAATTTAATTATTAAATTTTAATTTATATATGATTGGAGGGGTGGGGATTTTAGCCCCATAGCCGCCCCCAGCAATGGGAGGCACTGCCTATGGGGATAGCACCAGTGCTGCCTCCATAGGCAGCGACCCCCACTACTGGGAGTGGTTGCGTAAGCAGCAGCAGGGAGCCCTGCGGTTGGGGTTCAGTTTAAATAAAAATAAACTTTTTGTTTATTGTATTTTATATTATATATATAATATATATAATATATATATATTATATATGATATTAAATTATCATATATATAATATATATATTATATATAAATATATATATATATACTTCTTCTTATATATGTGTATTTTTATTTTTATTTTTTAAATTAAATAAATTTAATATATAAATTATAATATATTTTTATATGATTTATATATAATATATATATTGGTATATACATTAAGTATATACTTTTATATATGTATTTATTATATATTTGTATTTAATTTTTAAATTATTTTTAAGGTGTGTATTTCATTATCATAGTTGAAATAAATTGATTTTATAATCAGACGAGTTTATTTAAAAGTTGATTTTTGATTATTATGTGTGATTGAGAAGCACAGAGTTAAATCTTTAATTTTAAATTTCTCAATGTCGAGAATTAAATTTTATTTATCTTAGAATAATTACAAGTAACGTTGATTGAGTGAATTGGATTTAGAAAATCCTAACAATAGTTTAGTTATAATTGTGTTTGAGTTGGAAGGTGTATGTAAGTTTTTTGATTTTAAAAGTAGTACTATTGTATTTTGGAATTAAGGTTAGTGCAATGATTAAATATTTTTTAAGGGTTAGGGTTGTAATTGAAATGAATATGGTTAATGTGTTTACAACGACCTGTAGATTTGATGGAATCTTAAAGTTCTTGTAAAAAGGATTTGTTAAATGTCAGGATTATGTACGTGGTTAAGTTATATGGATTATAATTAGAGCAAAATTGATGATATTAAATATGTGTAAAGAAAAGGGTTATTTTATTACGATGTTTTAATGGGTAGAATGTTATTTAAAAGTTCTTGTATTCCATTTCCTTAAATGGTGAATGGGAAATGTTGTTTGTTTTCCAGATTACAAGGAATAGATAAGGTTCATAAAAAAATTATATTGTTTAGAACTTATATGAATGGTTAAAAGATTAAGTATATGAGGCATATATGGACTTTGGTTCCTATTTTATGAGAAAAGATCGTTATGTTGAAATACATTATTAGTTATTTAAAGAATGTGTCTTTATATGGTTGTTGGTTTAAGCAGATTCATATTGGTATTGTATGAGAAATATTGTTATGATTGTAAATTTATGAGTGTACTTTTGTAGTTCTGAGTTTTGTTTCCAAAGGCTAGGGAACTCGTTGATAGAGTTGTTTATTCTTTTGGATTTTCTTGTTATGTAAGTCTTCCAGAAGGGTTTCAACTTTTGGGGTTGCATTATTATGTTAGTAAATCATTGTATTGCCTTGGGTAGGGCGTATAGTGTATCCTGTTGTATTATCCGGTATTCACGAGCAGGGATGTTTTGTACCTCCCATGGATTAGGGGTGGTGTTTGTGATTCGTGCCTCCTATGGAAAGAGTGATTTATGACCTTTTTTTCCTCCAGTGTTTAGAGAGGGTTTTGAATTGTGTTGTCTCCTGTGTTTGGAGTGAGATTTAATTTTATGTTCCTCCTAGAGTTGGTATGCACTTGAGATTCCCTTGGTGATTGGTTTTATTTGGTATGTTGTCAAGTAGAAGAGTTGCTTTTGTTAGGGGCCAGAGCCCAAAGAGGTAAACTGGGAAACCTTCAGAAGTGGATTAATCAAGTGATAACTAAATCAATGTACTTAGAAGTTAGGTAGTATTTCACATTAATTAAGATAATTGAGCCTCACTCATGGATGCAAGGGCTTGTATAGACTTGGGATGAGACGGGAAGCCCTAGAATGGCAAGATCATCTATCTTCTTTATGAGAGGTATTTGATTCCACATGAGTGAGTATGGGTGTCGGGATTCGATAGAGGCCACCAGGATAACCCATGGTGGGGGCCGGAGCCTAGGAAGATTCCCAGAGGAGATCCCATGACGAGCTATGTGATGACACTCTTTCTATGACAACAGTTGGTATTTGGTTTTGTGTGTATGGTCTTCTTATCATACTCGATTTGTTTTATTTCTGGAAGCAATGTGACCTATGTCAGTGATTTTTGGAGTTGTACTTGTGTTATCCTTATGGTTGTATGGTTCATGTGATTGGTTGGGTCAGTGTGAGTTATCCTGTGTCTAGAGGTGGATGGTCTTGTCTAGAATTCCTTGTTACTATCTCCTTGCATGGGGGGTGAGCCTCCGAGTATCACATGGTTGGGAGGAACATGCACCTTAATCCATTGGGTCATCTTCTTGTTCATGTGGATGAGGTTTCCAGTTGGAGAGCTCATGGGATCTAGTTCTTTCCTTCTTTATTCTTTTAGTTATTGTAATTTATTACCCCTCCTTGTATCAAGGTGGAAGTTGTAATTTGTAACCTTATTTATTGGAATTACCTCATTCGGGGAATAAGTGTTGTAATCTTATTGTAAGGTATATTTTTGGAATCATGTGGTATCTTTTATGCCTTGGTTGTAATTTTATCATGTATGGAATGTATGAGTATTTAATTTGTTAGGTAATTAAATGATATGTTTTTAATTCATGTTTCTTTATTGGGTTTTAAGTAATCTCAATCTCGTAACCTTAGAGGTTGTTGGCAATGGATAGTGATCTTGCATGTTATTTGTACTTAAACAAAAAAAAATAGTACATTTGAGTAGTCAATTGCAACTTCCTCTAGGGTTGTGCGGCGGGGCATTACAATATATATATATATAATGAGCAAACTTATAAGCTATCTGCCACTATATCTGTATATGTGTGTATATATATGTGTGTGTGTGTGTATGTATATGTATATATGTATAAAAATGTTTATATATATATATATACATATACATATACATATACCGACAGGGATGATGAAAATCCTATTGTGTATGGTTGTTTTCTATGGTTTTCTTGCAATAGTTTTTAGTATTTTCCACCTCTAGTCATCTAAGTGATTGTTGATAACAATATTGTTTCATTTACGTCTTTTTTTTGATAGAGTGGTTGTAATGCAATAAAATAGTTAATGTCACTTTGCGTCAAGCATTGTTCAATGTTCCAATTTGCGGTGTGCTATTTTGTTTCATTTATGAGTTCCATTTATGATACCATCCCTTGCCTTGTTCTTCCTCATCCCTGTCAAGCTATGTATACATACACATGTTTTTAAAAATGGATATCTATGTAGTGATCAAGCACATATTATTGGTTGGCATTCTTTGCATCTATGTTGCTATTAAACATAGCTGTGACTGAGGATAACATGTTTCTGTTAAGCTACAACTATGTTCATCAATTGTGAAATCTATGTGAAGGCGCATGGATGTTATCTTGTTTTCTTAATGCAATGAAATAGTTAATGTTATGTCTACTATTTTTTGTGCATGCATCGATGGTTCCAAAAGCTCTGGGATGCGATAATTCTATGGTGTTCTTTGGAAAGTTTTCAAGAAAGAACAAAGAAAAAAGACAAGCGTGAAGGCCTGTTATTGAAGGAAGCGGGTAGAGGTGCATCTAATATGGGTTATTCTTGGGAAAAATATTCTTTCATTGTGTCGATTATTGTTGGAAAGACTATATACTTTTGTGGGTTTTCACATGTCACTAACAATTGGTTATATTGTTCCATTTATGGCTTCGGTTTGCTGTGAATGGCTCAAAAATAGTTAATCTATTTTTTTGTTGGAGTTACCTTTAATGTATTGTTCTCTATCATTCTGAGACTCTTTGTTGTTGTTCAAGGTAGCTATGACCAAGGATGACAAGATTCTGTCAAGGTGCAAGTTCATTCACTAGCTATGGAACCAATGTGAAGGTAGCTGGACTTGGGACTCTGTTGCCATGTCAAAGGTGGTAGGTGTTTCTCATGACGATAGAGGAGTCTAGAAAAATGATGAAAGTGTAGGGGAGGCCAACAAAATTTCATTAGCATTGATTGTTGTATGGTTCCTATGTAGTGGTCTTGGTGCAAGTAACATCTATTTTAAAGTCCTTGGAAAACAAAACAAATGTTTGTATAGTTATCAATACCATATTGTTCGGTGTCATTCTGAGGTTTATGTTGTTGCTAAAGGTGGCTATGAGCATGGAGGGAAAGCCTTTGTGAAGCTACAAGGGTGTTGAATGTTTTGCAATTTTAGTGAAGCTGGTTGAAGGAGATCTTGTATTTTTTTGCATGTATCAATTGTTCCAAAAGGTTTGCTTTGCAATATTTATTTGGTGTTCTTTTAACTCTCTCTCTCTCTATATACATATGCATATATATATATATATGCATATATATATATGCATATATATATATGCATATATATGCATATATATACTGGCAGGGCTGACTAAAATCCTGAGCATTGAAGGTTATCTTGTGTTTTTTTTCATTAATCAATGGTTCCAAAAGGTGTGGTCTGTGATATGTATATATGTATATGTATATATATACATATACATACACACACACACACACACACACACACACACACACACATATATATACCGACAGGGCTGGTCCGCCCCGACACCAAGAAAAGAGGGAAAAATAGTGAGGCTGACAAAAATTCCCAGCAAAGTTGACACAAGTACAGCCCAAGCTAACGTACAATAATCAATAATACCTAATGTAACCAAACATAGAATGGACAACATTAATTATTTTATTCTCTTCCAACCATAGCCAAATAATGAAATCCATAAATCAAACAACGTTAACCTAACACAACCAACATTAATGAACAACCCCTTATGCAAAACAACACCATGAGAACATGAACCCTAAATCAATCAATATTGGTTTGAATGGTACCCTAGATGGGAAAATTCAGCCAAAAACATAGTAGTTTTCATTTTCTGGTTATTGTTGGAACAAAATAAAATAATAAAATAATTAATGTTGTTCACCAAATAGAAAAAATCAAACAACATATTTGAAACAATCAATAGTACCTTGTGGAAAATCAACACAGTTACAATCGACGATAACTACATAAGGTCAAGGATTTTTCTCCATTGCAAGCCATAAACAGAGACCTTCCAAAAATTAATATATATATAAATACATGTACATATCTATACATATATATATATATATATGCAAATATATACATATTAAAATATACCCAACATATCTTAAGGAACAGAACAATAATTAACATTACCTAATGCAACCAAACATAGAATCAACACCATTACTTATTTTATAAGTATCAACCCAAACTCTAGAAAACAATAATCAATAATACCTAATGTAACCAAAGATTGAATCAACAACATTAATTATTTTATTCTCTTCCAAGAATAACCAAAAAATGAAACAATATACATGTACCTATACAATAACAATTGACAAAAATGTCATATCCTCTACAATTTTATTCCATTGCAAACATAGCCAGAAAACACAAACATTCAACACAAACTCATAAACCCATACAAAAAACACTCCTTTCTCAACACAATCTTCTCAAAAATTGGAAAAAATACAACCATTTCAACAACACCTTCTCCAAAATGAAACAATATACCTTACGCAACATAACTATAATCAACAATGCCTAATGGATTGACTATTTTATTCCATTGCAACCATAACCACAAATCACAAGCAATAAACCAACCAACCTAATGTAACCAAACATAGAATCAACAACATTAATTATTTTATTCTCTTCCAACCATAACCAGAAAATGAAAGCCATAAACCAAACAGCAGTGGTCTCAACAACCACCCAGATCCAAAAAGAAACAATATAGCCCAAGCTATACAATAAGAATCAACCAAAACTCCATAATCTTATCAATCTTAATCTTACCTAGATATATATTGATATTAAAATATACACAATATACCCTAAGACAGATAACAATAGTCAATAATACCTAATGCAACCAAACATACAAGCTAACACTATTAATTATTTTATTATGTTCCAACCATAACCAGAATACTAAAGCCATAAATCAAACAACATTACTTTCAACAACCACCCACATGTGCAAAGCCATAATATAGAACAAGGTATACAATAAGAATCCACCAAAAATCCATAACCTTAACAATTTTAATGTTACATATATATATATATATTAATACTAAAATATACCCAATATAGCCTAAGGCGGACAAAAAATAATCAATAATACCTAATGTAACCAAACATAGAATCAACAACATTAATTATTTTATTCTATTCCAACCATAAGCAGAAAACAAAAGCCATAAATCAAACAACATTACTTTCTACAACCACCCACATGCAGAAAGCCAAAATATAGGCTGAGCTATACAATAACAATCCACAACAACTCGATATCCTCTACAATTTAGTTCTATTGGATACATAGCCACAAAACACAAGCATTAAACACAAATCCTATGAAGCTTCACACTATCAAACCCATACAACAAATGCTCCTTTCTCAAGACAATCTCCCCGCAAATTGAAAAAATACAGACTTTTAAACATAGAATCAATAGCATTAATTATTTTTTTATATGTTCCAACCAAAATAGAAAACAAAAGCTATAAATCAAACAACATCACTTTCTACAGCCACCCACATGCAGAAAGTCACAATATAAGCCAAGATATACAATAACAATAGACAAAAACTCTATATCCTCTACAATTTAATTTTGTTACAAACATAGCCACCAAACACAAACATTAAACACAAACCCTATGAAAGTTGATAGTTACAAACCGATAGAAAAAATAGTCCTTTCTCAACACAATATCCTCCAAAATTGAAAAAATACAGACTTTCCAATAGCACCTTCAACAAAATGGAATAATATAGCTTAAGTAACAGAACTATAATCAACAACACCTTATGGAAAATCCAATGAAACAATATGGGAAACATTTTTTTCTACATATACACCTCTTGCTGGTTGTTTCAAACAAACCCCTTTCCCCTAGCTTTCTCCATGCTACCTTTTTTTCTCAAAGCCTCCAAACATACACAAATAATGAAACCCATAAACACAAGCCCACAAAAATTCACAATATCAAGTCCATGCAAAACCACTCACAGGAAACACAAATGATAAATCAGATAAGGTATTTGAAACAATCAACAGTACCTTATCACAAATAAATCAGTATAACTACCAACCACAAATCAAACAATATCACTGAGGGGTTATTCCATATGCACCTCTTCCCACTCACTTGAAGCAAACATCTTCTTGCCAACTTGCCTGCACAAAAATATACAAAATACTATCATAGTCGACACATTTCTTTTGCATTTCCAACCACCCTCCCTTGCAAAAAAAACACAAAATAACGTCCACCCACCTTCGTAGAAGTTGCACAAAACTTAATCTAGCTTGCACCCTCACAGAAGCTAACCCTCATCACTCTCAACTCTCATAGCAAGTATAGCAACAAAACGACACCAAACAATGCCTCATTGAAAATTTACCAACATTTGTTTTGTCCTCTAAGGCATTAAAGGGCAACTGTTATTACAACAATCCCTAGTACACGCAAAGCATACAACAATTAATGTTGATGCAAACCAACATTTAATTTACACAGCCTTCTCTATCCACACGGCCTGACAAACGCCACCCAATACCCAAAGCAGCCAACAACTGCCTCCGCCACCTTTTTCGTGGTTACCGGAAGCCAAAAAATCTGGGAGGCTAACAAAAATTTCGGCCGAACTTATAACCCACTCGCCACCTGGTCCCCAATTTCTGGAAACCTAAAAACCAGTGAGGCTGGAAAAAATTTCGGGCAAAGTCAACACAAATAGCCTATCGGCTAAATATGGTTCTATGGGTATTGCAAGTTAGAAAAATCTCCTTTGAAACTTGTTCATATCTATTTCAAGAGAATCCTAAAATTGGAACCCTACATTAGAAACCACTGATTTCTAATTTTATATTTTGATATTATAGTTATATAGAAATCTTGGCATTATTAATGACTTTATGTAAAGATATGTTATAACTTTTTTTTATCTAGGTGTAATTTTTTGTGATTTACAATATGATGTAAGTCTTTATGTTATTTTCAATGTGGCATATATTATCTAAATATATCTATTTTGGTAGCTAGATTCTTTTTAAAATAATTTAATTTTACAAAATTTCTTTTTTTTTTTAATTTTCATTTTTACCCTTAAATTGTTTTATAACATATTTTTGTGAAAAAATAAAAAATAATAATTAAAGATTTGAATTCTTAATGCTTAGGGTTTTATTATTATTTCTAAATTCAAGATTATATTTTAGATTTATTGTAAGATGAGAGTCATAATTCTTCTATTTAATTTTAATTTACTATACAATGCTAGTTCTAATTCTTTTTTTCAATATTATTGTAAGGGGGGCATATCTACCACATCTAAACATATGCCTTAATAGTTAGATCTCTTTCATATTGGTTTAGTTTTGCAGATTTTTTTTATTTTTGTTTAAAAAAAAGTAATCAATTTACTCTAATCCATTTTAAAGGATATTTTTTTCACCAAATAAATAAGTTTTTCTTGATTGATTTTAGTGTTATTTTAAAACTCTAGTTTACTTTTGTTTAAAAAAATCAATTTATTATAATCCATTTTAAAGAATACATTTTTTACCAAATTTTAGTGTTATTTTTAAACTCAAGCTTTCTTTAATAATTGAGAACAATTTTGATTAAATGAAATCTCAATTTTGAAACTTTATTTTAAAATGAATTATTTTCCTTTTTCTCTTACCTTAAATAATTATTTCATTGTACATTAGTTTTTTATTAGTTAAAAAAATATATATTTAAATAATTTGATATCATTGAAAACATATTATTTCTTCATTTATAATAACCACAAATAAATTATTTCAAACAAAATTCTTAAAACTCATTTATATTTTAATAAATTATTAAAAATAAATTTAAATTATTTTGAAATATCTAGAAATAATCTCTCCAATCCAATTTGATTTAAAATACTTCATACAATTATTTAATATTTTATGTTCTATTTTTTTTTAACTAAAACATATTAATTATATTACAAACCTTAATATGTTTATTTTTTTTTTTCTTTCTAAAAACAATCATTCAATATTCTTTTAAATTATATACGACTGTGAGGATAAATAATATATATAGAACATGAAGAAAATCAAATCTTATCCGGGCCTAAAAGGTTTGTTCTTATAAAAAGGGAAACACAATTACCTTTGGAAGAATTTATTTTTCCTTCTAACTGAAACTCCTCTTCAAAATGATATGTTGCTGCAATATGTGCTAGAACCCAAAATTAAAACTAGACAACAAAACTAGGCATGTGGAACCTCTGAAAACGATGGCAATAGAGGTAACATCATGAAGGATCCAAAGGAAGTAGGTAATAGTAATACACAAAGCATAGAGAAAAATTCTACTCCTAAGCTACCAAAGGGTCACCTAGGTCACCTTATTGGATAAAAAAATAAGCCTAAAAATATGACAAATTATAGCAGGTTATGATGTTTTACAGTGTTTAACTCGGTATTGTGGGAAGCATGGCATAGATGTTCATGTTTTTGGAGCATGTGGAACTGTGAGTTGTGCAAAAATTTATCAGCTTGGGAGGCAACTTCAATTCTTGTCTAATCAAACTGAAATAATATCCTCGTCTGGATACTATTCTCCTTCCTTGTGTTCATTGACTGTAGTGCTTGGTAGCTCTCAATTTAGAGTTGAGCAAGGATTCTTTGGAAACAAGCTTTTTGGTAGCTGGATTATAGCAAGTTCTTCTATTTGTATTACTATTTCTCCTTATGTCAATCCATCACTTCATAAGATTAGTTCTAATGGTGAAGATGAAAGTAGTAGCAACATTATCTATACTTTTTAAGTTATAAATTTCATCTTTAGGAAGTACTTGTTTTTTGTGATTTGGGCTATATTCATATTTCATTATTTAATAATTTTCTTTAGTATTTGCTTTCATTTCTTTCTTTTGCAATCTTTTATGACCTTAGATGTCGGCACTTTTGTGTACGATTGCCCTTATTTGGTCTCAAAATAAATTATTTTGGTTTTTTACTGTTTAATTGTAAATCAACTATTCTCTATCCTCAAGATGCAGGGTGCAAGGTATGCATAACTTGCAATTTCCCATGGACCAAAAAGGCCTCAAAATTTGGACCTTCCCCTAGCTATACCTGACATGTAGGGACACTTTATCACTTTGTTATGAAGCTATTTTCATTCTAACATACTTGTGTAAGTTTGGGACAATCCACTTGGTTACAAAATTTTCTATGCAACTTTTGGTTAACAAGGATAAATCACACACTTTTGGAGGGAATGATCTATGATTAAAATAATTATTGGATATAGATAACTCAATGTGGTTTTCTTGAGGACTGATATGATAGATATTAACAACTACCCATTATTAAGTATTATTTGTTTTAGATAAGTTATTGCTGCATAAAGGAGGAAGAAATAGTTTTCAACATTAGTTGTGTTATGTGGACTATGTGTTAAACATTGTGTTTGTTATTGGGAAGGCCTGCAACTTATTTCAATCTTTCACATTTATAACTCTTCTTCAAAGATATATTTATTGTAATTATTTTTTTGTGCTTGAAATATTTTGGATGCACGCTACATATATTGATGCAAAAAATCATCACCATTACAAGGGAAAGGATATAGAGTATGAGACACATAATTATTTCCTCAATGCACCATTGGATTACTAGCAATCATGGTCTACAGGTGAATCCTAGTTTTTCAAAGATCTCAAGAGCCTCAGTCTCTTTCATTTAGTGAGATGCTTCTACAACTTCTATTCATTTCTATATCACTTTGGTCAACATATAAGGTTACTTTCTAGAGATGACTTAAAGCTAGTTGCCATGGGTGATACAAATAGGAAAATAACTTAAGTATGTCAACTAAGTTAATTCATCTCTAGAAAGTAGGCCTATATGTTTACTATGGAACAATATTTTCCTTTGAACATTTTGGTTTCCGAACCTTACTTCTTTTTTCGCTTCAAGATGGCTTCATGCCAGAAGCACAAAGACTACTCCCACATAAAGGTGTGCAATGTGCCACGTGGTGGCTGCATGACTTTATATATATCATTTTCTTTTGGGCTCGAATCAAGACATGTTTCTGCTTGGCAGAGATTTTCTTCAAAGTCATTCTCATAAAATTTGAAATTGTCCACTCGCTTGCCACACCATCCATTTTATCGGGTAGGTTGTGTCAACCATGAATGTATTTTATTTTAGGTTGATTTTATTGGGCAGTGGGGAAAAGTCTTTACTTTTGGGAGTGGACTTCTGGGATAGTGTCATCACTTTTTGTGGCTGATCAGATTGTGCTTATATGATCAATCTAAGATCTAATCTTATTATGATAGTATATCTTCACAAAATATCTAGAACCATTACTAAGGTAGTTGAGAACTTATGAGAAAATATTTCTATGATCTAATCAAAACCTAAGATCAGATTGTGAGCTATCAGATTCAAGCATCTCAAAATTTCTTCTTCTCGATTGATTGTGGCAGTGTCCTCTTCTTTTGGCTATAAATAAGGATTCGTAGAAGTAAAAACAAGAGGTTCTGGAGCTTCTCCAAAAAATATTTTTAGAGAATATAGATACTATTTTAAAGGGATTTATATTTTCTTAGAAATAGAAAGATTTTTACAAAATACTATTTATTTTCTTTGGCATGTTGTATTTGTTCAGACTATCGTTGGATTGGCATCTGACCTCTATTTTCAGTTAATATATCATAAGAATTTTATCTATTTGTGAGAAATATTTAGGATTGCGCATTTTATGGCCTTTTTTAACTTTCTTTTTCATATTTCATTTATGTTGAGAACATTAGGTTAAATCCTTACGTTGATATTCCAAATAATTATTTTACATGTTGTTAGCTTCTATGTTATATGCACTATCTTTCAAAAATTGGATCATGTCCATTATACTCTTTCATTTTATGTAAAATATATGCCATTTTTCATATTATGTTGTAAACAAGGAAGGATTCTATAAATATCTGAGTATTCATGTTAATCTTTAGGGTTTCTTATTCCTGTTGGACCTTAATGGATGCTTCCCACTAGGAGATTTGAAAGACTACATTGCAATTTCTCTAGCATTTGTTGCCCATTCTCGTCCCAACAATGAAGGGTCTATGTCATTTTGTGTCCATCTCATCGGTTACAAGAGATAGTTAAAGTTTGAAATGTTGTAAAAGTTTTGGCATATCACTATCTTTATTTTTTATTTTCATTTCTCACTACCCCCTTTCACTAAACACAAAGAAGAGCTGAATTTCTTTAAAAATCCTAGAGATCATTCAATGAGGTGCAAATTGGTCCCTCACTCATTGAATTCCCCATAAGGTTGTTCAAAGAGGTGCAAGATTTTATGATTAATAGTTATTTTTCTGGCACACCTAGTGGGAGTTGAATTTTTCCAAATGTCTAATTAGAAGTTAGAAATATTTCATAAATCAAACCAAGAGGAGAGGTTGGAAATCTCATGCCTAGATTTCAAACAAGAGCATCTGCTAGAGGCCACTTCTAGTACTCCTAGTTACCTACCTCAGCACCAAGGAGGAGAAGAATTACAGGTTCCATATCACTTGTAAAAAGCAACAGGGTAAGAAGTGTTAGCCCACAATCCATAGCTTTATCTACTCCACTAGGAGGCTGAACCTTCTAGATAAAAATACATGTCTACCATATCCATAGGAATTTATTTACAATGGCTCACTTAGGTGCTCCCACTCTTAGAAATTTTGTAATTGGGGATAGTGGTAGCCTACTACAACCACCTACACCCCTAGATGTAGGGCCTGGGCACCATACCCTCCAATGCTCTCAAGGAAATATCGAGGTTTTTTGGGGAGGATTATAAAGACCCCTTCTGAGCATCTACAAGATATAGTGGAGGTATGTAGAGTACATAACATCGCAGAATAAAATGTAGCCCTTAGGTTATTCGTCGCATATTTCAAAGGAAAGGCCTAGGACTGGTGTAGGTCCTTAGCTTCCAATTTTATCCACTCCTGGGATCAACTAAGTGAGAAGTTGTTTGAGTTCTTCTCAAAGAAATGATATCACTCCTCTTTGCTTCACAAGAATTAATCACTATCAAGAGGGCCCCGCAAGAGGCCATGAGCAATTTCAACACCAAGTTTCACAAAACATGGCAAAAAATTCCAGTGACAGCTAGACCTCCAACAGCTATAACATTCATGTTCTATCTAAAGGCTTTCAATTTAGAAATTGTAGTCATGATACAATCTATGGGAGGAAATACCCTTCCTAATGCATACGATTTGGTTGTGCATGCAGAAAATAGTTTGATTGACATCAGGAAGCTTTTGGCATGACCGCAGATGCCCATGTTCACGAAAATCTCTGGTGGCCCTAGGGAAGAAGCAACTCCTAGTGCCTCTGATCCACAAACAAGAATGCCACTTGCACCAACATCCATGCACATATATCTAGGAGGACAACCCAACACATCAGGCTCTTCTTCATTAGCAACAAATGTAAATGATGTGAAGAACCTCATTCGGTCCTTTGCGAATGACCTAGTCCTCATCTGACGATAGCAAGCAACACCTTTGAAACCTCCCATGTAGACCTATCAAGGAGGAAGGCCATCTTATCAATATAATGCATATCAAGGAGCTTTGAAAGGAGGAAATCAACAAGCAACACCTACAAATTAGATAGTCCCAGTCACCATGCTGCTTTAGACTGTTAGGAATAGTTTGAGCAAGGATTTGGTCCCAGGCCAGAATAACTTGGCAGAAGATGAGAACACATGATGCTTCCTATGTAATGATAGTCATATGCCCCATAATTTTCCAAAGGGAAATCTTCAACAAAAGATAGCAGAGTAAGGAAGCCAAGGCATGTTTTTGAACACAAAAGAATATCAGTTTCCTAGAATAGAGAATGCTCGCTTTAGAGTGAAATCACAAGGGATTTCCTTAGAGCAAGAGTTGGATATCTCACTAGATCAAGCATTATTTTCTTGGATGGAGGAAGAAAATGCAGTATTTGCAAATGATGCTCCAATGACTAGTGCCCCACAAGTATAGTCAGACTACAACACAAGGTCCAAAAGAAGGCTCACTGGAGAATATGTGCAATGAGATCCACAACGTTCATAGCCACAACAACTACAAATAGAAGTGGAGCAAGCCTTGAAAATTTGACCACTTAGCAGTCACAAGCTCCACCATTACCATAGAAAGAGGTGGAAAAAGTACTGAACCCATCCATGTCAGATCGACCTCTTCCAAAGACAAGAAATATCACCATTCAAACCTAAAGTCTCGCCAGTCAAAATGCTTAATGTGGTAGAGAAACTGGAGAAGGCGCCCACTAATGTGTCTTTATGGGAGGCAGTGAAGAAGGAGGAACAAATGTCGTGGACAGATGCAATCTTACCATGCAATCAAGATAAAGGAAAAGGAACCATGTTGGACCCCCGACCTTTAGGAGCCACAACATACATAAATTTTGTGGACAATGCAAACATGAAAGAGGTAAGCAAACCGAAGCCCCCTTTCTTTTTAACACTTATTGTGTACTAGTACAAAAACATAAATAAATGACTAAAAAATGGTCATGTGACCATTAGTTTGGTCACGTGACCATTAGTAGTTTATTGATAGTCATTTATAATATGACCAAATTCATGACTAAACCATTTTTTAGTCATTTATTGGTTATTTTGATTGATCAATTTTGTGGTATATTTAGTCATTGATTGTTGTTAATTGATTGTTTGTTTAGTCATGGTGGTCATTTATTTAGTCGTGATAGCTATTTATTTATTCATGGTATTTGTTTATTTATTTATGGTAGTCATTTAATTAATCATTATAGTCATTTATTTATTCATGGTAGTCATTTATTTTAGTCATGGTAGTCATTTATTTTAGTCACAGTAGTCATTTATTTAGTCATTGTAGTCATTTATTTTAGTCATGATAGTCATTTATTTAGTCATGGTTTAGTCATTTATTTGGGTGAATTAGTGATTCAAGTTACAAATAAAATCTCACTTAATTAATCCTCACAAATTTATGCATATAAACTTCAAGTATCAAAGATATTCAAATTCTGAGAGAAGCACCATCAAATGAAAACTAAAATGCTTGAACAAATATGATTGATCAGACACAAATAGATCACAAATCAAGAGGAGCCACAACACAATATTTATTAGTCTATAAATTTACTTCATCAAACCTCATTGGCAATCAAAACCTCAATGATTACAAAATTTATTGAAGAAATGAAGAATTCAAAACCTCTTTATTTTATGCCTTTTTGAATTCTTCATTTCTTTTTAGGGCATCCAAAAATGTAGAAAACAATGACAATGGGACTAATTCACCACAGATGGTGACTTATTCCATCTGTGAATATTAAGAAATTCAAGGTAGGAATCTATAGCCTTCAATTTGTACTTTTGTGCTTGACAGGTTTTTGGTTCTTAATCTACAGAAATCAATATGTAGGTGATCTCCAATCTTCTTTTAGGGCTTTGTTGACTTGAACGACTTTGATGAAATTTTGACACCTTTTAACACCTTGCTCTTTGAAAAATCTACATACAAGACTTGCAAAACACACGAGCAAAGAGGGGGAAAAGGGTTAAAGGTTAGTGAATAAGGGTTTTCCTTGGTCAACCCCCGATTTGGTAATCAAACCCTTGAAAATGAAATGAAATAAAGAGAGAATGATGAATGAACAACATGCAATGCTACAACTCATCAAACCCTTTATGTAGAAATCTGAAGATATGAAAATACATGCTTCAATGTGGACTTGATAATGCCTAGAATGCTTGAGAATGATTAATGTATGAATGAATTGGGGGTGAAAATGAGAGGAAACCCCTTTATTTATACCTTATTTTACAAAATTTCTCAAAAATAACATCACAGGCCGACCTCAAGGTTAAGAGAATAATATTCTGCCAGAAATTTAAAATAATTATGATTTTTGTGCCAAGTGGGACTAAGTCACCCCAGGTGGTGACTTGGTCCCACTAGGGAAATTTTAATGGGTGTCAGGAATTAAAGTGTATTTAATGATGTTTAAGGGGATTATTCTAAAAAACACACTTAAGGAGGGCTAGAAAGTGTATTAAGGGGTCATTTAAGCATAAGAAAGGGTCAAATTATTGATGAAAAGCCTAGAAAAGCATGAAAGTTTGTTACAAATCCTTACAAAACTTTAAAATAAGGCCTGGTAACTAATATAAAGAGGTTATTTAGGTGAATTATAATGAAACAGTCCTAGAAAAGTGTGAAAATATGTAACTACAACACTTCACAACACTTTTGCAGGACATCATAGAATTCTTATTGATTCTCAAGGACCCAAGACCTAATGTGAATGTGTTGACCACATTACGAAATTAAATCTAGGAAAAATAAAGCCAAAATCACCAGAAGGGGCTAAACATGAGAAAATGTAGAAGGGTTACTTTTTTTGTGTCCACATTTAGCCCCTACTTTATCAAGAGGATGAACCCGCTTCAAACTCACACTAAAGTAGTTGAACATGCAATCAAATCTTTAGTTAATTATCTTAATCATGTGTTTGCATAGCCTTAATCAAGGTCATTAGCCACATTTAGCATTCCTTTTAGTTAACCTTTTCATTTTCCTTTCTTGGTATTGACCCTCTTTCCCATGTGAATTTTAAATTCACATTTATTCCTCCTAGAATCTCCTCTTCCCATGCATCTTCTAGAATCTTTTGACTTGTCACATCAAGTCACATGTGGACAAAGGCTTCCCTTTTTGGAACCTTGTCTTGTCCATGAGATTCTTGAAAATATGTGATTTTTAATTCACATTTTTTTCTCCACTACTTTCCCTTTTCCCATGGAGATTTTTGAGGAATTCTAAAATTTCTCAAAAGTCACTTTCATTCCCACTTGGGGACAAGAAGTTCCTTTTTGAGGAAATCTTCTCATTCCCCAAGGTACTTGCAAAGTACTTGTCCTTCTTCCACCTCATGTACCCTCTTTCCACCTCATTTACACATCACCATCCCTAAGCCATCTCACATTCCACATGTCAAGAAGTGAGGGATTGTGAGTCGTCAACTCACCATAGCTCTTCATCTTGACCTTGTTGGATGAATCTCAACCATTGAATTTTCTAGAGAATTCAACTTCCTCTATAAATACCCCCTCTTTTCTCTCATTTAGTGGGTTGATCATTGTGCTAACCAAACTCTTGCAAAATTTTCATTTGAGCCATACTTAGCTAAAAAATTGCATTCCTTGCATCCATCATACTATTTTCATTCATTTCTCATCCATCTTGCATCTCATATCAACATCTTTTGTCATCCAAGGAGCATACACAAAATCAACCATCAAGGGCCAACCAAAAGATCGATTCGAGACAAGGTATAATCAACTTCTCTTGTTATATCATTTTGTTTTTTGAATCTAACTAGGCTAATCTTGAGGTGTTAGGTGTTTTTATTGTTTCTTGCACATTCCTTGTTGTTTCTCATTTCTAGAACAATATTTTTGCCTAGTCACAGTAACAATTGACAAAAACTGCATAAGGTCAATAATTTTTCCCCATTGCCAACATATCCACTAAATGCAAGCCATAAAGAGAGACCCACGGAAAACTAATATATATATATATATAAATATATGTATATATGTATAAATATATACATATATATATACACATATATATTGATGTAAAAATATACCCAATATAGCCTAAGGCAGAGAACAATAATCAATAATACCTAATGTAACCAAACATAGAATCAACAACATTACTTATTTTATTCTGTTCCAACCATAACTAGAAAACAAAAGCCATAAATCAAACAACATTGGTTTCAACAGCCACCCACATGAAGAAAGCCACAATATAGCTTGAGGTATACAATAAAAATCAACAAACACTCCATAACATCAACAATTTTATTCCATTGCACACATACCCACAAAATGTAAACATTAAAAAAAAAACCTTCAAAAATTGACACTAACAAACCCTTAGAAAAAACACTCCTTTCTCAACACAACCTCCTCAAAAATTGAAACAATACACCTTTTTTAGCAACACCTTCTCCAAAATGAAACAATATAGCTTAAGCAATAGAACTATAATCGACATTATGCAATGGAAGCTAACACAAAGCATATAGGATTGACTATTTTATTCCATTGCAACCATAACCACAAACCGGAAGCCATAAATTATTAAAAAAATCACAGTACCAAATCCATGAAAAACCATACACACTAAAGGTGAACCATAACTCAGACAAGATATTTGAAACAATCGACATTACCTTATGGCAAATCAAGACAATAACAATTGACAAAAAATGCATAAAGTCAAGGATTTTTTCCCATTGCCAACATATCCACTAAATAAAAGCCATAAAGAGAGACCCATGGAAAATTAATGTATATATAAATATATGTACACATATATATGTATATATGTACACATATATATGTATATATGTACACATATATATGTATATATATACACATATATATTGATATTAAAATATACCCAATATAGCCTAAGGTAGAGAACAATAGTCAATAATACTTAATGTAACCAAACATAGAATCAACATTGTTAATTATTTTATTCTACTCCAACCATAACTAGAAAACGAAAGCCATAAATCAAACAACATTGGTTTCAATAGCCACCCAGATGTAGAAAGCCACAATATAGCCTGAGCTATACAATAAGAATCGACCAAAAATCCATAACCTTGACAATTTTAATCTTACATATATATTGATATTAAAATATACCCAATATAGCCTAAGGCAGAGAACAATAATCAATAATACCTAATGTAACCAAACATAGAATCAGTTCAACATTAATTATTTTATTTTGTTCCAACCATAACCAAAAAATGAAAGCCATAAATCAAACAACATTACTTTCAACAGCCACCCACACGCAAAAAGCCACAATATAGCCCGAGCTATGCAATAACAATCGACATAAACTCCATAACCTCTACAATTTTATTCCATTGCAAACATACCCACAAAATGCAAACATTAAACACAAACCCTATGAAAATTGATAGTAACAAACCTATACAAAAAACACTCCTTTCTCAATACAACCTCCTCAAAAATTGAA
This sequence comes from Sequoia sempervirens, assembly GCA_007258455.2. Classification (NCBI taxonomy): domain Eukaryota; kingdom Viridiplantae; phylum Streptophyta; class Pinopsida; order Cupressales; family Cupressaceae; genus Sequoia; species Sequoia sempervirens. Next base: position 21,394,041 of record VDFB02000002.1, on the reverse strand, counting down.
ATAATACAACCTTTTCAACAACACCTTCTCCAAAATGAAAGAGTACAACTTAAGCAAAAAAACTATAATCGACAATGGCCAATGGAAGCTAACACATAGTGGATAGGATTGACTATTGTATTGTATTGCAACCATAAGCACAAACCAGAAGCCATAAACCAAACAATATTGGTTTAAAGACTGACCGAGATGAAGAAACCCACAAAACACAAAAAATGACAGATAGGAACCCATGCAAAACCATAAACACAAAATGCGGACCTTAAACCAAACAATACTCATTTTTAGAAACAATATAGTCTTTTCTCAATAGCCTCTTTTCTCAACAACCCCTTATCAAAATTAGAAGCAATCAACAATACCTCATGGAAAATCTAATGAAACAATATGGTAAATGGTTTTTTCCATATGCACCTCTTGTCGCTTGTTTCAAAAAAACCTCTTTCCGCCAGCTTTCTCCAGGATACCTTGTTTCTCCAATCCTATAAAACATACATAGATAACGGAAACCATAAACACAAACCCCCAAAAAATCATAGTATCAAATCCATGCAAAACCATGCACATAAAACATGAACGATAAATCAGACAAGATATTTGAAACAATCAATAGTACCTTATGGAAAATCAAGCAATATAGCTTGGCACAGACCGCAAACCACAAATTAAACAATATTGCCAAGGGTTTCTTCAACATGCACCTCTTCCCACTTGCTTCAAACACACATCTTCTCGCCAACTTTCCTGCACAAAAATAGGAAAAATATTATCACAGGTGACACTTTTTCTTTTTCATTTCCAACCATCCGCCCTTGCAAAAAACACAAAATAACCTCCACCCACCTTCCTAGAAGTTGCACAAAGCTTAATTCAGCTTGCACCCTCACAAAATCTCACCCTCGTCGCCCATGGATATCATATTAGGTATAGAAATAGAAAGACACCAAAAAATACCTTATTCAAAATTTCCCAAGCATTCGTTTTGTTCCCAAAGGCATTAAACGACAACTGTTATTACAACGATCCCTAGTACACACAAAGCATACAACAATTAATGTTGATGCAAAGCAATGTTTAATTTCTAAAGCCTTCTCTATCCACGCGGCTCGACAAATGCCACCCTATTCCCAAAGCAGCCAACAACCGCCTTTGCCACCTTTTCACAGCCATGGAAAGGCCAAAAATCTAGGAGGCTAACAAAAATTCCAAACAAAGTTATAACCCACCCACCACCTTTTCCCTGATCGCTAGAAGCCTGAAAAACAGTGAGGCTAACGAAAATTCCGAGTAAAGTTGACACAAATAGCCTATCGGCTAAATATACTATAATATTATATTATTATATAATATTATACAATAATAATATAATATTATATAATATATATATATATATATATATTATAATATATATTATATATTATATTATATAATAACATATATATAATATAATATAATATATTATATTGTAATATATAATATCATATTATATTATACTAGCAATTGCACCTTGGTGTGCAATGGGTACGCCGAAGAGGTGTGGAAGGTCAATTAGGTAAAATTTTGGGTTATTTTTTTCCATACATTTGTGTAGTACATGAGGTGAATTGGTCTAGGTCATTTAGCAAATGATTTTGCATATGAAAAAATGATCTTAATGAATTAGTGGTAGCTTTAAATCAACTATGCATCCATTAACAAGGATTCAAATATGAGTGAAATAAAACCTCTAAGATAATTAGGCTCCATTACCAAAAAATGAAAGATGGGTTCTTGTGAACCACTATTCATGAAAGACATGTCACATAAATTGCATATGATGGCATGTGGGATTCACTTTCTGAGATAGATCATGTTGACAGAATAGTTAACAACTTAGTAGTGATGACCAGTTTCTGAGATAAATCTTTTCGAACACTTTTTTGTGATGACCATATGAAAAGAATATGATGGCATGCAGGATTCACTTCCTTTGCAAGATTTCATGGCTTTACAAAGAGGTATTATAAAAGCCATGAAGTCCTGCCCTTCTTTGAGAGGTAGAAAAAGATCTTTCTAGTCCAACGCAAACTTGTTGACAACCTATTTGACAGCTCATTTATGAAAGGATAAAATTATTGTACAATAGTTGATGCCATCACTTCATTAAAATAAGGGTTTCCATGGGAAACACCAATTGTGTCCAACAAAGAGGCTAGAGAGCTACGACAGATAAGGTATAAACTATTATTGGGAGCTTTATTGGATAGCAACTTGTAAAAGTCCAAAAGAATAGGAGCAAAATAGCGGTGAATATGATTTGGAAAACAATCATCATTGGATGACATAAACAACTTACATTATTCTGCACACTTAGAATTGCTATCTAGGCGGGAAAGCAGGAGCATCACTAAAGCTTGGGTACCTCTTGCAAGCTAAAAGACCTGCATATGATCTGAAGGAGGTACTAGCTTTGCAGCCATGTTCAAGAAATATTTTACTCAGTCACAGATCATATCTTGTAGCACATTTGGTCTATCACTTTTTCCACATAGCAACCAGATAATGCTCACTAAATCATTAACAAGCCTTTGGGAAAGTGGAAGTGAATGCTTCTCATTTGACCAAACAAATGAAACATTGCATCATCAGTAACATTATAGTCTGCCAAAGTGTGATCCTGCTACAATTGCTTTCCATAGTAGATGAGACATTGTTCATATGTGGGTAACCCAGTTCTCGACAAGATTATCCTATGAATAGAGTGAACTGCATCACTCAAGCTAGCATGGAGGACTATAGTGTGTGCATCTAGAATGGTCCTAACAAAGAATTGTAACTTTGATTTTGAGGAACTAACATCACAATCCATCTCTTTTACTAAGGAAATACTGTTTGAGGACTCATTTAAGTCAAAACAATCTTGGGAACTTGAGCAACTTGAAGTTCCAACATAGAGACCGTCTGTATGGCCAACATTAGAAAATTATAGGGTCTCAGTTAAACATTTGGTCAATGATTTTTTTTTATCTTTATCATTCTCTTTCTCCTTCACAAGCATATCAATGTATTTTTCATCATATTCAAATTCCCTTGTGTCTGCACATCCTTCCAACTATAATATCTGAAAAAATCCCTCCTTCCATGATGCTTTGATGGATGTACATACCCTATTCCATAGCTCCCATTAAATGCACATCCTTGTAACACAATTGGCATCCTTGATGAACGCATCAGATGTTTGTGCATGATAACACATCTGAAATTAATTTATGAAAGACTTATGAAACCCCATTTAATATGGCTTAGTTCATGGTTTTAGTGAAAAATATATAGCAAACACAAAAATTGCAGAAATACAAAATATTGCAACAAAAATTGCAGAGATACAAAATATGTATTCATGATAGAGAGATTGGCAGGGTTCCTGAGTAGCATATTGGCTAAGATCACCAATGTGTTATCTTGATCTCCAAAAATAGGCTTCCAAAATCAATCAACTTCATTTAAGAAACATGATTAAGTCTAAAATTATATAGTCCAAAATAGGGGGAAAGAGTATGTCACCATATAAACCTCAATTTTATTTCCAAGCACCACAAATGGAAAAAAAATTGGATCAGATGGGCTTGCCTTTCAAAAACATCAATGGAAGGCCATGGTTAGTAGTAAAAAAAGTCAACAAAACCTCAGAATGAACAAAAAAGTTAAATTATTAGATAATTTAGTCAAATTACCTGAATTAAAAATTCCTCGTGCCAGTTGTTAAGGTTATCAAATTATTTCATAACATTAACGTCATATACAAGAACATAACAATAAACACCATGGTAAAAGGAAACACCAAGGCTCTGAAATCTCTCCTAGCCAGTAGTATCCCATATCTACCTCGAAAGAATGTTTATACAAAAACAAGGAAGATCAGTCTATATAAGATATATTCAAAGCTGAGCCGAAGAAAAGAAAATCCTCAGACAAGATAGAAACCTAGTATCTAAAGGCTGCTAGTTAATTGAATCCCAGTTCATCGACCAAAGACATTCACGAATGATAAATTGTTATTATGCAACTACTAGTGTTAATGATGAGAACCAATGAAAGGACATTCCTTGGGTAGAGAATTCCATGGGAGTTTCTCCATCTTCCTCATCAGTCGACAACTCCATAGTGTCATCTTTGGTTGTGGAAGATGAAATTTTATGCGCATCATTAGATGTTGTTCGCAGAAATTCCACTTCAGAAACCTCTCTCTAAGGCATTATGTCAAATAGTTTATGTTCCTTTTCTATGCTTCCACATTTTGCATACATATCTACTAGAGCATTTCCAACTATAATAGCTGAAAAAAATCCTAAAGTTTTGATGGTTGTCCATACCCTATTCCAAAGCTCCCATTTTGGCACAAACAGGGAGGATATAGGTGAAGGTTGTGGAATTTGGCTATACACCTTCCAATTACATTTGCTTGAAATTTTCTAAAGCCTTTTCAACAAATCCATTTTGTACATATCCTACAATCATTACCTCTCTCTCCCTCAAAAATGTTGTACAAAAGTAAATGAGAAAGTGACATAAATAGAAAAAATAAAATGGTGCAGATGGTTTTAATGTCTTGCATCCCATCTCCTAATGTCTACACTATTAATTTGAAAATCCCTTGAGCTTTGGTCAATGAGTGTACCAAAAAAATCAAGTGCTAGCAAAAAGCGATAGGTCTGATTGGTAGTTGTGGAACTCCAAAGCTTCCATAAAGCTATTTTTAATACAACTAAAGTAGTAAAAGCATCGAACAAAGGAAACCATTTTAATCATCTCCAGGGAAATATGAATCATTGATAGCCAATCTTAGCTTTCTCTTCTTCAATTAGATACGCCAACGGCATAAAATATATATAATATAATATAATATATTGTATTGTAATTTAATTAAATATATTATATTATATTATAATACAACCAACTACCTCAATTCAAATATTTTTTTTAATTATCCACTTTAATATCATATTTGATGAGCCCAAAATGTGCTCATGATTTGGATATCTTGGTGTACTTTTACTACCCTCATTTCTGTTGTTTATGGTTGTTTAAACTCTTTAAGAAACCTTTTATTGGGATATCCTGTAGCAATACACTTTCATGATTCTTGCAGCCTATCATGTTGACTTGTCTATATTTATTACCCCGTTTGACTCCCTAAATGGCTGGTATATCGCATATAGTTTTTGAATGATGAAATAGATTTAAATATGTGATTAATGAATGGATATTGTGTATGTGCCATGCACCTTTTCTTTCGCATCTGTTACCTTGTGTTTCACATGTTGTTGAAGAAAGTATGATCGAGTCAAGCGCAACCGATCTCGGCCTTGCAATAAAGTCCATTTCCTGCACGACTTCAAGGAAGCTCTGGGGAAGACTCTTTGACCGAAACTATTGGGAAGGATTTTAAATGTCAGTCAATCTGGAAAGAGTGGAGCACTAGATTCTCTCTGGATCGGGTTGAACAAATAAACTCATTTATGAAGTTTGTTCCTCGATTTCAAGATACATTTCATATCCATGTCTTTCTTTGTTAGGGTTAGTTAGTTAGTTGTTTTCCTGATTTTAAATAAGTGCTCCTCCTGCGCGAGTGAGCAAGTAGAGTAAGCATAGCAAGTAAGATAGAAGCATAGTGATAGGGAGATAGAAAAATATCATGTAAGAGTTAGTATGATAATAAAACCAGAATCTATATGACAAGAGACAGAGCTTGTTGTTAGTTTTCATATGAACAGAGGAATGTATACCATTTTGAGTTTATGAATAAAGATTGATGAAGTTCTGAGTTCAACACTTGCGTAATTAGTTGATGCTTTCTAAGGGGCCCACTTAGTAAGTATCTGTAGTTAGTTAGTTAGCTGTTCCTTTTCTGTTGATCATCAGTTAGATTTCATCTTTGACGTTTCTATACAAACTCAGTCTTATATTGTTCCTGCAGCATCAGGAATCCACCCCTGTGTCTGTTCCTACAGCATAAGGCTAGTTTATAGTTTGTCTCTCAGTTGTAGCTGTTATGATTTCTACTTTGGTTAAATTATGGTTGAGTTAAGAGCACTTTGCATTACCTTCCTGTAGCATAGGTAGAATTCTTTCCAAGTGTTTATTTCCATCAAGTTGTGACTGAAACTAGTTCTTAGTGCATATATTGTGCTGCTCCATTCAAAGTATACCTTCCCTGGTTTGACAAGTAAATGAACGTCCATGAAGAGATATTAGTCGCCTCCTGGAATGTTCAATTCCCAGGATAGGTTTTGCTGTGATTTTCATATCCTTTTGTGGGTGTGACCATTTTTGGCACCGTTGCCGGGGATGGTGTCAAGCTAAGAACTTGTCAAAAGTCATTTTTAGCATTAGTTAGTTTGTTAATCAAGAATCTTCAAAATCTTTCAAATCACCATTCATTCTATTGCATGCATAGAAGAAGAGATGCACTGGGAAGGTTTCTCCCTGAAAACCTGTTTGTTGAACTACCATTTGACCCAGCTGATGAAGAACCTGAGGAAAATCTATTTTCTCTGATATTCCAGCAAGCAAATATGGAAAATAATCCACCTAATCCACCTCCTGCTTTTGAGTTTCCCATTGTTCCCCAGCGAGATACTGATAACCTTAAAAATATTCCTTCTTCATTACTTCTGAAGTTTTATGGCCTAGTTATGGAGGACCCTCAAACTTTCCTGTTTGAGTTTGATATCCTCTATCACAACTATGATTACACTTTAGATGCACACAAGCTGAAGTTGTTTCCTTCCACCTTGAAGGAAGGAGCTCTTAGATGGTTCATGAGTTTGGGGAGAGGTGTTGTTGATAGTTGGGCAGCCATGCAAACAAAATTCCTTGAGAAATATAAGGAATATTGTAAGAGTGGTAGTAAGGAAGATGATATATTCAGAATTCAACAAAAGGAGGATGAAAGCCTAGAAGACTATATCTCAAGATTTTTGTTTTCCCTAAAAAAGAATTAAAACCATACTCTCAACGAAGAATCTCAGAAACTACTTTTTCTAAGGGGAATCAGTGATACCTGCATAGATGCCCTGGACCTAATGGGAGGAGGTGATATAACCCAACTGCCTTGGGATGATATCAAGAAAATATGTCTTAATTACTCCTGAGCAAATATGAAGATGGGTAGAGGTCATCAAGCCATAGTGGGAAAGTCCTCTACTAATGGAGTTTCCCGGATGGAGATCACAAATTTGTTGTCAGATTTCAAGCAGGAAATCATAAACAACATGACCACACAGTTGGACACTATGCAATCTCGGAAGAAACATGAGGAAGCTGAAGCAATCCTGGTTGAGTTATGTCCGCATTGTAGACAGAAGAAACGTGACTCCAGATGCAAGATGGTGGCCAACATAGAGGCTAAACAGTTGCCTATTGATTTTAAGATGATAGAAGGTGATGATGACCAAGTCTTCTTTATTACACAAAGGAGGCCATGGGCCCCAAGACAAGGTATACCTCAGGACCCTTTGCAAAATTTTGGTTCATATAATAATCAATGGAAAAATCAATACCCTCCAAACTATGGGCCATACTCCCAACCTCAGTGGAATAACCCTTGGCCAAATGCCCAGTAAAAACCGTTGGCAATCCTCACAAGGGAATTGGCAACCTCCTCAACAAAATCAGTGGCAGCCTCCACAAGGGAATTGGCAGTAGCCTAACCAATGGAGAGGAGGCCAGCAATGGTCAAATTCACCCACAGGTTTCCTGCAGCAATCCATTATGCCACCTCCTATAGCTAATCAAGGTCAGAATCCAAAATCAACCCAACTACCTACTCAGGCAGCACCTAATCCAAATAATTAGCAACTGTAGCAGCAACAAGTCTATTTTGCTGATCCTAATCATTAGCCTACCTATGCTCCTAACCTGAATAATATTAATTTATGTTCAGGAACTGTGCTACCCACACCATCTCCTCCCATAATCTCAGAGTTACCATCTAAGACTGATCAAGAAGATATCAATGACCAAGCCCAACCAAATCAGTCAGTTCAGATTCCATCATTACCTAAGCCATTTGATAAAGTGTCCCCTCCTATCCCACAAAGGTTGGAAGGGGGAAATGTAAAAAAACAAGATGAACCTACTTTTGACATCCTTGACCAGCTAAAGCATATATGTGTGAAAATTCTCTTGTTTCAAGCAATCAAAGAAGTACCTATTTATGGCAAGACCATCAAGGAGGCATGTTTGAAGAAACTAGGGAGGAAAAAGAAAAACCCTCAAACTGTCCATGTAATAGGCCAACTCTCTGACTTAATACTAGGGAAGCTTAGCATTCCAAAATATTTAGATCCAGGAAGTCCTATTGTGGAGATAAATGTTAATGGGTTGCAAATTAAGAATGCTTTAGTAGATCTTGGTGCAACTATCAATGTCATGACAAAGGACCTGGTTGTAAAACTTAATATTTTAGAAATAAGGACTACACCTACAATATTACAACTTGCTGATAGCTCAACTATCAAACCTGATAGGGTAGTTGAAGGCCTGGTAGTCACCTTGGATTCCTAGGAGGACCCCACTGATTTTATGGTCTTATCTCCAAAGGCATCATTGGGGGGATACCCTATCATACTAGAAAGGCCTTTGTTGGCTATTGCTGATGCTTGCATTGGTTGTAGATCAGGTGACATGACAATATCTGATGGATATAGCACAAAGAAGCTTACCCTCTATTCTCCAACACTGCCCCAACTTGAGTCTAGAGATGTTGTTTGGCCAGATTTGGAAGAAGAGGAGGAAGTGAACTTTGTGGCCAATTTAATGATGATTACTAGAGAGCCTTTCATTGCACAACAAGAAGAAGAAGATATACTGTTCAATATCCTACTGAATAACTATGGTACTGAATATTTTCATTATGAAAAAAATCCATGTTCCTTGCAGACTATTCTTCATCCGTCTACATCAACTCATTATCCTGCAGCAACCGATTGCTTACACACCTTACTACCCCATGAGGTAGACATGCCATTTCTGTCTGAAGTATCTATGATAGACTTAACCTCCCAAGTTGAGGTAGCTACAGGAAAAACCTTGAGCATTAATAAAAACCTCACCAATGAGCAACAAGAATCTATGATCAAAATGCTTACCAACTTCATAAGTCAACTTTTGCATGGGACTACGGAGATATGAAGGGTTTAGACCCAAAACTCTGTACACATCGCATATACATTAACAGTGAGTTCAAACCTATCAGGCAGCCTCAAAGAAGAATTAATCCAGCTTTGAGAGAAATTGTTAAAGAAGAATTGCAGAAAATGTTAACAGTTGGCTTTATCTACCCAATCTCTGATAGTGAGTGGGTTTCCCCATTGGTCATTGTTCCTAAGAAAGGAGGAAAATGGACGGTATGTGTGAACTACAGAGAGCTCAATTTGGCAACAAAGAAAGATTACTTTCCTCTTCCATTCATTGATCAAGTTCTAGATAATTTAGCTAGAAAAAAGTACTTCTCATTCTTAGATGGCTTCAGTGGGTACAATCAAATCAAGATTGCTCCTAAGGATCAAGAAAAGACTACTTTTACATGCCCTTAGGGAACCTTTTCCTATTCAATTTTTCCTTTTGGTCTCTGTAATGCTCCCACAACTTTCCAGAGGGCAGTCATAAGTATCTTCTCAGACATCTCATATGATTGCATAGAAATATACATGGTGAATTTACTATTTATGGTATGACATTTGAGGAAGCTCAATCCAACTTGGAGAAAGTACTACAGAGATGTGAAGATCACAACCTATCGCTGAATAGTCAAAAGTGCTTCATGATGATGCAGGAGGGAATAGTGTTTGGTCACTATATTTCTGCTGCAGGAATTCAGGTTCATCCTACTAAGATTGAGGTCATCTCTAAGCTACCCTCTTCCACTAAGTAGAAAGAGGTACGGAGCTTTCTAGGCTATGTTGGATACTATAGAAGATTCATCAAGGACTTTAGCCAAATAGCAAGCCCCTTATACAGTCTGCTGAAAAAAGATGCAGAGTTTTCTTGGACAGAGGAATGTGAAAAGTATTTCTTGACTTGAAAGTCACCCTTACACAGGCACCTATTCTAAAAGGACCTAATTGGTCACTTCCATTTCATATTCTTACTGATGCATCAGACTATGCAATTGGAGCAGTGTTAGGGCAGAAGGATGGATCAACAGAACATGCACTCTACTACATAAGCAAAAATCTGCAAGGGGCTGAATTCAACTACACTGTTACAGAAAAAGAAATGTTGGCAGTCATCTATGCCCTCAATAAATTCAGGCACTACATCACTGGTTATCAGATATTTTTCCACACCGATCATGTAGCAATTCAGAATCTCATGAACAAAAGCTCAATATCTGGGAGACTGGCAAGATGGTTGTTGCTGATGCAGGAATTTGACATTACAATTGTGGACAAGCCAGGTAAAGCCAACGTAGTTGCTGATTTCCTTTCTAAAATTCAAAGGCAAGATGACTCTGCGCTTATTGAAGACTCTTTTCTTGATGAGCACCTATTTGCAATCAAGGTTAGTCACCCATGGTATGCCGATATAGCAAAGTATCTGGCTACAGGAAGAACTCCTCCTCATTTCTCCCCTAAGGAAAAGAGATTATTGGTAGAGAAAAGCTTTAACTTTTCTTGGATTGCAGATTGCATGTTTTATACAGGGCCAAATCAAGTTATGAGGAAATGTGTACAAGAGGAGGACACTCATGATATACTGCACGCAAGCCATGATGAGCCGTGTGGTGGACATTTTGCTGCCAAAAGAACAACAATGAAAATTTTAAATATTGGTTAATATTGGCCAACCTTGCATAGAGATGCAGCTAAATATACCAAGAGATGTGATAGATGCCAACGAATGGGAAGACCAACTAGCTCTGATGAGATGCCTCTATTTCCACAAGTTGTAGTTACAACCTTTGACAAATGGGGACTAGATTTTGTGGGACCAATTGATCCACCTGCCAATGGTAAGTCCTACATCCTTGTATGCACAAATTATGTCACAAAATGGGCAGAGGCTAAACCTATGAAACATGCTAGGGATAATAAAGTGGCTGAATTCCTCTATGAGGAAATATTTACTAGGTTTGGTGTTCCTAGGGAGATAGTGACAAATCAAAGAGCATAATTTACTTCTACACTTATCACAGCTTTAGTCAATGAATACAATATATGGCATAGGAAATCAACTCCTTATCACCCACAGGCCAATGGCCAGGTTGAGGTCACCAATAGAGATATAGAGGCCATTTTGATTAAAACTGTAGATTTGCATAGGAAGGACTGGGCCACAAGGTTACCAAAAGCTATATGGGCCTACCGTACTACCTGGAAGATTGCTACAAGATTTACACCTTTTGAAATGGTGTATGGTAAAACAACTATGATGCCAATAGAATTTGAACATAAGACTCTCAGAACAGTACTGGAAATGGACATGGATTTAACAAATGCACAAAAGGACAAAATCATGCAGCTCAATGCTCTGGATGAACTCCGAAAGTATGCCCTACAGCACACTGAGATGATATAGAATCAATGAATAAGGTGGCATGATAAATACATTAAGGAAAAGAAATTCAAAATAGGAGATTGGGCTCTGCTTTATGACTCACGGTATAAGGACAGTCTAGGAAAATTACAGACCAGATAGTTGGGCCCATATGAAATTGAGAATGTATTTGCTAATGGTGCAGTTCAACTTGTTACAATTGATCTTGTTAGATTCAAGATGTTAGTTAATGGACACCGCCTCCAGTTGTACCATAAACCGGTCTTAAAAGAAGAATTCATGCACCAGTTTGTTCAGGATCCTGTCGTTACTCTTCCTGCAGCTGAAGGCTTTAGCCTTTCTCCTGCAGCTTCATTGTAATTTTGAAAAGCATGCTCATAATAAAGGTTTCCTTTTTAAGGAAACCCCTTTTTCTTCATTTCCACTTATCCCCACATTTTACTTCTTTATCTTCCATCCATCCATCCCATCCATCCATTCCATTCATTCATCTCATCCACCCATGTCACCCATCAACCTCATTCATCCACACCACTCTTAATTATGATATCATTCCCAACTGTCACCTCATGCCGAACCCGTCATCTTTCTCAACACGTACAAGCATTTAACGAAAGGTAAGTCATATCTTTTGTTATCACATTATTGATTTATTTCATTTTATTCATTTACTACTATGTCTATATTAGTCATTATTACCCGATCTCCACCTATTCTTTAGTACATGTGAGGACACATGTCATACTCTAAGTAGGGGGTGGGATAATCCACTTTTTAAACCTGTCTTTTCGCCACTGCCACAACTGCTCAGATAATCTTTCTTTATTCTTTTCTGGTACTTTCTAAATCTGATCGCATTTCTTTTTCATTGCATGTTTTTCATTGAAAATCACGATTAAGACTACTTGTTTAAAAAGTTCATTTTTGAAAAGAAGAGAAAAGTGACAGCGACATAATAGAAAAGAACTAGAACAGAAAGGGAAACAAAAGGGGAATTTTTTGGATTTTCAGCGAAGAGTTGAGTTTAGCTAAGGCAAAATTGTGAACATCGGTGATCAACTTGTGCGACATGAGCATGTAACTCATGAGTTACTATTGCAAAATCCTCAAACAACCCAAGCATTCAGCCTCTGTGGTTGGCTGAATTACTTTTTGAGTTTAAATGCTTTCAATAAGGAGGCTACAAGTGAATTTTTGAGAACCCTTTCTGAAGGGGAGGCTACTGTATGGGGTCTAACGGTTGTTGTAACTGAAGAAATAATTGCTGAAGTAACCGGGCTTCCAGCCGTTGGAGAAATTTTTTCTTCAGATGTCTTCTCTGCAAGGGCCAAATTTACAGTACCCACTGACGAACCTTTGGAAGTCTCGAAGCAAGGATGCAAGCAAGTGTCGTTGCCTCCTCCATATCCTAAATACATTGCTTTCATCATCAGGTATTTAACATGTGAAGGATGTTTCTCTTACCTGCATTCTTACCATTTCAAATTGTTAAGTCATATGAGGCATGGGTTAGCTGTAAATGTTCCAAACTTCTTGCTAAAATTTCTGGAACAATTTTCCCACGGAACCCAACAGGGGAAAGATAATTCTATTGCTCACCATGGCCTTATCAAATTGTTGATTGAACGCTCTTTGAGAGATGTCTCACCTCTTTTTTGGCAACAATTTGTTGCCCAAAAGAGCTTGCAAATTCCAGAACCCCCTAGGGTACTTGCCCCACAGCCTCAGAAAAAGAAAGAAGAAATTACATCAACCAGTAGAAGAACAGGTCAAGGGTCATCTACTCCTGTAGCACCTGGTCTTGCAGCTCTCACACCAGAGTCCTCTGCCCGGGTACAAACTAGGTCTGCCAGTAGGAGAGAGAAGGGAAAAATAAAGACAGGAGAGTCATCTGGTGCGGAACAAACCCTAGAGTCTGACCCTCATTCTCAGAAAAGGAAATGCCCTTCTCCTGTAGCATCTTCCCCTGCAGCCATTTCTCCTACAGCAACACCTGTTGCTATCACCAGTTCACCATCATCCTCTGACAAGGCAGAACCTTCTAGATAGTCCAGAAAGAGGAAGGCTACAAGAACACCTCATGTAGTCGCACCAGTGCCAAGAATCTGTAGAGTCTGAACATGATGTTTCTCAAAATGTGTCTGAGAGTGCTGCACAGAGTTCATTCATTCTTGAAGAGGAACTAGTTGAGACAAGGGAAATTGGGCATAATGAAAGGGGGGTACCAAGTCTTGATGACTTGCCTGCTGCTGCTATGCAGATTTCGGAGGAAGCACAGTCTTCTCCACTACAGCAACAAGAATTCATCCTATAGCAAGAGCAGGAACTGACTAAATAATTGGACGTAGCCAGTGAAGCTACATTTCCCCCTGCAACTTGTCAAGCCATTGTTGTTTATAGAAAGACATTTTTAATTGAGTTTTTGGAATATGTTAAAGCTACATGGAAACCAGTTACATTGCAAACCCTGACTTTCCACCATCTAGCCCAGACTGAAATGCAACAAAGTCTATGGGAAGAAGAAAAGAAGAAACTGAAAAAGGAAATTGAAGGACAGAAACAAGAAATCCGGGAATTAAAAGAGAAAATGGATGAAATGCTAAAGGTAACAGGTCAGATTATGGAGTGCAGACCACCACCCAGAGTTTATGCTCTGTGCCTTAAGGAACAATTCTTATGGTTCCAACTTATGAGAATTTCTAGAAATCAAGAACCTATTATTCACACTACTAGAGAATTCTATGATGCATACCAGGCAGCCCCTAATTGGCTAAGAAATTCTTTGTGTGAATTCTATTTACATGGATTTATTATTCCATTTGAAATAGAGTGGAATCCCCTGCTGTACATTGGCGATATCCATTTGAAATCACTTATGTCCTGGGTGGAAAATGAAGCAAATTATGGCAGGTAATGGGAAACATATGAAGAAGCTAAAAGGAATGAGCCTGTTCCATTGCGCCCTAAGAGTTCAAACCCCCATGCAATGTTGAAAACTTGGTTTACTTTGGCATATGGCTTTCATAATAATACAGCCAGGATGAAAATATTTGATCTTAGAAAATAGGTATATGATGAATTTCAGGAACAACCATACTTGTTTTGGAGGCTGTCTTACACCAGAATTGAGAAAAGGTGGGAAAGATTAACTATTGTGCTAAGAAGGTCTGAGCCTCATAGTCCCCTGAATTTCACAGCAGCTCTTAAATGATCAAGCAGATATATACAGTTGGAACTTCAAAAGAGGTTTGAATTGTAGATGCCATTGACATTTAGACCTCCTGTGCTAATGTGGCCCCTTTATCCCTACCAGGCTACAAATCTTAATGAAGATTTAGAAGCTCGTAGGTATGAAAGGTGGCAAAGTTTCAAGGGTTTTTGTTACAAATTTGGAACTCCATTTCAGAGTCATGCCGCAACCACTAATTTCAGAGAGACCACCAGGAAGTGTAATGCTAGAGGACCAGCATTGGGATAAGTAGGGGGCAAATGATGAGCCCAAAATGTGCTCATGATTTGGATATCTTGGTGTACTTTTACTACCCTCATTTCTGTTGTTTATGGCTGTTTAAACTCTTTAAGAAACCTTTTATTGGGATATCTTGTAGCAATACACTTTCATGATTCCTGCAGCCTATCATGTTGACTTGTCTATATTTATTACCCCGTTTGACTCCCTAAATGACTGGTATATCGCATATAGTTTTTGAATGATGAAATAGATTTAAATGTGTGATTAATGAACAAATATTGTGTATGTGCCATGCACCTTTTCTTTCGCATCTGTTACCTTGTGTTTCGCAGGTTGTTGAGGAAAGTATGATCAAGTCAAGCGCAGCCGATCTCAGCCTTGCAGTAAAGTCCATTTCCTGCATGACTTCGAGGAAGCTCTGGTGAAGACTCTTTGACTGAAGCTGTTGGGAAGAATTTTAAATTTCAGTCAATCTAGAAAGAGTGGAGCACTAGATTCTCTCTGGATTGGGTTGAACAAATAAACTCATTTATGAAGTTTGTTCCTCGATTTCAAGATACATTTCATATCCACGTCTTTCTTTGTTAGGTTTAGTTAGTTAGTTGTTTTCCTGATTTTAAATAAGTGCTCCTCCTGCGTGAGTGAGCAAGTAGAGTAAGCATAGCAAGTAAGATAGAAGCATAGTGATAGGGAGATAGAAAAATATCATGTAAGAGTTAGTATGATAATACAAGCAGAATCTGTATGACAAGAGATAGAGCTTGTTGTTAGTTTTAATATGAATACAGCAATGTATACCATTCTGAGTTTATGAATAAAGATTGATGAAGTTCTGAGTTCAGCACTTGCATAATTAGTTGATGCTTGCTAAGGGGGCCCACTTAGTAAGTATCTGTAGTTAGTTAGTTAGTTGTTCCTTTTCTATTGATCATCAGTTAGATTTCATCTTTAAAGTTTCTATACAAACTCAGTCTTATATTGTTCCTACAGCATCGGGAATCCATCCCTATGTCTGTTCCTGTAGCATAAGGCCAGTTTATAGTTTGTCTCTTAGTTGTAGCCATTATGCTTTCTGCTTTGGTTAAATTATAGTTGAGTTAAGAGCACTTTGCATTACCTTCCTGTAGCATAGGTAGAATTATTTCCAAGTGTTTATTTCCATCAAGTTGTGACTGAAACTAGTTCTTAGTGCATATATTGTGCTACTCCATTCAAAGTATACGTTCCCTAGTTTGACAAGTAAATGAACGTCCATGACTTGAGATATTAGTCACCTGCTAGAATGTCCAATTCCCAGGATAGGTTTTGCCATGATTTTCATATCCTTTTGTGGGTGCAACCAATATTGTCTAATTTTTATTTGTGTGACCAATTATTTAATTGTTTTTTTTACCCAATGATGAAATTAGTCACTTATTTAGTCATTTATAGTTGCAAAAAATGGGTAGAATTTGGTCATCTTTAGTTGTTGTGACTAAAATTTGTAGTCATGTAGTCATTGTTTTGCCAAATTCTACTAGTGGTGGGAGATAATATTTTACACAATGACATGATTGATTCGGGAGCTAGTACCATGGCCATTCCTAAGCAATTGATTGAAGCCCTAAAACTCAAGTACGAGCCTCTTGAGAAAGGGATCATGCAGTTAGACTGGAAGAAGGTCCTGACCATCAACCCCATCAAGGATATTTCTTTGACCCTTTTCTCATGTCTAAGGAAAATTGTCATACAAGAAGTAGTCATAACAGACATCCCCCCAATTTTTGGGATGTCTTTCAAGGGACTTCACAGCAAAGCTTGGAAGATATATAGCACTCGATTGGTCTCATCTAATATTGTGGACAAAGCATGGGGTGAAGATGAAGATTCTATCAAAACCTTTGCACCTAGAACATATAGCAGACAACATGGTCTTGTGCTTTGAAGCATCGCTTACCTCCTCAAAAAAGAAGATGTATTACGTAGAGATATTAGAAGACGAGGAGGACACAATTGATCGAACCCTAGAAGAGGAGGTCTTACTAAACTAGTTTATCGATTTTGACCCATTTGAGAACTTCCATGCTACTCAGTTGGGCACCTATGTAATTTTTGATAATGACCATGTCCTCCTGAAATTGGTAAAGGAATCTGAGGAACCTAGCAAACCAAGCAACAATAGTTTATGGACACTATGTTTCAATGACACTAAATACAAAATTAGTTCTAGAGTAGGCATTTGACTGATATCTCTGACTAGATCAGAGACCCTCAAAGATTTTTGCTTCCAATTCCCATGTTTAAATAATGATGCAAAGTATGAGGATTTGGTCCATAGTTTGATTCTCACAGAATGGATGCACATGAAGAGAGTACATGTAATGCCCCTCCGTATCAGTCCTTTTGGGCATTTAGGTAAGCGGTTATGGTGTCATATCATTGTTGATTTGGTTATTTTATTATGGATGTATGATTGGATTTATGAAGGAAACTTAATATTTTTATAGGGCCTTGATTAATCAATTAGTTAAATTAAAAATTGCTTGCATGATAATCTTATAAATTTAGAATTTAAAATAATAATAATAATAATTAAAACAAATCAATTTCTTGAATGGAAAGTAAATGTTTATAAGTAATGAAATTGAGTTGTTAGAAGATAAATAAATAAATACCTTTTAATTGCAATTAATAATAATTGAGAATTTGGGTATTGTGAGACTTTAATTAATTAAATGGAAAGAGAAGGTGATTTTAAATAAATCTTGATGAAAAGATTTCTGAACTGATGTTAAAGCATGATAGAATAGAAAAAGGAATAAATCATGCACATGCATGACTTCAATCAAATTGTAGTTAGGGAAACTTGCCGTTTTTTGTGGATTTTTAGTTTTGAAATAATTATGGAAATGAATCTTTCCCTTTTGTGAGTGTTATAGTTTTAATTTCAAAAAAAAAAAGAAAAGAAAAGAAAGATGAAAGAAGAAGAGAAAAAGCCACTTCTCGGGGGGATTTTTTAGGAAGTATGGGTGTCACGATGTTGCCTATATTTTTTCCTTGAGTTCTTCTGGAGTGGAGGGGAGGTTATCACCATTTTTATGAAGATGCCTCTGCATGGTCTGAGAAGGGAGGGGAGGCTTGCTTGTGCCTGGTGAACCAATCAAACCATCTCAGGATTAGAATATTGCTGCTTTGTCGTCTCTCCTGTCAAGGGATTCTGAAGGGGAATCTCTCCATAGTCTAAACAAGAATAAAGGGAGAAACTCGAGGAGACAGATAAGTTCGTTAAACGAATTGTTGGATGAGCTCCTATGTTCGACTTATCACATTCCAAATAAACTTGAAAGGTTAGTAGTACGGGACCTTGCATAGTTTGAAGCTGAATATATTAGAACTAATGTTTAATGAAAACTCATATAGTGGTGCCCGTTGTACTTTCTATATTTTAAAAATAAAATAAAATAAAAATTGAAATTTGCAATATTGCTTGCAAATCGTTGCTCCTCACTGTATCTCGTCAGTGCATGCTTTGTCTCCTCTACTCTAGATCATTTTCTTGTATGCTGAGCACCCGATGCTTGCATAGCGCCATATTTCCATTAGTATATACTCCAAATTGAATCTCTTGAAGTAAATTGGGCGTCCTTTGTGAGGGTACCTTATTTATGCGTCTGAAATATACTAGCAACGAGTCCAATGTTAGGATGGATGCCTGAACACTATGCTTGTTTGAACAACTTTGAGAGCTTCTTCAAGTAAATTAACATGCATGATTTCTTCGCTTTATACCTGTCGTTTGTTTTTTTTCTGGAGTTATTATGGTGCGGACCTAGGTTATCATATTGTCTCATTTAGCATCACTTATAATCTCCACTTTTACTATCTCTGTTCAAATGGATGAGAGACTCGCCTCTCTCAGAGCCACCTCTCTTGACTGCAAATCGTCTATAGGATTTAATCATAATACCATTTGGTTGATTTTTGCAAATCTTTGGAGTCAAAGGAAATTATCTTAACCGGATTACATAAGGAAATCTGATGATTAGTATGCAGTTGGTCTTTATGGCGTTGCCCTTAGTATCAAACAATATCCTTTGTACGAACTTTTTCCCCTTATCATGGCTTGTAACACTCTCAATGGTGTCTATGTGAAAAGAAACCTTGATGCCATATTCAGATACCTGAATTTGTATGAGGAAATTGAGCAGCGTTGGCTTCTTCCTCTTAAATCATTTCAATACTCATATGTCTGGACTTAATATAAACTATCATATAAAGTCGTCCCTGTTCTTTGGAAACTGCAGGGTCTCTTCTAAGGCCGCACACCTCTCTCCTACCAAGCGCCATTCTTGCACAGTTGAACTGCTCGAGTTAGATTGGGCAAGGCATTCGATGCCTCTAGTTTTAAATAATCCCTCTGATTTCATTATCAACCTATCTCTGCCGCACATTTCAACATAATAGGAAGTTTAAAGGTTTAGATAATCTCTCTGATTTAATTGTCAACCTGTCACATCTGTAACACTTGAAAGTAGAATATTGTAGAGGATTAAATAACCTCCCTGATATCTTTGTTAACCTATTATTGTGGAAGCTTTTGAGCAAAATGGGAAACTTTAAAGACTTAAATAATCCTGTTGATTCTATTGTCAATCTATCGCAGTTGCAACACTTGAAAATAAAATATTGTCATTTACTAACATAATAAAGAGCTTCCTTTGATCATGATGATGATTAATTTCCAAACTTCAAACTTGAGGCTGCCTCTGAAACTTGCCACCAAATAGAAATGTGTGTTGTTCAAAAAAGAGAAATTTGTACATTATTTTTCCCCACTCTTAAGTCACGTATCTGCACCTCACTTTTCTCCTTCCCTTCAAGCCTGTGGATAACATTTGGAACTTGATAATAATGCAAGTAGATAGCAATATTTCCAAATTACAATATTCACTTTCTAATATAATTGGCAACTTGCGATAGTTACAACATTTAGAGTTGAGGCATTGTACAAAGTTAAGTAGCTCACCTGAAACCATTGGCAAACCGTCACAGCTACAAAGGTGTAGTAAATCATATAGCCATGAGTTTATGTATTGATTGGGATGTGGTGTCAATCGGTCAGAATAATATTCCTTTGAAGTGAACGATTTAACAATCTTGTAGAATTTGGTAACTACTTACCTAGTGCGTGTTGCCTTGTCTTTAGTTCCATCTAATTACATTATCTAGAATTTAATTACACTATCTAGAATTTAAGTGAGAATTTCTTTTGGAAAAATGAATAAAAGAGATTTATGTATTTTTAAGTAGGTATAAATAACTTTATATTTGTACATTCAATGGATAAATATGTATATGTGTGTATGAGTTTATGTTTATATATATGATTGCCCATTTCTTAAATTATGAGAAGTGATTAGTGTGGCCTAGTATTTAATTAAGGAAGTAGTTTGTAGAAAGGAAAGTCAGTTAGGAATAAAAGAGAATTGATAGCCAAGAAGGATTTATTTAGTAAATAAAATATAGTAGAAATTTATAGATTGTTGAATTCCGTATAATTCTAATTAAGTAATTGTTGAGTATCGTGTCATATGGGTGTTTGTACTGAACTCTTATGGAATTGTGTATCTTTGGCCATGGTTAAGTATTGTAGTAAACTCTATTTGACTTCATTATGGAAGTGTTATAAACTTGAATCAATGAAATAAATTGCTCCTTGAATTGAGTTTTCATTCTTAATTATTTCTTTTGAATTGTTAGTTAAGTGGATCACTTTATGACAGTTCAAGTTCCTTATAAATGAAGTTCTTATATGGATAGTTGTTTAGAACCTTGAGATTGTAATTGATTGGTTTGTTGAGTAGGTTGTTTTCTTTTTAATTGAAAGTGTGAATAGATAGTTGTTGTCGTTGTCATGTTGCTGTCCTTCTGAAGGTGATTTATGCACCACTATAAGGGGGTTCTTGTGAGGAGAAAATTGAGGTCTCCTGTAGAATGCCTAGTTGGTGGCTTTTGGATATTGAGTGATTTTGTTGAATTAATGGTTGATTTTCTTTTGTATTTCCCCTTTTTAGGTGACACCATTGTTGATGTGTGGATTGTATTTTTGTTTTAGGGTTGATTGATTTGTGGATGGGGTTTGACGAAGCTTTCTTTGTGTGGATTTTCTGAGATAATCTCTTCTTTGAGGGAAATTTTATCCTTGTGTTGGAATTATTGGGGAAAAATTCTTGTTGCTTCATTTTACCCTTGTTTGTGGATTGTCATTCTTTTGGCTTCCAGAGGCTTGAGATTATTGTCAGTTGATGTTCTCTCTTTATGTGCCCTTGATGTGGCAAGTGTTTTGATATCATGATTTTAAAAGGGTTGTACATGAATTGTTGAGACTTTGATTATGTGTTTATAGCGAGATGGTTAATGCCTCGCGTGGTTTGGTCTTCAGATTATTTGCTTTATCTATTACGGTACAACCCTTGCCTAGTTTGGTTTATGTTAGGGGTCTTAGGGAGAGTGGCTCTTCGTGGGCGCCAGCGCCTCGGAATGAGGAAGGGCTCAGGATAACCCACGAAAGAGTAATTAAACAAGTGATAACCTAAACAATAGAATTCAGGGGGATGGGTAGTAAAACACACAAGATAATTAAAACTGGGTTCCTCGTCTATGCATTAGGGCTACGATAGACTAGTGATAGACTGAGAAGACCGTGGTCGGCAAAGTCGTAGTCTCGTCTTCATGAGATATTATCGGCTCCGCATTAGCTACCCTATGGTGTCAGCGCCTCAGTTAGGAGGAAGGGCCAGGAGATCCATAGATGGGTGTCGGCGCCTCAGTTGGAGGAAGGGCCAGGAGAATCCCATGAGAGCTATGCGATGACACTCTCCACTAGACACCCTTGTTCTTGTTTCTTGTCGCCTCTGGATATTGTAATCTTTATGTTGTTTCAGATTCTTGTGAAAATGATTTATGAATGTTCTTTGGTGACTTGCTTAATGGTTATTGCTTGGGCTAAATGTGATGAGTTTTCATAGCTTTATTTTATTTTGTTGACTCGTGAATGTTGTTGATTATGTCATTGTAATCCTTGAGTTTTATGATACCTTTGTATGATGTTGAGTCTTGTGGTTCCCTGTTTGTATGTTCTTGGTTGAGGTCTCTTCTTGTTAGCTCCTTAGCATGGGGGTGGATCTTCGGACCCACGTGGTCAGGTGGAACGTGCTAAGCACCCCATTGGGTCCCCAGTCGAGGATCGAGAGGTGCAGATTGGTGCTATTGCGGCGACTCCAGAGTTGTATCCATATTGGAGCCAATTATGATATTGTGTATTCATCTGTTCATTTGTATCATGTTATCTTGATTGTATGGTTTCCGTTCATATTTTGAAACACTTTTGTATCCTTGTACCTCTTGAACATTGTATTGTAATGTAACGATAAACCTTGTGTGGCTATTGGCCATGGCAGTTGTTATTCAATTTGTTGAGTTAATCATGTATATGTTGTATTTACGTACACAGATGGTTTCTTATCAATGATTTATCATGTATGTGTTACATTTGTTAAGGTTTACTTTGTTATGGATTATATCTTTGGCTTTTATTCTTTATTGTTGTTGTATGGAATTAAGTTCGTAATGTCTCCTCGTGTACCCCAATGGACGTAAGTATAAGTGAATTTGTTTAATTAAGTTTTATGACTTTTGATTTAATGTGCATCACATGTATGTTTAGAATACTTTAAAAAAAAAATTATTGTGTTGATGTTCTTTGGGGTTCACACGACGGGGCTTTACAGTACAAGTTTTTGAAGATTCAGAGTTGGTTGTAAGCCAAGTCCGCGGACAAGTAGCCATGAAAAGTGTAAGAATGAGGTCTCACAAACAGAATATGGGATTTGATTGAGAGCTTTGAAGCTTTTAACATACAGCTTATCCGATAATCCTAGAATTCTATTGTAGATCAGATGGCTTTGATTGGCTCACAGTTTGAGCCAACCTCTGAATCAACAAGAAAATAGAGTGCAGTTCATACTGTAGTCTGACTATCAATTCCCAAAAATGATCAAATTTAGTAGGTTTTAGAGGACAACATTTAGATTGTTTATTTTCTACATAAGTTAGGGAAAGCTTTTGATCATCCATAATCCAATGCTAGAGGGGTTATCAAAGGTCAAGTAATCAAATTAAAAGCCAATATGCTTCTACGAGGCTTGGTTTTTCTCAAAAATATCTTTGATTGTGAGGATGCAAGAAATAGCAAACAAAGATTCACCAACAATGAAGGAGACTATCAAGATATCAACATCATGAATGACAGGAAGTTAAAAGTTGAAAGAGACATCACACAAGTAGACAACGAAAGACTAAAAAGACTATGTGCTAAACATGCCAGAGTCATGGCCTGGAATTATGGTGATCTTAAAGGATAGGACCTTGCCATCATTTAGCATACCATCAACTTAGCCAAAGGCTCGAATCCCATCCAATAGAAACAAAGGTTGGTGAACCTGAAGGTCGAGGCTCTGAGGGCACAAGAGCTTGCAAAATTAATCAAATCAAGAATCATATACCCAATCAAACATTCCACCTTGGTATCCAACCTTGTACCAATGCAGAAAAAGAATGGTGATATTCAACTCTATTTAGATTTTTGAGACTTGAACAAAGCTTCGTTAAAAGATCACTACCCTTTGCCCTCTATGGAGCAAATTTTGTAGACCATGGCCAGATCAAAAATTTTCTTGTTGCTTGATGGTTTTTTGGGGTATAATCAAGTTTACGTAAAAGAGGAGGACCAACAAAAAACAATGTTCATGACTAAGTGGGGAACATTCGCATATGCAAGATGCCCTTCGAACTCTCCAATGCAGGCACTACTTTTCAAAGAGCAATGGGTATCACCTTTAAGGGATTGATCAATCAAATCATCCTAATATATCTAGATGACCTTCCTATTTTTTCAAAATCAAAGGATGATCACTTTGATCATCTAGAAATGGTCTCCCAGAAGTTTCAACAGTTCAAGATTTCCCTAAATCCCAAGAAATACATTTTTGGATTGCTACAAGGAAAGCTATTTGGTTTCATGGTTTTCAAAGAAGGAATAGCCATAGATCTGGAAAGGGTGAAATCTATAATGGATCTACCATTGCTAGTCAACTAGAAGGGGCTACAATCTTTCTTGAAAAAATCAACTTTGTCAGCTGGTTTATTTCAAACTTCGCGGGCATTATGAGACCTATCATGCTAATGTTGAAGAATTTAGTGTTTAAATGGACTCCTGAAGGCAAGCTTTCTTTTGAACAAATAAAGGCATCCATCTCTGTAGACCCAATGTTAGCTAACCCAAAATTCTCCAAGGATTTCCTACTCTATGTCTATTGTGGCCAACATAGTATAGCCTCGGTGCTCACTCAGAAGGACGAGGAGGCAAGCGGAAAACATCCCATCACATTTCATTCCAAAATTCTCAAAGGATATGAAACTTGGTATAATTTTGTTTTAAAATAGGCCTTTTCTATTGTTAAAAGCCTAAAAAAGTTTCAACACTTGGTATCAGCCAACAAAATCACCACCCTCGTCACCCATCCCAATTTTTGGGATTACATCACCAAAAGTGAGATAACTGAAAAGAGGGCCAACTGGATCACCAAGATCCTATAATATGATGTAGACATCTGACTAACCAAGTTGATTCATAGAAGAGGTATTTGTGAATACCTCGTGCAGGAATTAAGCTACTAGGTGGAAGATGAGACCAACTAGGTCTATACGAATTAGTTTGAGTCTGGTGAGTCATGGGTAGTTGATTGGACATGATTTATGCAAAAGGGGGAGTACTTGGAAACTAACATTCCACCTCACAAAGGACTCTGCTATCGACTGCAAGGCACTAGGTATGTACTAATTGAAGGGATTTTATTTAAAAGAAATTATGATGGAATCCTTCTTCGTTGCTTAGATAAGCCATGAAAAGAAAGGGTTTTAGATGAATTTTGCAACACTCTTGAGGGCAGAAACTTCTTTACCAAGACTAATACTTTAAAAATAATGTGAGAAGGCTATTATTAGCCTTTCATGTTTTCTAAGGCCCATCACCTAGTGTGGAAATGTACTCAATGCCAATATTTCATTGGAAAGTAGAAAAAATCCAACATGCAATTGAGCCCAATCATGACTGAGGAACCTTTTGCACAATGGGGTTTGGATTTTATCCATATGACCAATCCCATCTCCATCGTGGGCCATAAGTGGATACTTATGGTGACTAATTATTTCACGGGATGGATAGAGGCTATTTCCTTGAAAGATGCTATAAAAAATAAACTATTAATTTTCTTGAGGAGTTAGTGGCAAGTTTTGGTTCACCTAAGACCATCATATCCGATAATGCACAATCATTTGTAGGCTTTGGGATGTCATACTTCACTCTCAAGCATGAGGTCTACCTCAAGACTTCATCAAATTATTACCCACAAGGAAACAAGTTAATAGAATTGGCCAACAAGAATTTGATTAGGTTAATAAAGTGCATCTATTCTAAACACCGAAAGGAATCACACAAGCATCTACGAGATTCTTTATGGTCTGATATACTTACACCTAAGTAGATCCTAAAAGCCTCCCCTTATGAATTAGTGCATGGGAAGATGGTGGTTTTACCCGTTTCCATAGAAATTGTGGCATTGCAATTGTTGAAAGCTTTAGAAGTTAAAGAGGATAGTGAAATAGAGGTGAGATTGGTGGAAATTTTGAGCCTCCAGGAAAAAAGAGAAAATGTGTATGATGCCATGATTGGGTGCCAGTAGATAGTTAAATTATGGTTTGATAAAAAATCCTCCAACCCAGATTTATGGGAGGGAATTCTTGTGCTAAAATATGACAAATGCATTGCAAAACTAGGGAAACATGCTAAATTTGACTCACTATGGAGGGGCCCTTTTTTCTTTCATGCATGCAAAGAAAGAAATGCATACAAGCTAGAGGATATGAATGAATTTTTTTTGGATATATCGGTAAATGGTATTCATCTAAAATTATTCCATTGAAGCATGCATAAGTTCATTAAATTTTTATAGTTGTACCATATAAAAAAATATTGTAAAATACATTAATTTTGCGAATAATTTAGCCATAAGAGTAAACACAAGAATAGAAAAAAGTATTATATTTTTGTATTCATTGAAAATATTTAGAATATAGTATGCATATCAAGCCTCAGGCTCCAAGAGAAGCTTGAAGCCTTCTTGTTCAAACCCAAAAAGAGATACATATTCAAAAAGGAAAAAGGAGGCGACACAAAAATGGTAGTAGAACTAAAGCCTCTATCTGTCATGATAGTCAAAATGTTGCTTCTTTAGGTTTTCTTCAACAAGGTAGCAATAGGGGTTAATAGCACACGCGAGCATGACACAGACCTCAATCCTTGACTCCAAAACTATAAACCAAGAAGTTGAAGTGATTCTTCCAATTGATCCCATGAATGCACTCCACATTATACTCCCTCAAAAGAAAGGAGGACATAGGCTGGGATAGTGTGTTTTCCTCTCAAGGTCCATAGTTCAGAAGTATGTGAGAAAGGGTAGATAGGGTATCGCCTCTCCAAAGTCGAAGTTCCTGTAGATATTCATGGCATTCAAAATGTCAGCACCAAGGATAGCTAGTTGCACAATTTTGTCGAGCCCATCTAAGTATGCCACATCAAACATTTTATGGAACAGTTCAATAATCCATGGCTTGGAAATATCTAAATCCAGCAGGGAAGCCATGAACCAAGAGATCACGTCAGAGTTGCATCATGGATGGTTCTCGTCCTTCGCATAATCCTTCCCAAGCACCCATTTGAATTCCATGATGATGAGGTAATCATTCTTCCCTACCAAGAATTTAATTCTCTCATTACTGACTTCGCCTATGAAGGAATTTTGCATCTTTTGGCTCAAGAGCTGAATTGGGGTACCTAGATCAGACATGATGGCAATAAGCAAGCTACAGGCTAGCAGAGCAAAAAATGCATTAGAAGGATCTCACTAACTCAAATTCCAATTCAGTGATCTTTTTGCTAAGGTGGTATTGCTATTTATAGAAAAATGTGCACTGAAGAGCTTGACAAACGTAAAAATCAAAATCACTAAGGGGTGAACAACTTGAAAAAGATCAAAACTCAAACAATCCAGATTCAAAAAAGGGGACCCAGGCAAAAATGACATGGGACAACCAACTGGACATCTTTTCAAATGCCATGGAGGGGGGAATACTAGAGGCAAAGGAAGAAGAATAGAAAATAAGCAACATTGACATTGACTTGCCTTATTTATATATTTGACCTTGTCCCAATAAAATGTTATGGCAGAGTTTCGACAAGGACCCAGCAGGAGGGGGCCAAAATGTTTCCAAAATAGCCAAATGGGGAAAGGAAGGAAAAAAAAAAATGAAAAAATGAAGATGAACCATGTTAGGTGGTCAGGCATCAATTTTTTATATTTTTTAAAAAAAAAATAAAAAAAAATAAAAATGTTTACTTGGAAAAAATTACAAAAAAATATGCATCACATTAGGACATGAGTTCTAACTTATATCTAAAATCTTATAAAAAAATATTATCATTTTATTATGGTTAGGGTGTAGGACACACACCTACTTCTTTTTTCCCGAAATTTAAGCACTACAGCATTGAAATTTCAAATTTTCACCAAATAGATTTAAAAAAAAAAATAAACCTAGTAGTTTAGAAACTACATTCAATTTTCTATAGATTCTATTCTTACATATTTTTGAAAAAATATAGATAACTTATTCAATTTTTTACATCAAGTTGCCTAACTCTATTTTTTCTAAATTTTTTGCCACTTAAGGGCTCGTTTTTTCCATGATGATCCTGCACATACCCAAATAAAGAACCTCAACACCTTATATGAAGATGTTAAGCCGTATGATGAGAAGTTCAACCAAATCCATGACACTGAGGTTGGAACCAATGATAGTAATCTTGAATCCAATTGAGAGATTGAACCAGGGCAAGTTCCACTCTACATATCCCAACCTCAGGAGCCTGATGCAATAAAAGGAAAAGGAAAGGGTTCAAAACAAAAAGGTTCATAGATTACATCTTCCACTAGCACCCTGCCAAAGGGAAAAAGGACCCAATAGTACCAAAAGGGATCTACTATAGCTACAAAAGCCCAAGTTTCAATGGGATCGGTCATCAAAGAATTTGAATCTATCAGCTTGACCCCTGTGAAGAAGAGAAAATTCCAAGGCTTAGGTGGACTAGGAATATCAAGTAGAGGAGAAGAAGAGGTGGAATTCACTCTACTAGGATTTTTTAGCTTCAATAGCCCAGGTAAGTCATATGCTTTCCCTTCTTTCTTCTACTATATATTTAGTTGTTCTAGCTCCCTTATTGGTTGAAAATAATCCTCCATCCGTAGGTTCCAATGTCCTCATTCTGAACACACCCTCGACCATATTTGGCATTGAACCCCATGAAGAAACCCTATGTGCCAAACGTGCTTCTTTTGTGTCAACTATAATTGATTCTTTAATCGCCCTATCAAGGGGACCCATTGAAAACATTGATATAAATAATATATTAAATTATTTTAATATATTAGTTTTTTTTATGCATATCTACATTACTTTGTAATCTTTCTATCATGTTTTTAATAAAGTGTTTTTTAGTGGCCCTACCACCTTTATCTCCAAAAAAAAATCACAATAGAGTTTCCTTAAGACACATTGTAGGACCTCATTCTTGTTGCATGAGGAATGGTCAGAAACCATCCACCATCTATTCCAATGTTTTTCCCTTATTCCTTGGTGTTGACACCAATGAATATGATGTCTCTTGTGACTTCCATGCAAGGGTGCATTGGTTCTCAAATCAATAAACAATGCACATAAATTGGATTTAAATTTTTCTCTTTTACTAACTTATATGACATTTTTGTATAGTAGAATTTTTGTGTATACTCTTTATGATTGGAACATATGTTTATTTGGTCATGAATAAAATCTATATGAGAAATAAGAGACTCCAACAATGACCCTGGCTCTCTCTAACATGAAGTAGTTGCATTAATATTTTTTAATATTTCAATCAATTTTTGAATTTCATAATTTTAACATTAATATTTTTTAATATTTCAATCAATTTTGAATTTCATAATTTTTATTTCAATTTGATGTAATAAATTTACTTGTGTGCACCACGAGGAGGTCTGCCAATAGGTTTTTCTTGCTTTTCAACAAGAATTCTCTCCACATGGTTTGGTGAATTAGTGTTTGGCAATGTTGAATTTTCAATTCCATAACATAAAAAATGAATAAAAAAATGTAAAAAAATTATTCTCATTTCAACTACTAAAAACCTAAAAACCTTACCTCCTTGACCTCACACACATCATTTTGATATTTTGTTGGCTTGCGTCCACTCAAATATGCCACAAACATGCTCTTGATTTTTATCAAATGTATTAAGGTTGGCATAAATGAGGTTGGGCTCAATTGAGCTTGGCCTTTGATTTTTTTATTTTAACACAAACATAACATGAGCACATTATGGCTTTGTAGCGGTTTTCCTAGCCTCAGTCATAACTACACCATAACACTAGTGTGTTATAATGTGAGCACATTATAATATGCTTATGTTTTTTATTAACCAAAAAATAGTTGTGGCTAGTTTTTGGTCCCCCATCTTTATGCACAAAATCATATATAAAATATTATAAAAATATTACACTCAAATATTAAACTTTCAAATAAAAAATAATACTTTTATTTTGTAGAAAAATATATATCAAAGTGAAGGTTAAAAACTTACCTCAATTCAAGGGAATAGAAGGTCAAAGAAGTCTTGACATGAACTCAAAGACTATTTGGAGAAATTGAATATGGTTAGGGTGAATTCAATTCAAATGATAGTTGTTTGAGTGAAACTTCAAATGATGAATATAGGCATTTTTTATTTTTTTATTTTAATGAGTTTTAGCCAAAACTCATTCACCTAAAA
Source organism: Sequoia sempervirens (assembly GCA_007258455.2). Lineage (NCBI taxonomy): Eukaryota > Viridiplantae > Streptophyta > Pinopsida > Cupressales > Cupressaceae > Sequoia > Sequoia sempervirens. The sequence goes on along the minus strand of VDFB02000002.1, from coordinate 21,364,045 downwards.
ATGTTTTGAGTGAAATATTTTTAGCCAAAAGTTTTTGTTCCACATTGTTTGATAAAAAATTTGTCATGCCCCTCCATCTATTCATCATTGTGTGTTGTCATTGATTGTCTTTGAGGTCAGGTTTACCCTAGTTTTGTGTTTTTTAGAATTAATTAATTGATTTTGCCTTGATTAAATTGAACTGATTAAGTTATTATCTAATTTTAATAAATTAAACTTATAGTTTAGAATAAAATATTTTAAATCAGATATTAAGTTATTGTGATGGTATAAATATATTATTTGTAAGATTAAAATTATTAAATTAAATGTCATATTTTTTAATCTTTTGAATGTGAATTTAAAAGGTCATGGTTATAAATTATAAAATATAATAAATTGTTAAGTGGTGAATAAAGATAAGTAATGGAAATTAAATGAATTGATGAAGAAGGAAAGTAGTTATGGATGGAATTAAGGAAGATGATAGTGGAAGTTAACTAGGAGAGGGGTAATTGATTTATTCTCAGGAAAACTTATTGCATGGGGGGTACAAGAATTGGTTATCGGAGGTTCTAGAAATTTCTCTAAAACGTCTGGAGGCTTTTGGGGGAATTTGGGGCTTTTTACAGAGATCATGGGATTTGGAGTACTGAAGCTGCTTTTGGATTTCAATTTCGACAATACTTTCAGTGTAGTGAACGAAATTTGACCAGGTTCCTCTTCTTGTAATTCCTATTCTCGTTCATGTTTTGGAAATAAACGTTTGAATCTGGAAGCTACTATTGAAATTCTATGTTGCTTGAAATTCCTTTATGGAAATTTTCATAGTCTTCGAATTTCAGCCCTTTCGAAGTTTGTGAGCAAACTCTTAAGATTTCCCAGCTTCTTTGTATCAGTTCAAATACATGCATACAACTTTTGATAGAACGTCGTATAATAAGCAATTGTTTATAGTGCAAATTGTGTTTCTTCCTTGTTCTTGATTTTGTTTGCAGGATGTCTGATTCTCCTCCATTTACAATTGAATTTTATTTTGTTTCACTTTCTCGCCTTCATCATCGGTGTTAAATGAGTATGAAACATCTGTGTATACTTTGGAGCTAACTCCAGTTGCATTCTAGGACCTCCTTATCTTTAACTAACCTCCTTGATTCGGTGCAGCTGTAGTATTTGAAACCAAAATATTGTCATGGTTTAATTAACTTTCTTGATTCCACTAGTGACTTGTCACCACCGCAACACTGGAACATAGAAGGGAGTGGATGTTAAATACCTCCTTGATTCCATTCTCAACATGTTGTAGTAGTAGCTCTTGAACATGGTAGTGTTTATAGATTTAAATAACCTCCCTATATCTCTTGGAACCTCTCTCTTTGATGCCGCACTTGAATATAGATGGATATAAAAGGTTTATAATTTCTTCCTGATTCCTCTTGCAATCTGGCACAGTGGCAACACTGGAACGTGGTAGGGTGTATAGTTTAAAATAACCTCCTTGATTCTATTGGATCCATTCACAGTTTCAGCACTTGAAATAGAATGTTAGCGAGGTTTGAAATAATCACCTTGATTCTATTAACAATCTGTCACAGCCGCAACACGTGAACATGGTGGGTTGTGTAGATTTAAATTATCTCCCTGATTCCTGGAAACTTGTCACATCTACAGCGCTTGAAAATAGAATGTTGTAGAGGTTTAAATAATAACTTTGATTTTGTTGTCAACCTGTCTTAGCTGCATTACTAGATTATCATAGAAAATCTTAGTTTGTTTTTTAATGAACTTAGTGAACCCATTGTCAATCTATCATCGTTACAACAATTGGAAAAGATATCAATTCTTAAAATCATCTATTGATTTGCCCGAGGTATCAGCTGAGTTGGGAGTGATTGTAGTCTTAGTCATGAGGATTTAATCCACTTTTAGTATATTGTGTGACTGGCAGTGGATATTGGTAGAAGCTGGAAATGAGCTGACAGTCTTTCCTTATAGCATATTGTTAATGGAATTCAATATGATCGAGCCATTGGATATTTACCAACACATGAGATTTGATCCACGTGATCACTTAGTGGTTGGCCTGTATATTTACTTTAGATTGCCGTTCTTTCTTGTAGAAGGTGTCGACCCAAGTGTATCTTGAAATATGTTATACTTAGAACAATGTAAACTCTAGTTTGAAATTTAATATCTTGCGTCCTTGACTTCTAACTTCATTCTTGTTTGTAGATTATTTATGTATTAACTGAAAGTTATCTAATACTCCAGCTCTGCCTCGGCTGATTTCATTCTAACTGTAAGTCACATGATTTCGTTATTTCCAGTGTGTTGAGTTGTCCCAATAAGTAATCTAAAGTTACATTAAATCCCTTCTGAAACAAAATGAGCCTGCATTTAGGCTTAGTAGTGGGTCGATGTCCATAGTTATAGCCGTGTGGACCGTGCAAATTATGGATGATATTATGTCTGATCTAGATTGAATATGTTAAAAAAAATGTTGTGGGTTGAGTTAGCTGTGTCGTTGGAGTTGTTGCCATGGTTGAGGGCGAATAGTAATTGCTTATTACATAGTGATATACAGTGAATAAGGAAACCTGAATGTGTGAAGTTTGTGTATACTGTTTATTTATTTTAACTAGTTCAAACGGGATTTAACGGGAATGAAACTGATTATGTTAAGTGAGACGAGGGTAGAGAGTTCGTTGTGTGGTATGGGTCGATGCCAAGTCTATGGCTGAATAGCATGTGCATGATCAAAAGCGATATAGAAAACCAGATTGTGTTTAGATTGGGTATAGATAAAAATATATTTATAATTATATAGAAGTATATATAAACTGGTTAATGTACATATACTAAATTCGCATAAGTGTGAATGAAAATGAAACATAGTGTTGGAGAAATAACTATTTTAAATGTGTCTTATCTCTGCAAATTAAAATTAGATGATTAAATGATTTGCAATTAAATAGAGTGATTATGTTAAATGTGTAACTATAATTTTTCCTCTACAATCTTGGTATTGCCTGTTATGACAGTTGGGTGTTGCTTTTGTTGAAAACTCCCCGTGTGAATTTAATGATTGGAAAGTGTGTCGGTTAGTTGAATGGGAAGTCATGTGGTTAGTTTATTTGAGGGACTATTTGTGTAAATGGTTAGCTCTTCTTCTAGAGGCTAGGAGAGAAACTTTATTCTTTTTGAGATTGGTTAAATCTTGGTGATGATAGGCTTGTATTGAGCATTAGTGTGGTGTCCATTAGCTAGCACAATGTGTCCATCTTTGTGATTGATCTTTTGAAAACTTATGGGTAGGAAGGATTATGCCCCGTTGTGTGATCATTGTTTAATTGTGTTGTGCAAGTGGAAATGCTCCTGGATTTTATATGTTTTCTTAGTTGTCAGTAGGGCAGTGGCTCTAAGTGGGGGTCTGACACACAAAGGGGGGCCAGGGTAACTCACTAAGGGTTTAATCAAGTGATAATTTAAAAAGAATTAGGGGGAATTGCGTAGCTCTCACAATAATAAGATAATGGATGTCTCTCTCATGGCTCAAGCGCTTATACAGGCTTGAGGTGAGATGAGAAGCATAGTTTGTATGGTGGTCCAACGGCTGGTAGAGGTAGCTAGGGTAACCCAGGATGGGGGGGTCCAATAGCCTAGGAAGGTTATGACAGGGTAACCCATAGCAAACTATGTAGTGACACTCCTCTTATGACAACTGAGTATCGTTGTGATTTTGTCTATCCTTGCTACGGTATGCCTCTGGAAGTGGTGTTATGTTGATTAATGTTGTATGTACTTGTTTATTATTGTTTTTTCAACTTTGTGAGTGTTTTCCTTGACTGACAATGTTGGTGGGACCTGTTGTTGCCTCCTAGCACGAGGGGTGAATCTTTGGATTCACGTAGTAGGGAGGAACGTGTATCATCTCCATTGGGTTTCCCTTATGTTCGTGATGTGGAAATCCTTCTAATCCATTGCATTCAACTTTGCATCTACTCTTGGAAGATAGGTCACTATATTTGGTATGCATTGTAACTTATAATGTATCATTTATTATTGTAAATTACTCATTTGTTCAAGGAGGTATCTTTGTATAAATGTAAATCTAATCTGTATTGATGTATCACTCTTATGCAAGAAATTTGTAAAAAATGACTCTGTTCATGTTAATTGAATGAGAGAAGATAGTTAATCATTTATGTTATGCAATGAATGTTTCACTTGATACTTATGTTCAATTGTAATGTGAACTATAACATGCTCAGTGATGTTTGCATTTAATGGTTAATAAGTTATGTGGATTATAGTTTGAACTTTCGTAAGATAAGTAATGCAGTCATGCACCCTAGGGGACTTAGGAAGATAAATAAGTTATGTTTAGTATCGTTGCACAACTTTGCATTAAAAAAAAAAAATTGTTCGAATTTTTGTAGTGTAAGTTTTGTCCTCTAGGGTATCTGTTGGGATGTTACACTTGGTATCAGAGCCATGTTTAAACACTGGGTGCTCTAGGTATAACAATTAGCCCATTAAGTAGTTTTAGATGTTTAGTTTGAAGTTTAAGTTTTCCCTTGATGGCCTCATCTAATACCCTATATTTTTTTGTGTAGAATCATGCCTAGGAGATGGGGTAGAGGTCAAGGGAGAGATAGAGGTCATGGTGGTGGCCGTGGGGCCAATTACTAAGAGTCGCCTCCTCAAAGTTCCCATGAGTTAGATCATGAGGAACATCAGATTTCACAGATCAACCAGGGTGGTGTAGGACAAAATCAGGGTCAGCATGGGATGGAGGGTGCTCAATTGTGCCAATTATTAGAGGAGGTTCTGACCTGGCTTGGTTCGAGGCAGGAAGGAGAGTAGTTAGTGATTCGGGAGAGAGAGAGAGAGATCTCCTAGGAGGAGGGAGTTAGCTATAGAATAGGATGTTGTTTTAGCCAGTCACATGAGGGACTTACTTCGTGCACGTCCCCTGGCATTTGATGGATTAGGTAGTGGTCTTGAGGAAAAGACTTGGCTTATCGAACTAAACCAATTTTTTTCAATGCACCCATATGGTAGTAATACCAAGGCCAGATGTGCCATTATGCATCTTCGTAGGTTTGCTTCCACATGGTGGTGTCTTGAGGAGCAGAAGCTCCATCATGATATTGACTCAGTGTCTTGAGAGATGTTCCTTGAGTGGTTCAAAGCCCAATTTTTGTCTGACCATTAGCGACAGCGCCGAGCAGACGAGTTTCATGAGCTTAGATAGTTGGCTATGTCAGTGGAACAATATGAGCAAAAATTCTATGAACTTAAGCAATACACTGGTATTGGTGATGATGTGGGCATGCCAGTACAACATTTCATCAAGGGCCTAAATGCCTGCATCAATGGTGGAGTTCAGGTGTTCGAGCTGAAGACCATGGAGGTAGCCATGGAAAAGGCTCAGATTGTTGAGGAGAATCTAGCTATGGCCTTAGGTGGACAGACAGGGGTTCAGATTGGCAGTGCACCTTCCGTAGGTGTTGGATAGCAAGGTGGTCAATCTCAGGTTGTGGATCCCTTCAAGGGACATCAGACACCCTCTAAGGGTAGCCAACAGTTGTAGTGGTAGCACTCTCAGTCAAAACATAGGACTTCTCAGTCTCAATGTTGTGACAGTTGGATTCAGAAGAAGAGAGATTGGAGTTGGCAGAGATCTCAACATGATCGTATTAATCAGCCAACCCAGAGTTCACAGTCTACAGTTAACAGGGCAAGTGTTCAATAGTCTAGTGCTCCTTCTATTGATAGAGGATTTAGTCAGATGTATGGGATGTTTCACTTGTGGTCAGTAGGGTCACATTGCTCGACAGTGTCCTCAGAAGGGCACTTCTAGATTCAGCCAGAGACCAACAGCTTCTGAGCTGACTGTAGGTGACGCCAATAGATCGCATATGATTTTTGCTACGATGGATAAATACCAAGTTGAGCACTAGGGTGTAGTTCGAGAGACTTCTAGAAGAGGACAAACATCATTCTCTGGAAATTGTACGTGTCTTGTAGCATTGGGAGTTGACCCTCAGGGAGTAAGTCACAGTCCTAGCACGAGTTCAGTTGGATTCTAGTCTCGAGTCTTCTGTCTCTTGGGAGGTTGTACCCCCTAATGTGTATGTGTGTTACCCGTTTTGGGTTATAGGCTTGCAGGAGTAAGCCTAGTTCGTGATGTAGTGCTTTCAGGTTGCTTATGCTTGGACAACTTCTTAGGTGACATTCAGACTCTTGGATGTAATTGTTTGACCCTATGTTGTTGTTTGATAAACATTATGACTTTGTTGGTTTTTATTGAGACATGGTGATATTTTGATGTGTAGATGTTGATACTATTGATAATATTATAATGATAGTTAGCTTAGTGATATTGATGACATTATGATGTTAATTCGATGATAATGTGATATTTGATGTTTTTATATATATGAATGTTTTGTAGATTAGTTGACTATTGATTTGAATATTATGGATGTGATGATGTTATGTATGGATAGATGTATGGGTTATCATGTTTTGATATTAGTTGTTATGTGTTGGTGATGGGGATAGTGTTACATCACTCGCTTGCAAGCACCCTGTAACTCTGTGATTTCCTCATCATGATGTGACTGGTGATTTCTATATATACATGCTTGACACTTCATTTTGCTACAGGTTGCAGGTACAGGAATCGACTCCACTTGATTATCAGGTTAGAGCATCCTAGAGCCCAATGGAGCTGTTGTTTCAGAGGTAACACTAGGTCCCCCACACCGAGTCAGCGTCCTAGTCGAGGATGTTAGACCGTTGTCACACCCTATCTGTAAGGTCAGTCGAGTGTTTTGTTGATGTAGTTGATTTTATCATGGTGTTGTTGTGCTTGTACCCAGTCTTATAATTGATTGATGTTTGGTTCATTTGATATTTTGATGCACTTACATTTTTGTATATTTTGTACTTTCCTTTTGACTTTTGGGAGTAAGTCGTATCTTAGGCGGGGAGGATGTCATGCGCCTCCGTCTATTCATCATTGTGTTGTCATTGGTTGTCTTCAAGGTCGGGTTTAGCCTAGTTTTGTGTTTGTCATAATTAATTAATTGATTTTTCCTTGATTAAATTGAAATGATTAAGTTATTATCTGATTTAAAAAAATTAAACTTATACTTTAGAATAAAATATTTTAAATCAGATATTAAGTTATTATGATGGTATAAATATATTATTTGTAAGATTAAAATTATTAAATTAAATTTCATATTCGTTAATCTTTTGAATGTGAATTTAAAAGGGCATGGTTATAAATTATAAAATATAATAAATTGTTAAGTGGTGAATAAAGAGAAGTAATGGAAATTAAATGAATTGATGAAGAAGGAAAGTAGTTACGGATGGAATTAAGGAAGATGCTAGTGGAGGTTAACTAGGAGAGGGGTAATTGATTTATTCTCGAGAAAACTTATTATATGGGGGGTATGGGAATTGGTTATCGGAGCTTCTGAAATTTCTTTAAAAGGTATGGAGGCTTTTGGGGGAATTTGGGACTTTTTACAGAGATCGTTGGATTTGGAGTACTAAAGCTGCTTTTGAATTTCAATTTCGACAATACTTTCAACACAGTGAATGAAATTTGACCAGGTTCCTCTTCTTGTAATTCATGTTCTCGTTCATGTTTTGGAAATAAACATTTGAATCTGGAAGCTAGTATTGAAATTCTCTATTGCTTGAAATTCCTTTATGGAAATTTTCATAGTCTTCAAATTTCAGCCATTTCAAGTTTTGTGAGCAAACTCTTAAGATTTCCCAGCTTCTTTGTATTGTTCAAATACATGCATACAACTACTGATAGAATGCCATATAATAAGCAGTTGTTTATAGTGCGAATTGTGTTTCTTCCTTGTTCCTGATTTTGTTTATGGGATGTCTGATTCTCCTCCATTTACCACTAACTTGTATTTTGTTTCATTTTCTCGCCTTCATCATCAATGTTAAATGAGTATGAAACATCTGTGTATACTTTGGAGCTAACCCCAGTTGCATTCTTGGGCCTCCTTATCTTTAATTAACCTCCTTGATTCGGTGCAGCTATAGTATTTGAAACCAAAATATTGTCACGGTTTAATTAGCTTTCTTGATTCCACTAGTGACTTGTCACCACTGCAACACTGGAACATAGAAGGGAGTGGATGTTTAAATAGCTCCCTGATTCCATTCTCAACCTGTCGCAGTAGTAGCTCTTGAACATGGTAGAGTGTATAGATTTAAATAACCTCCCTGCATCTCTTGGAACCTCTCTCTTTGATGTTGCACTTGAATATAGAGGGATATAAAGGTTTAGAATGTCGTCCTGATTCCTTTTGCAATCTGGCACAGTGGCAACACTGGAATGTGGTAGGGTGTATAGTTTAAAATAACCTCCCTTATTCTATTAGATCCATTCATAGTTGCAACACTTGAAATAGAATGTTGATGAGGTTTGAAATAATCTCCTTGATTCTATTAACAATCTGTCACAGCCGCAGCACGTGAACATGGTGGGTTGTGCAGATTTAAATAATCTCCTTGATTCCTTGGCAACTTGTCACATCTGCAGCGCTTGAAAATAGAATGTTGTAGAGGTTTAAATAATCACTTTGATTTTGTTGTCAACCTGTCTCAGCCGCATCACTTGATTATAATAGAAAATCTTAGTTTTTTTTTAATGAACTCAGTGAACCCATTGTCAATGTATCGTCGTTATGAAAATTGGAAAAGATATCAATTCTTAAAATCATCTGTTGATCTGTCTGAGGTATTAGCTGAGTTGGGAGTGATTGTAATCTTAGTCATGAGGATTTAATCTATTTTTAGTATATTGTGTGACTGGCAGTGGATATTGGTAGAACCTGGAAATGAGTTGATGGTCTTTCCTTATGGCATATTGTTAATGGAATTCAATATGATTGATCCATTGGATATTTACCAACACATGAGATTTGATCCCTGTGATCACTTAGTGGTCGGACTGTATATTTACTTTAGATTTTCATTCTTTCTTGTAGAAGGTGTCGACCCAAGTGTATCTTGAAATATGTTATACTTAGAACAATGTAAACTCTAGTTTGAAATTTAATATTTTGTGTCCTTGACTTCAAACTTCATTCTTGTTTGTAGATTATTTATGTATTAATCGAAAGTTATCTAAGACTCCTCCTCTACCTCGGCTGATTTCATTCTAACTGTAAGTCACATGATTTCGTTACTTCCAATGCGTTGAGTTGTCCCAATAAGTAAACTAAAGTTACATTAAATCCTTCTGAAACAGAATGAGCTTGCATTTAAGCTTAGTGGTGGGTCGATGTCCATGGTTATAGCTGTGTGGACCATGCAAATTATGAATGATATTACGTCTGATCTAGATTGAATATATTAAAAAAAATGTTGTGGGTTGAGTTAGCTGTGTCGTTGGAGTTGTTGTCATGGTTGAGGGTGAATAGTAATTGCTTATTATGTAGTGATATACATTGAATAAGGAAACCTAAATGTGTGAAGTTTGCGTATATTGTTTATTTATTTGAACTACTTCAAACGGGATTTAACGGGAATGAAGCTGATTATGTTACGTGAGACGTGGGTAGACAGTTCGCTGTGTGGTATGGGTCGATGCCAAGTCTATGGCTGAATAGCATGTGCATGATGAAAAGCGATATAGAAAACTAGATTGTGCTTAGATTGGGTATAGATAAAAATATATTTATAATTATATAGAAATATATATAAACTGGTTTATGTACATATACTACATTCATATAAGTGTGAATGAAAATGAAACATAGTGTTGGAGAAATAATTTTTTTAAATGTGTCTTATCTCTGTAAATTAAAATTAGATGATTAAATGATTTGCAATTAAATAGAGTGTAGAGTGATTATTTTAAATGTGTAACTAGAATTTTTCCTCTATAATCTTAGTATTGCATGTTATGACATTTGGGTGTTGCTTTTGTTGCAAACTCCCCATGTGAATTTAATGGTCAGAAAGTGTGTTAGTTAGTTGAATGGGAAGTCTTGTGGTTATTTTATTTGAGGGACTGTTTTTGTAAATGGTTAGCTTGTCTTCTAGAGGCTAGGAGAGAAACTTTATTCTTGTTGAGATTGGTTAAATCTTGGTGATGATAGGCTTATATTGAGCATTAGTGTGGTGTCCATTAGTTGGAACAGTGTGTCCATCTTTGTAATTGATCTTTTTGAAACTTATGGGCAGGAAGGATTATACATCGCTGTGTGATCATGGTTTAATTGTGTTGTGCAAGCAGAAATGGTCTTGGATTTTATATGGTTTCTTAGTTGTCAGTAGGAGAGTGGCTCTCAGTGGGGGTCTGACACATAAAGGGGTGCCAGGGTAACTCACTGAGGGTTTAATCAAGTGATAATTTTTAAAAAAAATGGGGGAATTGGGTAGCTCTCACAATAATAAGATAATGGATGTCTCTCTCATGGCTCAAGCGCTTGTACAGGCTTGAGGTGAGATGAGAAGTATAGTTTGTATAGGGGTCCAGCGGCCGGTAGAGGCAGCCAGGGTAACCCAGGATAGGGGGGTCGAGTAGCCTAGGAAGGTTACGCCAGGGTAACCCATAGAAAATTATGTAGTGACACTCCTCTTACGACAACTGAGTATCCTTGTGATTTTGTCTCTCCTTGCTATGGTATGCCTCTAGAAGTGATGTTCTATTGATTAATGTTGTTTGTACTTGTTTATTGTTGTTTTTTCAGCTTTGTGAGTCTGTTGTACTTGACTGACAGTGTTGGTGGGACATGTTGTTTCCTCCTAGCACAGGGGGTGAATCTCTAGATTCATGCAGTAGGGAGGAACGTGTATCGTCTCCATTGGGTTTCCCTTATGTTCATGATGTGGCTATCCTTCTAATCCATTGTCTTTAGCTTTCCATTGACTCTTGGAAGATAGGTCACTGTATTTGTTATGCATTGTAACTTATAATGTATCATGTATTATTGTAAAGTACTCCTCATTTGTTCGAGGAGGTATCTTTGTATAAATGTAAATGTAATTTGTACTAATGTATCACTCTTATGCAAGAATTTTGTAAACAATGAATCTGTTCATGTTAATTGAATGAGAGAAGATAGTTAATCATCTATGTTATGCAATGAATGTTTCACTTGATACTTATGTTTAATTGTAATGTGAACTATAACATGCTTAGTGATGTTTGCATTTAATAGTTAATAAGTTATGTGGATTATAGTTTGAACTTTGGTAAGATAAGTAATGCATTCATGCACCCTAGGGGACTTAGGAAGATAATTAAGTTGTGTTTAGTATCATTGCACAACTTTGCATTAAAAAAAACAAAAAATTGTTCAAATTTTTGTAGTGTAAGTTTTGTCCTCTAGGGTGTCCAGTGGGACGTTACAAAATTGTTCTAACCAAACATATTTTAGATGTTTCAAATATTTTGTCCAAAATTACTTCATTGGCCCAAAGTGGGATACAATTCTAAACTTTCATCTAAGAACATGGTTATGTTTCTCATTATCTCGTTACATTCTAGGACAATGTATTTTGAAAAGTAAAATACATAGTTAGTGTCTTTGGGCATATTCCCCTTGTTTTGGGAATTTTTATTATATTTGACATTTCTTCAGTTTAAGAGACTTACATATATGTGGGATGATGAATATACATGTATTTATTATTGTTGACTAGGCTAGATATGATGGAAAAAGCTCTACCTATGATTTGTGTTCCCTATTTTGACTTCTAGATAGTTGGATGTATTAATTCTATTTTAAGGTCATTATTATAAATATTATTGAGTATTTTATAGATATTAGGTCCTATTATAGAGTGATGGTATTTGGCATATGTGTAAAAATTTGGATTAAATCACAACATTCAAAGTGTGATATTGGATTTAGTTTCTTATTTTCTATACTTGGGCATGGTAGAGGATGAGAGTGTTGTGGTTAATATACTAGTCACTTGATAGATATGGTAGATGCTTGGTAGAGCTCATGAGCACATAGGAGTCAAATTTTCAACATGGTTTACCCTTGGCAATTAGTTCATTTTTTGTTGTTCCTTTTTAATTTTGAAGGTATATGACAAGTGGATGAATATTGGGATTAGGTGTATCATACAACTCACAAATCCTAGTGTCCATATTATTTAATTATTTATCATTTTATGTCTTGGCCATTATGCTTTGTGTAATTTTCAGTATTAAGTGTGTAAAAGTGTATATTGTAATGAAAGATATGTAAAAGTATCTAAGACAAAGATTGCAATGTAAAATATTTTATGACACATAACAACGTTAATGTGGGGTTACATATAGTGGTCATATAAGAACATTTTCTATTATTAGGTAGATATCTAATGTAATAAGTACTTCATGGGGCCATGTTTGGGATTTACATATGTCAATTTGCATAATGGAGGTCATAAATTTTTTTATAAGAGTGATTTTCTATTTTAGGATAGCTCCACTCATGTGAGGGTTGAGAGAATTTCAATCATACTATTTTAGGACCTTGTTTGAGTATATGGTATTTTTTTGGTTGTTTTTGCACATCCTTAAGTCTATATGTAAGGTGATTTTGTAGCGCTATGGCATTGGTTTTTTACCAAAGAAAGAATATGCTAATATCCATTTTAAAACAAGAGACTATATATTTTGGCTATTTATTGTTAAATAATACATTGTTTAGATGCTTTGGAGGTTGAATTTTTTTAAAGGATTTTTCCAAGGTATATTTGTGTCATTCTACTTCTTGTGATTGTTTATTTTCTATTTCTCTCATTCTTTTTTTTTAAGTGTGGTTTACATGTTGAAATATTGTTGAATTTATTATAGATTTGATTATTGTGTTATTCTCTTGAAAGGGTTCATGTGAAAAATACCTATACTTAATAATTATGTTTATCTTTTGGCTTAATTATTAAAGGGTTTGTGGGTACTTTTACTTATATTTAATTGTTTAAAATGATCTAAAATTCCCTAAAGTTTTACACTTTGATTATGACCTAAAATACCCAAAAAAATTACTCTTTAAATTAGAACAATATATCTCAAATCAAATCCAAAAGTTATCCTCAAACAACATATCTAAGTTGGGTAATTTGAATCTTCCAACATCATTATTCTACTTAATTATAGAAACAACTAAACTCCCTACCACATGTTTTTTTTTTGCATATGACATCGAATTAAGTTTAATAAACCATGACTTTTTTAATACTTACCAATAAACTATTAATATTTGTATCATTTATTAATATCTTTAAATATTAGTATTAAAAATGTAAATATTATAATATATTTATTTTAGAGTGTTAGAAGGAAAATTTCACTATACAAAAAGAAAAACGTATATTTTTAATACTATTTAACCATAAGTGTTATCAAAAACCCAAAATTGAGCATATTACCTTTAGATTCCCTCTCTTATAAAGGGTAAAAGATTATATCTATATGAAATGTTGGAAATGGTTATGGGCGACGCTGGATGGTCCTCAGCATTACCCAATGACATCCTCAGTCTCTTCAAATCTTGGCCCACGATTCAAAAGACAAGTCTCTTTGGTATCCTTTGGACGATTTCCCCCTCTCTCCTAATTTGGGAAATCTGGAAAGAGCGGAATAGAAGGGTCTTCCAGGAGAGAAAGCTTGATGTGGATTCCTTCTTGAACAAATTTGAAGCGGCTATAACAGAAGTAGTTAATAGCAGAAACTTGAAGCATGTCAAGACAAATGTTTCCTTCACTGAATGGGACAGTGCAATCAGAAAGGAGTGGCCGAGGCTTAGTATTCCACCCTTTTTTGGCCAAGGCGGACAAGAATCTGAGAAGTTGAGAACTGAAGGGAGATGGTCGCCCCCAGCCTTCGGATGGTACAAGATGAACTTCGACGGTGCTGCGCGGGGCAATCCTGGGAAGGCTGGAGCAGGTTACATTATTAGGGATTGGGAGAGCTCAGTGGTAGGTAAGAAGGCAGTCCCTCTCGAACAAACAACCAATAACATGGCAGAAATAAGGGCACTATTAGAAGGTCTCAGTCTATGTAAGAAAATTGGATTGACTAAGATCGCGATTGAAGGAGACTCTGCAATCATTATCAATGCTCTGAGGACTGGCTCGACTCCAAATTGGAAATTGAATGCCATGCTGGGCAGGGCCTTAGATTTACTGAATCACTTTGAGGAAGCAACCATCAATCATGTCTACAGAGAATTAAATAAGGTGGCGGACAGTCTTGCAAATTTGGCTGCAGATGGCACTCGGTTAGATACAATGGCTGGCAGGGAAGAGGAACTGGTATTCTCCTCACAAACAGAATCTTAGAGTTAAACTGAAATTGTCATGAAAACTTCACTAGTCTCATCTTGCTGGCCTTGATCGGGTTGTTTCAGCCGAGGGTGGTCGGTCGGTGCCTCCTGTAAGGTATGAAGTGTGAGGTAATGGTGGCAGTGCTCGGGTCGGTGAGGTCTCTCCAAGCTGGAGGATACACATTGCGGTTAGAAGGAAAAGACGGAAAGTGTGCCCAAGACACGTGGACTCGAGGCCTGGAACAGGCTCTACTATTTCTGTCTTCCCCAGATTTGGATAGATTGGTGTTCTGTATCTGCTGGCATGGCTTTGGTTTAGTCTTTGTGTTGAAGAGTAGGCATGGTCAATTATGTTTTGGGGGTTCTGTAGAATGTTAGCCAATCTCTAGCCCAATTTCAGTAAATTTAGTAGTTAGTTGGTGCGTCAAAGACAGACACAATCTCTGTAAGGGGCAGCTGGTCTGGAGCTTAGCTCGACTTGCAGATTTCTTATTTGTAAACCTTTATATTATGCAATACATATCATTATATTACTTAGTTTTATAATAAATATTATTATTTGAATTTAAAATTTATTAAAAAATCAGTAATTTTTTATAAAACATCATATATAAATAATGTATCTGATTATATATATATATATATATATATATTCTTTTTTAATTGTTCTGAATCATTTTGATCTATTTTCTTTTCAATTGTTCTTAATCATTTTGAATTTTTTTTTAACATAGCACATTATGAAGATGTATAAATTTATACAAAACCATGAAAAAATAATTTAATAAATTCTTAAATTTAAAATTACAAATAATCAAATATCAAAAATATAAAATATTTGTTGTTCTACTGAAGAGTGCACTAAAGGTTGGTAGACTAAGGTGCATAGAAGGAAAAAAAGCCCTCCAAAATTTGTTTGGAACCTTTACACACTATCTTTGCTGCTACAAAGTAAAGGGAGTCTAATCTAGATTAGGGACTGTTTAATTTTGGTTTCCTTTGGTCTTTTGCTGATTTAATATTTCGTACCAATTTTGTTTCTTATAATTTTATTGTTTGACTATAATATTTTAATTTTTTTATTAATTATTTTGTAATTGCACAAGAATTTAAACCCTTTCAAAAATCCAAATCTATTCAGTTCATATCTTTATCTTTATTTGACCATTCATATGTTCTATTCAGAAATGCACGTAGAAGTAAAATATTTTCTTAGACTTTAAGTTTGCCGAGATCTGCCATGTTTGGAAGCAGATAATCCTTGTTCGAAGAAATACTAAGACATTTTTATTGAAGTCCATGAAGCCGAATCCAGTCAGCCTCCATAAAAACTTCAATACATATACCAGCAATGTAAAAGGATTTCAATTATTAGATGATATCAAGTCAGACATTTTTATTGAATTCTGAGCAGACTTTTATTCTGGTTTCTCCCTTTCTTTCAAGCCATATCAACAAAGGTCCTAGTTAGATTTATCGGATGCCCACTGACTCTCTTTCCCTCTGCAATCTTTGCTTGCTGAATATCAAACAAAAGAAAAGTTTAAATTTTATGACCTTATTCAGGTGATATTGAATAAAATAATCACATTGTGATACACTTTCACCAAATATATAAAGCTAAGAAATTATTAACAGGTCCAATGGCTACAAAATCTTATTAGCACTTTCTCCAAATGCATAATGTAAAAGCAGTTAGTAATATCCATGCCTACATCAATATTTTCTTGTCTTTCTACCATTTGTCCCTTTGAAAATTTCTTTGCTAAAAGCAACTTTTGATAAGGAATCACTGTAATACATGGTAACCTATTTTTATGTATCCAAAATAATACTATTGGAAAATAAACTAATGTACAATTAATCATTAGCAGAAACAACCTGGCAAGAAAAGCATCAAATTATAAGGATGCACTTATTTACAAAGGCGGAAGAAATTGATAGAGCGTTAATTCTACAGGAGAAATTGAAATGACCTAAAATGAACTAAAATTGTTGGATAGCATCGAGCAGTATGTGGCTGTTTTGTAGATAACTATCAAACTTATATGGATCTGAGGTTCATATAGAGTTCAAGTGCACACTTCCAAAAAAAACAAGAAAAAACCTAAATAGGTTCATGTATCATTAGTTTTTTGAAGTAAAAATTACTGTGTAAACTCTCACTGGGCCTCATATCATTACAGTTCTGAACATATCTAAGATGCTATCGACAACAACCACTTCAGAGATTTGTCATACCTGAGGTGTATTTTTCAATTCATCGTGATATGTAGAAATCATAACAGATAGCATTAATGAACCAAATTCCTCATTCAACAGACATTTTGAATATTGTGTAGATGTAAAGCCCATCTTATTCCTTCAGTTTTTAACATGGAAGATTATGGAATATCACAAATTATTAAAATCATCTTCATTAAGGAATAGTTCATTTAGCATTCATTGCATATACGTGATTAAGTATACTTGAGTCGTAGTATTGAAATGGATGATCTTTTGGGAAGTTCGAATACTTCACCCATGTGTATCACCTAGATGCAATGAATGTTAAGTGCACCATTCATTCCCATAAAAAATAGGTCCATTCCACCTACTACTCATGAAATATGGGTCAATGAGTTTGATTCATAAACTATAAAATTGAATCTTGATATTAATATAAGACCTGACACACTGCAGAAAATTCCTCCTACTTATCAGATTCATATTGTCAGGTTTTAAGCTTGTTAGGTTTCTTAAAGACAGAAAAAATAAATAAGTTAAACCACCTTAAATAATAGTCATCAAGATTATATCATTGACCAGATTCTTTTAAGACACAGTTTACTTCTTAGACTCCCATCCAGGCTCACAATAAATTCCATTCTATAATAAGGCTGATAGCCAATATTTTATGAAGTCTGCCTGCGTAATGCATTTTATAAAGTCTACCTTGCATATTCTTTCAGAAATTTGAAATGCAAAAAAAACACAAGATGCAGCATACACAACAACCACCCAAAAACTAAAGCCTATGAACCTTTTAAATGTTGATTAGATTTACACTAAGCCATTATCCCTTAACAGTAATGAAGGCATCTTGTAATCTAAAAATTTCAAAACTAAAGAATAATAAATTGGTAACAAAACTTACCTCCAGCAATTTGAGTGAGGGCGAGAGGCAGGGTAGAATAAAGAGATTAAAACAAAAAACAACAAAAGAACAACTCAGATTTATATGTATACTTAATCCAAAAAAATTAAGCACCAGCTGCAGCTACAAATGAAAACTGAAATCAGAAAAATTCATTCACTTTTTTTTCTTCCATTTTTTTCTTCTGTGTAAAAATATCATAGAAAACGGTTCATAAAAGTTTCTGGGCAGAATACTTGAGAAGAATGTACAACTACAGCTTGTACATTAATTACAATTAATTTCATCATAAAATCCAGCTAAGAGTAATTAAGATAAGTCTTCAACTGAGTATATTTGCATGATCAAGCATTCCTAAATAGCTTTGCAAAAATTGAAATGTCTCCTTCACTAAAGGTTTTGTAAAGATATCCGCAAAATGATCTTTAGACTTATAGAATTCAAAGCAAATCTCTTTATTGTTAACAAGCTCTCTGATGAAATGATACTTGATATTTATATGCTTAGTTCTCTTATGAAAAACATGATTTTTGGATAAAGCAATTGAGAAATTGTTATCACAAAATATTGTAGTAGCTTCTTTCTGATCTTGCACTAAATCTTTTAACATCCTACGCATCCACACAACTTGAGATGCTGCACTAGTAGCTGCCACATATTCAGCTTCAGCTGATGATAAAGTCACAATAGGCTATTTTTGTGAAGCCCATGAAATAACACCTGTACCAAGATGAAAAACGTACCCAGATGTGTTTTTTTTGTCATCTATACTACCCCCACAATTGCTATTTATATAACCAACAAGCTTGAAATCATCTGAAGTAGAATACAATATACCAAAGTCTTTTGTACCACTCACATACCTCAATATTTTTTTACTTGCCTGCCAATGAGACTCTTTTGAGGATTCTATAAACCTTGAAATTAGGCTTACACCATACATAATATCAAGCCTTGTGGCTATCAAATACATAAGACTTCCTACCAGCCTTTTGAACAATGTAGGATCCACACATTGTCCATCATCCTCTTTGCTTAACTTCAATCCCATCATGATTGGTGTTGGGGCTACTTTGCATTTCACCATATTGAATCTCTTCAAAATTTCACTTGCATATTTGGATTGAGAAATAAATATACCAGCATTAGATTGATGGACTTCAACGCCCAAAAAATACTTCATAAGTCCCAAGTTAGTCATTTCAAATTCACTCTTCATTGCTATTTTGAAAACATCTATGCTGAGATCACCAGCAAATAATAGATCATCCACATACAAGCAAACAATTAACATGTTACCTTTCCCATTTACTTTAATGTACAAAGTTGGCTCACAACTGCTTCTTTGGAATCCATCTTGAATAAGATAAGAATCAATATGGTTGTACCAAGCTCTAGGAGCTTGCTTCAATCCATAAAGTGCTTTTTAGCCTATAAACTTTATTTTCATGACCTGATATCTCATAGCCTTCTGGCTATTTCACATACACTTCTTCATCTAGATACCCATTTAAAAATGCTTATTTCACATCCATTTGATATACAACCCATTTATTGTGAGCAACAATAGCTAATACTGTTCTAATTGTGTCCATTCGTGCAACAGGAGCAAATGTTTCATTGAAATCTATTCCAGGCTATTGACTAAAACCCCTTGCAACTAACCTTGCTTTATGTTTTTGCACTTTTCCATCAGCATCTTGTTTAGTCTTATAAATCCATTTCACACTTATTGCATCTTTTCCTTCAAGCAGATCAACCAACTCCCATGTTTCGTTCTTCTCAATGGACTCAATCTCTTCATCCATGGCTTGTGCCCATTTATCATCACCAATAGCTTCTTCAAATGTCAATGGATCATCAACATGAGAAAATAAAGCAAGAATTGAAAATGAATTTGCTGTATCATTATAAAACTCACTCAAACTCCTTGTTTTTGTTGGTAGCATGCTTGCTAATGTTGGATTAGAAGATATAGAACTATTTGGAGTGCTAGATGGAGTTGCTCCAAGGATACTAGTTTATGCAGGTACTACTGTAGTTGACTGTGGAGTCTGTTGTACTGATGGTTTAGACAACAACTTTGTAGATCTTCTTGGTGTGAATGAAGGTGTAGCTTGAGCTACTGAATGTGGTGTTGTCCTAGGAGTGGAAGGCGTTGTTGTTGGAATCACTTCATCTACCATATCATCATGAGGAATAACAATTGTAATATTTACAATCTTTTTTATACTTCGATCCCATGCTTCATTTTCCACAAATTGAACATCACGGCTGATTATAACCTTCCTAGTAATAGGATTAAACAACTTGTATGCCTTTGAATCTTCAGAATAACCAACAAATATACATTTTTTTCCTTTATTATCTAACTTGCTCCTCAACTCATCAGGAACATGTGCATATGCAACACAACCAAATACCTTAAGATGAGAAACACTATGCTTCATACCTATCCAAGATTCTTGAGGTATCTTATTTTTCACACTTTTTGTTGGGCACCTATTCATAATATAAACAGCAATTGCCACTACCTCATCCCAATATTTATTAGGTAAATGTTTGGCTGCCAGCATACTATGAGCCATCTCCATAATAGTTCGGTTCTTCCTCTCTGCCACACCATTTTGTTGAGGTGTATAACAGGCTGTAAATTGCTTGTATACATATGCCATGTGCTTTACAAAAATTCATAAAATCATTAGATACATATTCTCCACCTCTATCTGTCCTTAAGACCATGATATAATGGCCACTCTGCTTCTCCACAAGTGCCTTGAATTGCTAGAAACAAGAAAATAAAATAGATTTGTGTTTTAGAAAATAAACCCAAGTTTTTCCTGTGAAATCATCAATGAAGGTAAGAAAATAAGTGTAGCCTCCTATAGATGGTGTTTGCATTTTTTGAAAAATATTTGAATATACAATCTCAAGTGGTGCTCTTTCTCTATGCGATTTTCCAATTGGAAAAGACTCTCTATGTTGTTTTCCCAATATGCAACCTTCACAAATTCTTTCCGATTTTTCAATTAATGGCAATCCTTTGACCATGTTCTTCATATGTAATAGTTTTAACCCTCCAAAATTCAAATGTCCAAATCTGAAATGCCATAACCAGGATTCATCTAAAACAACTGATTGAAATGTTGTTTCAACTTTTATGTTTGTATTTTCTACCTTAAATGCTACTCTAGAATTCACATTATTTGTCTCATGAGAAGACTTGATTGTTGTGTCCTTCATAACTAGCCTTATTCTCAAGGGAAACATGCGGTTGTTAGTTATTTGCACTTTAGCAATAACTAGATTGCTTGAGAATTTATCCAAAATCACACACTCATTGTTTTCCAAATACACTCTAAATCCCTTTTGTACCAATTGACCAATGCTCATTAAATTATGTTTTAGGCCAGCAACATAGTATACATTAGGCATGTTTTTTTGCTCCCCCTCTTTGGTTAGAATATCAACTGTTCCTTTGCCTAAAACTGTGACCTTGTTGTCATTGCCAAGTGTGACTTCAATTTGAACTGATTTATATAAACTAGAAAACAAATCTGCATTACTAGTCATGTGATTACTACACCTAGAATCTAAATACCATATGTCACTTGGGCTTTCTTGGACTATATTACATTCATCAGGAGAGTTCGTAGGAATTGCTTCAACAATTTTAGTGTATGCAATGAACCTAGTGCTTGTTTGAGTGCTGCTACTTGACTGATTTTGACCTTGTTTGTGCTGATCATATTGTTTTTTCTTGCATTCATTTGCATAATGTCCAAACTTCTTACAATAATGACATTGAACTTGTGATTTATCAACTTTTTGGCCACTTGGGTGACTAAAATTTTGATTTTTACCTCTACCAATACTACTTGTAAAACTATTATTACGTCCACCTCTAGGTGAATTTCTCCCTCTACCTCTAGGACTGAATCTTTGCTATCCTCTTCCATGAGTTATGGATGTTTGAGATGGAAAAACATTTTCCAACAACATGTTTGACCTATTTAGTCTAGATTCATGATTAATAAGAGAAGCATGAAGCTCATCAACACTAAACTAACTCAAATCTTTAGTTTCCTCCAAAGTCACAACAAGATTATCAAATTTACTAGGGAGACTTCTAAGAACTTTCTCAACAATTTTCCTATCCTCTATGACCTCTCCATGTGATTTAATTTGATTAGTTAAACCAATAACATGAGTGAAGAAGGAGTCTATTGACTCTGTGTTTTTCATTGATATATTTTTAAACTCTCTTCTAAGAAGCTATAACTTAGCAGCCTTTACTTTTTTCATACCTTGGTAAGCAAGTTGAAGTGTATCCCATGCCTCCTTGGCTTGCTTTGCTGCTACTACTCTTGGGAGTAACGATTCTCAATAATTTCCCAAACGTCTTGAGACTGAAAGAGGGCTTTCATAGTTAAAGACCAATACTCATAATTCTTTCCTATAAAAATAGGGGTTTGCAAACTGGACAAGGATGCACCAGAAGTGGAGGCCATGACTTCAAACAAAAAAGAAAAAAAAGGTTCATTTGGCTCTAATATCATATGAGAATAAAGAGATTAAAACAAAAAACAACAAAAAGAACAACCTAGATTTATATGTATACTTAACCCAAAAAAATTAAACACAGCTACAGCTACAAATGAAAATTGAAACTCAAAAAATTCATTCACTTCTTCTTCCGTTTTTTTCTTCTGTGTAAAAATATCATACAAAACGGTTCATAAAAATTTCTGGGTAGAATACTCGAGAAGAATGTACAACTACAGCGTGTACATTACATTAATTACAATTAATTTCACCGTAAAAGCCAGCTAAGAGAAATTACGGAGAAAGTTTTTCCAACAAGCAAAAGGGTAAAATAATAAATGTCATTAATTACACTTTTATGATTACTTAATATTCACCTTAAGTGAAAAAACCTTTTTCAACAAAAAAGGAGCTCTCAAGCAAACAGTAGTTGAAATTACCCGTCAGGAGTAGACTGATTTCTAACATTGAGGAGCATTTTCAACAAAGGCGGTATTGATTGTATTTGGCAAAGAAGTATTTACTGGAGATGCACCCAAAGATGAACCGTGTCCTTTAGCCAGTGCACGTCTAGTCACCTCTGCTTTGAAAGGTTTGATCATTAGACTCTCATTTAAAAACAATTAAGATGGAAATTACTTGTGTGTTAATCAAACAGTCTTAGATATAGTCATCAAGATTATATCATTGGCCAGGTTCTTGTAAGACACAAGCTACTTCTTAGACTCCCACCAAGGCTTATCCCTTTATATGACAACCACAATACCTTCCATTCTATTGTAAGGCTGATAGCCAATATTTTATAAATTATGCCTGCGTAATGCATTTTATGAAGTCTACCTGCATATTATTAAAGTAGTTGTTGGTAGCATGTTTACTTCTAGTGATGTTGATGCAAATTTCTGTTGAAGATTGTTGAGAAACATGTGAAAAAGTACTCTTTAAGATTCCTCTGACTATTTTGTAGGGACATGCCATCTTTCCTCTCTTCTGGTTGAGTGTCTGTCTGGCACAATAATTCTTTGGCGATCTGCGCAAGCATTAATCAGAGCATTGGATGGCAAGAGCATTTATGAATGGTCTGTGTGTGGCATCATGTCTACAAAATGAATCTCGGTCTTCAAAAGCATAGAGAAATATAGGAGAAGCAGTACGCTAAATTGTAGGCAAGTAAAGAGGAGCCCTTGGATCATGGGATATTGTCTCAGGGCAGATGAATATCATCATATTGATGATGAATCTGACTGTGGAGAATCCTTATATACAAAGAAGAGCGCATTGGGCATGCATAGAAAGTATTGGCAATGGGGAAGGGAGTGGATTATTGCAAAAAAGGCTAGTTTGTACAGAGGTCTTATGATGGAGAATGATTAAGCATTAGTGGGGTGTTGCAGAATTAGTTGGAGGCATCTTTTCTGAAAGATTAGAGCAGAAGTAAGGAGAACGATTTAGCCAAGGTAAGTACAAAGATTTGGTTATGATGGCTTAAGCTATGCTCAAAACTTTGATGATGGAGACTACGAGAACAGTCCAGACTATAGCTTCAGCAGTGAAAATCCAGTATGATATGGGCTTATCTCAAGGCTTTTATGTGATCTGGGATTAAAATTGTGCTTAGATTGTGTCTTGTTGGCAATAGGTTCTTCTCCGTCTGGCTTCCAGATAGATTTCCTTAATTTTCTAATTATACAGTACCCATTAGATAATAATTTTTTTCACTATAGGAACTTTTCTATTGAGAAAGATTGCTGTAAATAGAGTTTTAAATGCTTGAAAGAAGTGTTTACTAAAGGAATTCTCTTTCAATAAAAAATTGATATGGGAACAACGAAAATTGCAGGGTTCATATCGAGGCACGAAAAAGAATTTTTAACCAAAATTAATTCATGGGACTCTAATGATCAAAACTTCCTATTTTAACCTATAAATCCATAATCTTCTTTGATTATAATAAACTACTAAAATTTTAGAAATATAAATCATTTATTGTGCATATATCCTTGAAAACATTTCGAATCCAATTGCTATTCACTTTCTATCATATATCATGTGGTCGTCAATGTCTTCTTGTCCACCTTGAACTATGAACCTTCCACACTGCTTGGTATCCAAGGATTTGTACGAGAGTATATAGAATATAGGCCCCTCATTGAAAGAATATAATTCTAAAAGTTGAGACCTCTTGTGTCAGGTCGTGTCTCTGAAGCATGACATACTCTTAAGTGTTGCCACCTGCGCTACAAAGAGATAGTTGCTTTGTAATGTTCATGTGCAATGCTTTATGTTGAACTGAAATTCGCCACTCACATCTTAACCTCATGCTATTCTATCATTGCCCAAATCGAACCCATGTAAATGCAGCCAACGACTGCTAATGTTGAACCACTTGATTCTCTGCCTGACCTAGAACTTTAGAGTTTTCATGAACTGTTTGAGCTGGAGTTTGGAAGAATGAGGATGAAAGGAAGGCTGATTTATCAGAAACATACACTGATGTTTTCAATCCAGTTTATTACATCTCTTGGCATAGGAATAATCTATTGAAGGAAATAATTTACCTTGTAATCAAATGCACCCATCTCCCAGTCCATCGTTTGAGTCTATTCACCGAATGTTTTGCTTTCAGAGGTTTCATCATTAGACTCTCATTTTTTTTAAATGGTGGTGGAATTTATTGTAATCTTGACCAGGTTCTTGTAAGACACAAGCTACTTCTTAGACTCCCACAAACGTTCATCCTTTTATGACACAACCAATACCTTTCATTCTATTGTAAGGTTTCCAATCTATTGTAAGGCTGATAGCCAATATTTTATTATTCTGCCTCCGTAGTGTCTACCTGCATATTCTTTCAGAAATTTGAAATTCAGAAAACCACAAGATGCAGCATACAGAAAACCACCCAAAAACTAAAGCCTATGAATCTTTTAAATGTTGATTAGATTTACACTAAGCCATTATCCCTTAACAGTTATGAAGGCATCTTCTAATCTAAAAAGTTCAAAACTAAAGAATAATAAACTGGTAAAAACACTTACCTCCAGCCATTTGAGGAGCATTTTCAAGAAAGGCGGTATTGATTGTATTTGGCAAAGAAGTATTTACTGGAGATGCACCCAAAGATGAACCGTGCCCCTTAGCCATTGCACGTCTAGTCACCGAAAGTTTTGCTTTGAAAGGTTTTATCATTAGACTCTTGAATTTTAAAAAAATTAAGATGGAAATTACTTGTGCATTAATCAAACAGTCTTAGATATCGTCATCAAGATTATATCATTGGCCAGGTTCTTGTAAGACACAAGCTACTTCTTAGACTCCCACCAAGGCTCATCCCTTTATATGGCAACCACAATACCTTCCATTCTATTGTAAGGCTGATAGCCAATATTTTATAATTCTGCCCCTGTAATGTCTACCTGTATAATCTTTCAGAAATTTGAAATGCCAAAAACTACAAGATGCAGCATACAGAACAAGCCCCAAAAGTGAAGCCTATGAACCTTTTAAATGTTGATTAGATTTACACTAAGCCATTATCCCTTAACAGTTATAAAGGCATCTTATAATCTAAAATGTTCAAAACTAAAGAATAATAAACTTGTAACAACACTTACCTCCAGCCATTTGAGGAGTATTTTCAAGAAGGGTAGCATTGATTATGTTCGGCAACAAAGTATTCATTGGAGATGCACCCAGAGATGAAACGTCTCCTTTAGCCATTGCACGTGGATGTTTGGAATTAGGGGGAGGATCATCAGAAGTATAGATAATGTTGCTACTACTTTCATCTTCACCATCAGAACTAACCTTATGAAACGATGGATTGACATAAGGAGTAACAGTAATAAAAACAGAAGTATTTGCTATAAGCCGGCTACCAGAAAGCCTGCTGCCAACGAATCCTTGCTCAACACTGAAATGAGAGCTACCAAGAGCTACAGTCAGAGAACACAAGGAAGGAGAACAGTATCCAGACAGGGATATTATTTCAGTTTGATTAGACAAGAATTGAAGCTGCCTCCGAGGTTGATAAATTGCTGCAAAGCCCATAGTTCCACGTGCTCCAAAAACACCCACATCTATGCCATGCCTCTTGCAGTACTGAGTTAAACACTCTAACACATCATAACCAGCTGTAACTTCCAAAAAAATTAACATTCATTGCATTTTGATGATTTGTTGTATTTTTACACTTATTTTTTGATCCAATAGGGCGACCTATGCGACCCCTTGGTGGCTTGGGAGCAAAATTTTTCTCTATGTTTTGTGTATTACTATTACCTAATTCATCTATCTTCTTCATGATGTTACCTCTACTGCCATTGTTTTCAGAGGTTCCACATGCCCAGTTTTGTTGTCCAGTTTCCATCCCAACTTTACTTACAATCTCAAATACCTGAAAAAAATCAACTGCACTCAATTAAGAAGATATTGAAATAAATAATATTATATTAATTTTGGGGTCTAAAGGTGGTGCTTTAGGAAAAGAGGTCAAAATGTTCAAACTGGAAGGCATCAGCACATATTGCAACAACAGACCATTTAGAAGAGTTTCAGTTAGAAGGAAAAATGAAGTCTATAAGAAATTTACCTCTAAATCTTGATGAAGTAACCCTGCTAAATTGGTTTGAGGTAGATTGAGATGAATTAGAATACACCCAAGTTATGTTTGATCTGCTCTAGATTATGATGTGATGTGGACTGCTAAACCAGCATGACCTTGATATGATTGCAATAATGAAATAGAACAACAACGTGAACTTAACAATAATAGGCTTGTAATATGATGAAGGATAGGGGTTAGAGACAAAATCAAAGGTTAGGATAGATTGATTATGGATGGCTAAGATTGATTGAGGATTATAGCTAAGCTCAAAGAAGTAGTCATGTGACAAGTGTCACATGAGAGATAAGATGGATGGATTAGGGCATCATCTTTATGTGAATGGCTAGGATTAAGAGGTGTAATATAAAATAAATGGATGAGATGAAAAGTTAGTTTGGCTTTTGGGAGGGTGTCTATGTTCAATGAATGTAGATAAGGAGTTAGACATGTGAAAGGGACACTTGTCACATGATGACAATTTTAGATTGTGATCCATGTGAACAAGTTTAAGGGTTAAGATTAAATGGACAAGGATAAAGATGAATGCAAAATTAGTTAAATAAATAATAATATTTATTTAATTAATGGGATCAAGGGTAAAATAATTATATAAATAATAAATATTTATTTAATTAAAGGTAAAGATAAAATGGATAAAGGATGAAATTAATTAATTAAATAATAAATATTTAATTAATTAATGGCATAAAATTAGAGGTTCATATTTTAGGTGACTATACACAAGTAAAATTTTATAAAACCTATCTATTGTGGCAATGAAGCTAGATGCTTCAATTGCTTGATACAACACTTAAATAGAAAATTAAGAAAAACTTGTAATGAGTTGAGTCATAATAAAGTGTCACAAAATCCAAATCAAGGTAGTAAATGACAATGTTAACCAATTTTTTTATTAATTATATTATGAGCCTTTATTATTTATTTTTTATGCATCAACCTTTTTTCTAAGGGTTTAAATATTGATTTGTTGAGTTAAGTGGTTTTATAATAGTGTTATTTGTATCTTTTAGAAATAAAGTTTTAAAATACATGTATTTAAAATATTTAATTTAAAATGTACACTTTAATTTAAAGTAATTTTAAATTAAAAAATATTTAGTCATCAATTTTATAGAAAATATGTCAAGTGTAATCTTCAAATTATTGGGTGGTGCAAGTTAAATTTTGATGGGTCTCTAGGGGAAATCCAAGCATCTTTGGAATGGGGTGTATCATGAAAGATCATGAAGGATCCTTGATTGGAGCCACTTCAATAAAATTGGAGAATAGAATGAATAATGAGATGGAGGCACTTGTACTACTTTCAACTAGTTATCTAGGTATTAAAAATTTGGAAATTGAGGGAGATTCATAGATTATCATCAATGCACTAAAGAAGAAAGGGACATAAAATTGGAAAATAAATAGAATATTAATTAAATGTGGTCCATGATTAATAACTGTGAATTTTTTTATCAAACATGTTTTAAGAGAGTCCAATTCCCACAAAAATACACTAGCCAACTTTAGTATTGATTACTATATACAGAGAATTTAAGGAGTGATTTGAAATTATGGAACTATATCTCATGTCCATCATTATTTGAAGACATATTTCTCCCATCAAAGGATGCCTCACATGTTGCTCCATTCGAGCATCATTAAAATGTATAGGAATTTATTATTAGAGCATCATTTAAGGATATGAATTTATTATTAAAGCATCATTTAAGGGTATCTTTGTATAAATTTATCTGTGTTCAAAAGATACACATTTATAGATTTATATGGATGATAATATGAATTATAGTTGATTGATGTATATGGATGATAATATGAATTATAGTTGATTTAAAAATATATGTATTAGTCTTTTAGTATTCTATTTTAAGACATTTCAAATTTTTTGAATATGATCCACTTCGTGGACCTACTATCTACTATTATTTTTTTCTACAAAGTTAATATATGGGTATGGCCTTCAAGATCATTTTTACCTACAAAATATATGCATTTTATTTAAAATTTATATTTGTTTCAAAGCAAATTGTTCAAAGAGTTTTGATAAGATGTGTATGTTAATTAAAAAAAATATTATATAAACATTTGTATATATCTATGATAAAGTAGTTTTAGATTAAATGTTCTATGGAGATTGCTATATAAACTTTAAAACATAAAATATATGAGTAAACATATTTACCAATTTAATCTATAATTTTTTATAAAATTTAAAATATAATATTAAATTAAACAATAATCAATATTTTAGTTTAAGTTGATTATAATTCCAAAAATAATAGTAAAACATAATATTTTATAAATTTAAAACAATTTAATATGTCATGTAAACTTATATGTCTACACTTTCAATAAATTCATAAATATTTAAATGTAATAGAATGAATTTTTTATATTTTAAACTAAATTTTAAAATTTATTATTTTTACTTAAATAAAAACAATTTATAATTATTTCCCTTTGAAATTTTAAAAGAAACTTATTTTTTAAAAATATATTAAATTTATCAATGCTTGAAACGACTTTTTGTACACTTAAGAGAACAAAATGGTCATAATACTTGTACACTTGAGATTGTATAGTGGTGAACTTATACTCTAGAAAGAGAGGTCACAAGTTCAAATCTTGCAAGGAGTAAGATATTTTTGGACTATAAAAATACTTTTCCTTTCAGTCTAACAATAAATTAAAAGAAAACAATTTCTAAAAAGTAATATTTTATCTTTATAAGTATGCTTTTTTAAGAACTTGAATACTATGGTCTATGAGAATAGGAGATACATCATTGATGTGGTTGTATCATGGTTATAGATATTGATAAATTAGGTTAGAGGTTTCAATATATCACATAATTTAGTTTTTAAAATTAATTTAGTATCGTGTAGGGTTTAGAGTTTAGGGTTTAGGGTTTAGGTTTAAGATTTTAGGGTTTTAGGGTTTAGGGTTCATGACATTCTAAACCCAAATCACGTACCACTTCAATGGGCGAACAACCCAACCCTTGGAACATACTACCACCCTAGGTGGCAAAGAGCCGACATTGAGGTGCCAAACCTTCCCATCGATGTGAAATTTTAGGGAAGATCAACCTGTTATCCCTAGAGTAACTTTTATCCATTGAGTGATGACCCTTCCACTCAGCACCATTGGATCACTAAGGTTGACTTTCATCCCTGCTCAATGGGCCAGTCTTGTAGTCAACCTCCCTTCTGCCTTTGTAATTGACGACCGATTTCCAACCGGCCCAAGGAAACCTTTGCATTCCTTTTTTACCTTTTGGGAGGCCTACACCCTATAGAAACTATCTACCTAAGACTGTCCCTTGGATAGTAGGTTCAGTCACAAGGTTAGAATTCTGGCTCTTATACAGTGGTATCTCACTAATGGCTCATGCCCCCTGGAAGAGTGCCTTCTTCGCCTTCCACCTAAACACTAAACCCTAAAATAATTATAAAAAAAAAAATTAAAAAAATATTATCTTAAAAATATTTTAGATAAGAAAACCATTACTAAAGAGAATATAAAATTGTGTTAATCTTAAAGACAAGAACACAAAAACATGATTAACTCATCTCTTCAATTGATTTATTTTTCCACTAGAGCACAAAATTTCTTCAAACTATGATGTAGATGAAGATGTTTTTGTGTTGAGAAACATATTAAAACTACCACAATAAAATATTCTTCAAAGTGTGCGTAAATCTAAAATTAATTAATTAATCATGTATTACGATAAAATATTATGTGAAGAAGCAAAAAATCAACAATAAGATAAAAATCAACAAACCATAGTGGCATAATATTTATGTGGATAAATAGTTTTAGAAAAATATCTACTAGAGAAAGAGGACAACTATCTATTAATCTTCTTGATGTACATGATACAATATCAACACAATACACTTTACACTCTAACAAAATTCGATCATCATTTGTGTACCTTTAAACAATGATATAAAAACATTGTCTCATACCTCTAATATATGGGAAAGGAGAGAAGAAACACACATAAGTGGTTTCACTAAAATAATAGAAAACCAAAGCCATGGTGTGTTCCCCAATGCCCACTTTTGAGGTCATATTTTTATAATAGTAAATACATCAATGACTTCACAAGGGCTCAATAAATTAATCACCAAATATAAAATATAACCACAAAGGAATATTTTTTAGGTGTTAAAAATTAGCTCACACCCTAGAGTCACCTGCAAAACAAAAGATAACCTTCTACAAGAGAGTATGGAAATATAATATCTTTCTTGATATATTATGATACAAATATACAAGAGCCTCACTTAAATGGACAAGGTGAGATATAGGATTAGACAAGATGATGACATGTGTCTTAATCTTATAACATGAGACAACTAACTTAACAAATATTAAATGTGATGAACACTAGAATATTGAGAGGGTCGGGTGAATCAATATTCCATCAAACCATTTACAAAATATCCATCCAAGTAATAGCATAATTATAACTATAACAATTAGTGAAAGCATGGAATCAAGAAAAGATGACAATACACATGAGCACCGATATTTTTACGTGGAAAACCCAAAATGGGAAAAACCACGGTGAGGATTAGCTCACAATATAATATATCTAGATATAGAATATTACAAAGGCTCACTTCCAGGACACACTGTCCTTGAAGGATCACCACCTAAAATAATTTATAAAACAAAGTAAGGCTTACTTCCAAGAGATGAACTTAGATAGAATGCACCTTCCTTGTACTGGAGTTTAGTTCTGGTGAAGTGTAGTAAATAAAACACTTCATTGTAAATGTACTATCTGCCCACATATCATACATTTGCATTTTCTGACTTTCATTCCTCTTCTTATCTCACATCTTTTTTGCACACTTCTTTCTTGCTTTTCTTCTTCACAAAAATGTCTTACATATATATTATATATCTCACTTTCACTAATTAGGTCTACCTAATTAGAGAAACCCCATATCACATCAAAACCAATTCTATTGACATTATCCTCAAAATAATATTCATCTTTGTTCCCAACACAAGCATCTTACATATGGTACTAGTTAGCATGGACCTAAGATAGATCCATAGTATTCACAACACATCTAATCTTCTTAACACCAATTCATAATTAGGTTGGCTAGAGTTAAACCTAAAACATCAAAACTCCAAATGAATATGCAGCTCATCAAACATGTAACAAAAAAACTTGTTAGCACATTGAATTCTCCTTTAGAAAATATCAAATAACTTATCTTCAACTCCACAAGACAAAATAATTAATCATGAGAAAATTCAAAATCTCCCACATCAATGCACTGTACAAAAACTCATTGTAGTCTTTAGAATATAAAACTTTCATTCATATCTTTTGTATGCATTCACATATCATCACAAAAATTTGAAATGAGATGAATCTTATAGTTACATATCTATGTAAAAGGTCCTATAGTGATATCTTTATTTGAAGTAGAATCCTAACCAAAAAACTGACGTACTAACCCAATATATAAGCATAACACTATTTTCCAAATTACTGGTAATTGTATCTTTCCAATGGTGTAACCAAGTCAGCTAAAATATTGTTAGTGGATGCAAATAATGTCGAGATAGAACATAATATCAAATTCTAAATGAATCTTACAAAATAAGATAATCCGAACAAAAAAACCAAATCAAAAGAATTCCATTACCAGAGCAACTACTAAACTATACAAATATTGTACATCAATGGAAATCTTCCAATCTTCCAAATTCCATTGTTTTTGAAAAGGAAAAAATAGGTTTTACAAGGACCTGAAACCGAAGAGTTTAAACAACAAAAGATAACAAAAAAAGTTCACACAAGCAAATGGTTGTCCCAAAAAAGAAACGACAACACTAAGAGACAATAGGGCCCAAAAAAGGACCACCCAAAAAAAACTAGCAACAAACACCACCAAGCTACTCCAAGGTGTTTAGTAACTCCTCAGCCTCCTTTTCAACATCCTTCATGTCCTGTAACCCCTGCTTGAGAATTTGAGTTGTATGTGATGAAGTCGGGGTCTTTCTCTTAATGTTAGCCCAGGTACGAGTCGAAATCCCTTCACCAGCCGATCTGCTTCCTCCCCTGTTCACATCCAAATCCATGACTAGCGAACCCTTTTGGTTTTTTTCAACCTTTTCCACTATCGCATTGATGATAATGGTGTTATGCCTAGCGATTTTGTGATTGTTCGCAACAGTGGCAAAGGATAAAAAGATATTGAAATATTTAACATTTTCCATTACATAAATGAATACTCCCCCTAAGGAGTACATCCAAAAATAGCATCTGTGTGTAATCATCCAAAGGTGGTTGTTCCTTGAAGTCTGCAAAGAGTACCTATCCAAGAGGATTTCCCTTCTTCCCAGAGATTATTTTCTTTTGAAAAGGATTTGCATAGATAATTAATATCAACTAGGATGTCTTTTTCTTCAACTAGTCCCAGAAGTAACATTCAAGTTCAGAATCCTGTTAGTCAAAGAAAGAGCATAGTAGACAGTAGTGCACTTAATATTTATTAGATCTCTAAGATTTCCATATTGATCAATAGTTTCTCCTTTCTGCTTATGTAATGCAAGATATTCTTTATGCAAATTTTTAAAACTGTACCAAGTTTGATCATCCAGATCAAAAACTAGATTAAAGGTGTTGGATGTATACTTTATTTGTGTCTCAACTGTGTCCTCAACATCCTTAAATCTTTGAATTGCATCAGGTCATATCCAACAAAATGAGAATAGACTTTTGGCCTCTTTCTCACACTCTTGAATACAAGTAGGAACTCACCAGGGGAAAACAACCCAAATTTGTGGCTTCCATTTACCGTCTATGGTTGCAATAGAACAAAATAGCCAATGTTTTGGACGCTGTATATATATATATATATATGCATATATATATACATATATGCATATCTATATATATATACATATATGCATATCTATATATATATATATGCATATATATATATATGTGCATATCATATATATATATGCATATCTATATATATATATGCATATCTATACATATATATATATATATGCATATCTATACATATATATATATATATATGCATATCTATACATATATATATATATGCATATATATATATATATATATATATATATATATATATATATATATATATATATATATATATATATATATATATGCATATCTATACATATATATACATATTAATACATATGTATGCATATATACACATAGATATACACATACATACATATATACACACACATATATGTACACACATATATATAGATACAAACATATATCTACACACATACATTTGGTGAATGTTGAAATTGAGATCTCTTGTATTTTGTGGGTTTTCCCAAAAACATTTGATTTTTTTTGTAAATGTTATTTGAGAAGGATAGCAATGTGTATATGTAAACTATAAAATAAAACTCCAGAGAATAAGGGTCTTGTGTGAATGGCTGGAAAATAGTTAATGTGTTGTGTTTTTTGGTGAATCACCCCATCTAGCTTATAGTTGAAACTATTGGAATATTGTGCCTCAATCTCATAGGCTGAAACCTCTGAAAGAGAAAAGTTAGTGTGACATACTTTTTGTCTGGCCGACTAGTAGTTGTGCAACCTTGTGAAATGTTAAGGTCGCTGAGACCTTGTTGATGTCTTGCCAACTGGAGCTATCGCTGTGACTCGTTGTGTTCGGTGTAACCCTCTACTGAGTGGGTTGGTCTGGCCGACAAGCCATTCTTATCGGATATCAGGGAGACTCTGGGCAACAAGTGGTGTCGGGGAGATTCATAGCGACTAGAGTCATCGGAGTAACTCATATGCTTTGGTATGAAGTCTTATCGATATGGAAAGTCTCACCGATAGTGATGCACTTGGAGTCATCAGAGTAACACATAAAGGTTTGGTAAGAACTCTTGGTGACGGGTGTTTGTCTCACTAATGCTATGGGTTTTCTTTGGTATAACTCTTGTCGAAAGCTAATCTCAGGGTGACTTGAAGATTTTGGTAAGAACTCTCAGCGATAGCGGTAAGTCTTGCCGACAATGCAACATGTGTTTGTTATCGGATGTCTTCGGTATGACTCCTGGTGAAAGGTGGTCTCAGGGTAACATGGAGGCTTTGGTATGAAGTCTTAGCAACGAACGAAGTCTCTCCGATAATGGAACATTGCGGTGTAACTTGAAGGCATTAGTATGATCTCTTGGCGAATAGCGATTGTCTCACCGATGAGAATGCTGAGGTTGATGTGACTTGTGAACTTGGTGTGATGTCTTGCCGATGGTCCAGATTCTTGGTGATAATGACAATCAGGTCTTGTGGCATCGAGGAGACATGGTTAGTGTCTCACTGGCATGTGACATAGGTTGAATTCCTTTGACCGAGTGATGACTATCCTACGTGGTGAGTCTACGACCAATCAGAGAAGCAGAATGGGAACCACTAGCAGTTGGACTGTTGTGGCCATTACTAAGAGGAAGATCAATAGACCATGGGTGTCATGGATATACTCAAGACTTGTAGATGTTGTCTGGTTTGATGGTTTCATGAACAATTGGATGAATAGTTTGATGTATGATCAGTATGAATTCAATTCTGAGAGTATTGTAACTTGAATATTCTATACAAGGTTGATCATTTTGAATGCTACTGTAAATTGACATCAGAAAGAGTGAAGCCCATACTCTATATGTAATTTCATTACTATAATACAAAGGTGTTTTTCTTGGTGTGGTGGGTTTTTCTCCCATAAGGGTTCTCCCACGTAAATCTAGTGTTCGTCTGTATATGATTATTTCTTTGTTTCTATTATTGCTTTCAAGTGTATCTTAATTGGACTATAATTGAAAATTTAAAAGTATCTCTACATTCTTCCTTGAGGTTTTTATGTTAGGATAGTTAGTTCCACACCTTAGCTTTCCTTACAGAAACCAATATTGATTCATTTAGGGTTGGTGTTTTAGTGGTGAAGGTTTTGAGTCGATATGTTACTACGAGCTTTTTTTGTTTTGTGGGTTTTGTATGCGAGGCACTGTTGGAAGTCATGTTTTTGTTTCTATTTAGAATAACTTGCAGATAGTTGTAAATTTTGAATTGTGTATGCATATATGCATAGATATCCAACAGGCGACCGAATATCTACACACATATGTACTAGGAAGTTGTATAGGACAAGGAAATGTGAATTGCATGCATGTGTGTTTATGTATATGCATACGCAAATAGAGACATACATACAACTATGTTCACATGTAGATATATGTGTAGGTCTAGATAGCAATACTTTGTTGGCAGCGATATTGTTTGATTTGTGGTTTGGCTTTTGTGTGTGTGTTTGTCTGTGCATTTGGCACTGTCATTTTTAGTGTTTTGTGGGTTTTTCCATTGGGGTGAGTATGGATAACAATATTGTTTCCTTCATGTCTTTTGTTTTGTGGCAATGGTTGGAATGTAGTAAAATAGTTAATGTTATGTGCTCCATGTTATTCTGCATAAGGGATTGTTCATTGTTGTTGTTTGTGTTAGGATTAATTGTTACATTTATGGCTTCCATTTATCATTGGTCTTATTAGGACCATCACCAGTACATGAAAAGCATAATTAATGTTGATAAAAACCAACGATTGGAAGGCCTAAAAAGCGGGAGGCTGACCAAAATTTTGAGCGAACTTATAAGCTATCTGCCACTATATCTCTTAATGTGTATATATATATCTGTATATATATATGCATATATGTATACAAATGTGTATATATATGTATATATATATATATGTATATATATATATATATCTGTATATATATATATCTGTATATATATATATATCTGTATATATATGTATATATGTATAAAAATGTGTATATATATGTATATAGGCATATATAATATATATATATCTGTATATATATGTATATATGTATACAAATGTGTATATATATGTATATAGGCACACATATATATATATATATATATATTTTGAGCAAACCTATAAGCTATCTACCACTATATATGTATATGTGTATATATATATGTCTGTGTATGTATATGTATATATGTATACAAATGTGTATATTATATATATACATATACCGACAAGGTTGATGAAAATCCTATTGTGTATGGCTATTTTCTATGATTTTCTTGCAATGTTTTTTAGTATTTTCCAACTCTGGTCATCTAAGTGACTGTCGATAACAATATTGTTTCATTTACATCTTTCATTTTGATAGAGTGGTTGCAATGCAATAAAATAGTTAATGTTATGTAATTTATGTTGCTTTGCATCAAGCATTGTTCAATATTCCCATTTGCGGTGTGTTATTTTGTTTCATTTATGGGTTCTATTTACGACACCAGCCCTTGCCTTGTTCTTCATCCCAGTCAAGCTATTAACATATTATTGGTTGGCACTCTTTGCATCTGTGTTGCTATTAAACATAGCTGTGACTGAGGATGACAAGTTTCTATTAAGTTGCAACTACGTTCATCAATTGTGAAATCTATGTGAAGGCGCATGAATTTTATCTTGTGTTTTTAATGCAATGAAATAGTTAATGTTATGTCTACTATTTTTTTTGCATGCATCGATGGTTCCAAAAGCTCTAGGATGCGATAATTCTATGGTGTTCTTTGGTAGGTTGTCAAGAAAGAACAAAGAAAAAAGATAGCAAGCCTGAAGGCATGTTATTGAAAGAACTGGGTAAAGGTGCATCTAATCTAGGTTATTCTTGTGAAAAATATTCTTTCATTGTGTCGATTGTTGTTGGAAAGATTGTATACTTTTGTGGGTTTTCACATGTCACTAACAACTAGTTATATTGTTCCATTTATGGCTTCGGTTCAATGTGGATGGCTCAAAAATAGTTAATCTACTGTGTTCTTGAAGTTACCGCTAATGTATTGTTCTCTATCATTCTGAGACTCTTTGTTGTTGTTCAAGGTAGCTATGACTGAGGATGGAAATATTTTGTCAAGGTGCAAGTGCATTCACTGGATGTGGAACCTATATGAAGGTGGCTGGACTTGGGACTCTGTTGTCATGTCAAAGGTGCCAGATATTTGTCACAATGATAGAGGAGTCTGGCGAAATAACGGTAGTGTAGGGGAGGCCAAAAAAATGTCATTAGCATTGATTGTTGTATGGTTCCTGTGTAATGGTCTTGGTGCAAGTAACATCTATTTTAAAGTCCTTGGAAAACAAAACAAATTTTTGTATAGTTATCAATACCATATTGTTTGGTGTCATTCTGAGGTTTATGCTATTGCTAAAGGTGGCTATGGCATGGAGGGCAAGCCTTTGTGAAGCTATAAGTGCATTGAATGTTGTGCAATTTTAGTGAAGTTGGTTGAAGGAGATCTTGTATTTTTTTGTATGTATCAATTGTTCCAAAAGGTTTACTCTGTGATATTTATCTAGTGTTCTTTTAACTATATATATATATACAAATGTGAATATATATGTATATATATACATATATACATATATATACACATATACATACATACATACACACACACACACACACACACACATACATATATATACTAGCAAGGTTGACAAAAATCCCAAGCATTGAAGGCTATCTTGTGTTTTTTTGCATTAATTAATGGTTCCAAAATGTGTGGTCTGTGATATGTATATATGTATACAAATGGGTATATATATGTATATATATATACACATATACATATACATATACATACATACATATATATATACTGGTAGGGCTGACAAAAATCCTGACCAAACTATACCCAATTTGCCAAGTCAGCCCTGACGCTAGGAAAAAAGGGAAAAATGGTGAGGCTGACAAAAATTCCTAGCAAAGTTGACACAAGTACAACCCAAGCTAAGGAACAATAATCAATAATACCTAATGTAACCAAATATAGAATGGACAACATTAATTATTTTATTCTCTTCCAACCATAGCCAAATAATGAAAGCCATAAATCAAACAACGTTAACCTAACGCAACCAACAGTAATGAACAACCCCTTATGCAAAGAAACACCATGAGAAAACAAACCCTAAATCAATCAATATTGGTTTAAATGGTACCCCAGATGGGAAATTTAGCAAAAAACACAGCAGTTTTCATTTTTTGGTTATTGTTGGAACAAAATAAAATAATGAAATAATTAATGTTGTTCGCCAAATAACAAAAATTAGATAACATATTTGAAACAATCAACAATACCTTATGGAAAATCAACACAGTTACAATCGATGATAACTGCACAAGGTCAAGCATTTTTCTCCGTTGCAAGCCATAAAGAGAGACCTACCAAAAATTTATATATATATATATATAAATACATGTACATATCTATACATATATATACACAAATATATACATATTAAAATATACCCAACACATCTTAAGGAATAAAACAATAATTAACAATACCTAATGCAACCAAACATAGAATCAACACCATTAATTATTGTATAAGTATCAACCCAAACTCCATACCCTTAACATTTTTAATGTTACATATATATATATATTAATATTAAAATATACCCAATATAGCCTAAGACAAAAAACAATAATCAATAATACCTAATGTAACCAAAGATAGAATCAACAACATTAATTATTTTATTCTTTTCCAAGAATAACTAAAAAATGAAACCCATAAATCAAACAACATTACTTTTTATAGCCACCCACATGTTGAAAGCCACAATATATGCTTACCTATACAATAACAATTGACGAAACTCCATATCCTCTACAATTTTATTCCATTGTAAACATAGCCAGAAAATGTAAACATTCAACACAAACACACAAACCCATACAAAAAACACTCCTTTCTCAACACAATCTCCTCAAAAATTGGAAAAAGTACAACCATTTCAACAACACCTTCTCCAAAATAAAACAATATACCTTATGCAACACAACTATAATCAACAATGGCCAATGGATTGACTATTTTATTCCATTGCAACCATAACCACAAATCGCAAGCAATAAACCAACCAACCTAATGTAACCAAACATAGAATCCACAACATTAATTATTTTATTATCTTCCAACCATAACTAGAAAATGAAAGCCATAAACCAAACAACATTGGTCTCAACAGCCACCCAGATCCAGAAAGCAACAATATAGCCCGGGCTATAGAATAATAATCGACCAAAACTCCATAACCTTATCAATCTTAATCTTACCTAGATATATATTGATATTAAAATATACCCTAAAGTAGATAACAATAATCAGTAATACCTAATGAAACCAAGCATACAAGCTAACACTATTAATTATTTTAGTATGTTCCAACCATAACCAGAATACTAAAGCTATAAATCAAACAACATTACTCTCAACAACCACCCACATGTGAAAAGCTAGAATATAGAACAAGGTATACAATAAGAATCCACCAAAACTCCATAACCTTAACAATTTTAATGTTACATATATATATATATATATATATATATTAATACTAAAATATACCTATTATATCCTAAGGCAGACAAAAAATAATCAATAATACCTAATGTAACCAAACATAGAATCAAACAACATTACTTTCTACAACCACTCGCATGCAGAAAGCCAAAATATAGGCCGAGCTATACAATAACAATCCACAACAACTCGATATCCTCTACAATTTAATTCTATTGGATACATAGCCACCAAATGCAAGAATTAAACACAAATCCTATGAAGCTTCACAGTAACAAACCCATACAACAAACGCTCCTTTCTCAAGACAATCTCCCTGCAAATTGAAAAAATACAAACTTTTAAACATAGAATCAATAGCATTAAAAAAAAATTATCTATTCCAACCAAAATAGAAAACAAAAGCCATAAATCAAACATCACTTTCTATAGCCACCCACATGCAGAAAGCCACAATATAAGCCGAGCTATACAATAACAATCGACAAAAACTCCATATCCTCTACAATTTAATTTTGTTACAAACATAGCCACCAAACACAAACATTAAACAAAAACCATATGAAAGTTGATAGTAACAAACCCATACAAAAAATAGTCCTTCGTCAATGAAATATCCTCTAAAATTGAAAAAATACTGACTTTCCAATAGTACCTTCTCCAAAATAGAATAATATAGCTTAAGAAACAAAACTATAATCAACAAACACTGGTAGGGATCCCTCTATGGATGTTATGAATTTAGCTAAAAATAATGTTGATACCCATTTCAAACTTTCGAAATGGAATTTCAATGAAATTAATGAGCTTTAGATAAAAAATTGGACCCTTCAAAGAAAAACTGGAAGAATTGGGAGCCAAGATTGCTGTGATTGAAAAGAAAGATGAGGAACGAAGAGATTACGGTCTCAGCAAAGACATTCTATACCAAGTTGACAAGAACATAAATATTGAAACAGAGGTTGAGAAATTGAAAAATACCATCAAAACCATTGCAGAGAAAAACAATCGAATGGCCAGACACAACGCCATAATAATTAATTCAATGACTGAGAAGTTAGACAGAGCCCAACAAGGGTCTCTGGTGGTGGATTTGGAGGAAGCCAATGATAAAAGCCAAGAGATAGATGTCGAC
This sequence comes from Sequoia sempervirens, assembly GCA_007258455.2. Taxonomy (NCBI): domain Eukaryota; kingdom Viridiplantae; phylum Streptophyta; class Pinopsida; order Cupressales; family Cupressaceae; genus Sequoia; species Sequoia sempervirens. Next base: position 21,322,848 of record VDFB02000002.1, on the reverse strand, counting down.
ATCTCTAAGAGAACCAAGGCCAACCTAAAGAGAAAGGCTCCCCCCACTCTGAAGATGATTCAAATTTTTAAGAAGGGAGTTCATGACATGCAGAACTTGGAGGCGGAGACAGAGTCTATCCTTAAGACTCTGGGCTAATTGCGATCAATTTTTTGTTGTGTGCTCTGTTGGGTATTTTTGCTTGACCTTTCTGGTCTGTTACGGTTGGTTGCGACATGTTCTGATCTTTTCCTTTTGTGTAGTTGGTGTTTCTTGTTGGACTTTTACTTCCTATCTTTATTATTGTAAACTTTGTGGTTTCGGGTCCCTGTAAAACCCGTTTTACCCTTTATCAAAAACAAAACTATAACAACACCTTATGGAAAATCCAATGAAACAATATGGGAAACATTTTTTTCTACATATGCAAAGGTCTTGCCGGTCATCTCAAACAAACCCCTTTCCCCCAGCTTTCTCCATGCTTCCTTATTTCTCGAAGCCTCAAAACATACGTAGATAATGAAACCCATAAACATAAACCCACAAAAAATCATAGTATCAAGTTCATGCAAAACCACTCATAGGAAACGCAAACCATAAATCAGAAAAGGTATTTGAAACAATCAACAGTACCTTATCACAAATAAAGCAATATAACTGCCAACCACAAATCAAAAAATATCATTGAGGGGTTATTCCACATGCACCTCTTTCCACTCACTTGAAGGAAACATGTAGTACCCCTCCATTTTGGCTCTTTTGATCGGGCAGTGTTTTTCTTTGTTATGCTTTGTTCTGCTATTACTTTGACTTTGGTACTTGGTTACTATTTGATCACAAACTGTTAAGTGATGCGTATGTTATATTTTGATGTGATGGAATTTTACTCTGATGTTATCATTATGGCATGTTTTGAATTAGCTCAGCAGATATTTAATTAATGATGCTTTATGCTTTTGATTATATTATTGATGTTAGACTCGTCAGTGAGAAATTTTTTATTGGTGAAGGGGACGAGATTATATCACTCGCTTGTGAGCACCCTATGATTATGAGATTTCCTCTTCACGGTGTGTTTTATTATATCATATATATGCATGTTTGATATACTCTTTGCTCGCAGGACATCGACTCCACCTGGTTTAATAGGTTAAAGTGTGTCCATTGACCAATGGTAATCAATTGGGAGATAGTAGCTAGGTTTTCCGTGCCAAGTCATCACCCTAGTCATAGTGTGTTGTCGGGTTGTAGTCGGGTTTAGTTGTTTTAATGTTGTCCATTTCACCTTGGTTTTTATTTAATTTCAAATTATAAAGGTAAATAAATGGCTTATGTAGTTAAATTGATGATTAAATATATCTGGTTGCAATGTTAGAAATGTTATTTATTTTATTAATTAATTTAATTTAAATAATAAAATAATCTAATCTTGGATTAGATTTATTTTATTGATTATTTAAATTAATTGTGTGGGATTAAGTCAAGTTGTTCAATTGGAAATTATAAGTGTTAAATTCTTTTTTTTGAAATGAAAATTTAAAAAAGTGTTAAGTTTTTAAAAAGAAGATTTTTAAAGTTAAATTCTCTTTTTTGAAATGAAAATGTTTAAAAGAATTTAAATTCATTTGAAATAGGAATTTAAAAAAATGAAATAATGAAATAAAGTCATGTTTTAGAAATTTGTTTTAGTTTTAAATTTCAAAAAAAAAAAAAAAAATCTCCAAAATAGAAAGAGGAGCAATAACTATGGTGGATAGGATATTTTAGCGTATATTGACCAAATTTGGGGAAAAATAGAGAAGGCTTTTCATTCTTAAAAATTGGGCTGTGAGAAAAAAGGAAGGAGAGTTCATGTTTTATTGATGCATTTTGGATTTTGGTTGAGGATTCGAAAAAAAAATTGAAAAATCTTCACATTTATTTGAAAACCCTATTTAAATCTTGAAGAAATTTAGATTGGTTGTTAAAAAATAAATAAAAAATAAAACTTGTAACAAAAATCTTCAATTTCAACAATAGAAAATTGAAAGAAACAAAATGAAATTCAAAAACATCTATTGGGAGTTGAAATGCTTCATATTAAATTTGAGATTGGAACCAGGATATTGTGTTTGAAAATATTAGTTTTATTGAAATTTTTGTAGAAAGTTTGCACAACTTGACTGTAAATCAATGGAGATTTGTATATATATATATAAATATATCTATTTTGTATATATATATGTTATATATATTTGTATAAAATTATGCTGTGATTTTTTCTTTTTTATAAAAAAGACTTCTTTTATTTACCCATTTTTTTTTTATGTCAAAAAAAAGAACCCTGTTCTAGATATTTACTAGAAAATAGAGTATTTGTTCTTTGAACATTCTTTAAAAAAAAATGTTGAGAAAGTTTTTATAAAAAAAAAATTATTATAAAAAATTTAATGAGGGGAGGCTAGGGCCCTGCCCCCATAGTTGCCCCCTTGGGAGGCGTTGTGGAGGCAGCACCACTGCCTCCAAAGGCAACAGTGCTGCTTACACAGCGCGCCCCAAGGGAGGCTGCGTAGGTAGCCGCCCCAGCAGTGGCTATGCCCTTCCTTTCGAGGCTACGTAGGCAACCAAGCCTCTCCCTTTGGGGGGGCCTACGACTCTTTAAAAAAAATCTCTTTTTTTTATATTTATTTTAAATTTTATTTAATTATTTTATATTGTATATATAATATAATATATATATTATATATAATAATTATATATATAATATATAATATATATATATTATATTAATATTTAAATAAAATTGTTTTTTTAACTATTTAAATATATAATATGTATATTATATATATAATATGCATATATATTATATATATAATGTATATATTATGTATTTTTAAATAATTAGATTTGGAATTTAAATGGTTGATTTTAAATAGATATATTTAAATAATAAATATATATTTAATAATATATATTTATATTTAAATATAAATTACTTTAAGGTGATTAGTTCATTATCATAGTTGAAATAAAATTGATTTTATAATTAAAAGATTTTATTTAAAAAAGTTGATTTTGATTATTATGTATGATTGAGAAACACAAAATTAAATCATTAGTTTTAAATTTCTCAACGTTGTGAATTAAATTTTATTTACTTTTGAGTAATTGCAAGTAACATTGATTGAGTTGATTGGATTTAGGAAATACTAAAGTAGGATAGTAATTTTTCTAATTTGTCTTTTCGTTATGAAATCTCCCTCTTTCGTGATGTTGGGAAAAGGAAGTTATTTGTTATGTAAGTCTTCCAAATGGGGTTTTCATGTGATTGTGTGGGTTGTCATAATTTGTTAGTCAACTTGTGAATTGCCTTGGGTAGTGCGTCTTGTTGGGTCCAGTGTTATACCCGGTTATCACAAACGGGATGTGTTGGCTTTATGTCATGTATAGGGATTTGATATCCTTAGATCACACTTGTGTACCCTTAGGTTGTGGAGTTATTCCATGTGTTGTCTTAGAGGAGTGGCTTGCAATGAGGGCCGACACACAAAGTGGTGTAAGGGAAACTCTTTGTAAGTTAGTTAATTCAGTGATAACATAAATAAACTTATTAGAGTTTAGGTTGTATCAAACACTTAACAAGATTAATTTTTCCTCGCTCATGGACTCAAGGGATTGTATAGACTTGAGATGAGATGAGAAGGCCTGGAATGGCAAGATCGTTATCTCATCTTTACGAGATTTAACTGATTCTACATTGGTTTGCATGAGGGGTCGGGAGTCGTTAGAGGTTTCCAAGATATCCCGAGATGGGGGTCGGGACCTAGGAAGACTTACTAGGATATCCCATGTGACATTGTGATGACAGTTCTCCTAAGTCAGCAGTATGTTTGTATCAATGATGCAATTGTTTATCTAACTCTGGAAGCATTGTAACCATTGTGTTATGTGATGTTGTACTTGTATTTAATTCAGTTCAGTTTTGAGTAGCCTGTGTCTAGAGGTAGATGGCCTTGTCTAGGAATCCTTGTTAATATCTCCTAGAACAGGGGGTGAGCCTTCGGGTATCACATGGTTGGGTGGAACGTGCACCTTAATCCTTTGGGTCTTCTTCTTGTTTGTGTGGACGAGATTTCCAATTGGAGAGCTCGTGGGATCCAGTTTCATTTCATGCTTTATTCATTTAAGTTGTTATTGAAATTTATTACCCCTCATTTGTATCGAGGTGGAAGATGTAATTTGTAACCATGCTTATTGGATTTACCTCATTCGGGGACCGAGAGTTGTAATCGTATTGTAAATTATTGTTATTGGAAACATGTGGTATCTCTTATGCCTTTGAAGTAATTTTATCATGTATGGAATGTATGTGTATTTAATTTATTAAATAATTAAATGTTATGGATTCTATTCATGTTTCTTGTTTGGGTTTAAATAAACTCAGTCTCGTAACCTTAGGGGTTGTTGGCAATGGGTAGTGAACTTTCATGTTATTTGTACTTAAACAAAAAAAAATTACTATGTTTGAGTAGTAATTTGTAACTTCCCCTAGGGTTGTGTGGCGGGGCGTTACAAAACATTTTCTCGCCAACTTTCCTGCACAAAAATACGCAAAATACTATCACAGTTGACACATTTCTTTTGCATTTCCAATCACCCTCCCTTGCAAAAAACACAAAATAACGTCCACCCACCTTCGCAGAAGCTGCACAAAACTTAATTCAACTTGCACCCTCACAGAAGCTAACCCTCATCAATCTAAGCTCTCATTGTAGCTATAGCAACAAAATGACACCAAACAATGCCTCATTGAAAATTTACCAACATTTGTTTTGTCCCCCGAGGCATTAAAGGGTAGTTGTTATTACAACAATTCCCAATACACACAAAGCATACAACAATTAATGTTGATGTGAACCAACGTTTAATTTCCATAGCCTTCTCTATCCATGCAACCTGACAAACACCACCCAATTCCCAAAGCAGTCAACAACCGCCTCTGCCACTTTTTTCATAGTTACCGGAAGCCAAAAAATCCAGGAGGCTAACAAAAATTCTGGCCGAACTTACAACCCACATGCCACCTTGCCCCCGATTTTTGAAAACCTAAAAACCGACGAGGCTGGCAAAATTTTTGAGCAAAGTTGACACAAATAGCCTATTGGCTAAATATGATTCTATGGGTATTGCAAGTCAGAAAAATCTCCTTTGAAACTTTTTCATATCTATTTCAAGAGAATCCTAAAATTGGAACCCTACATTAGAAACCACTGATTTCTAATTTTGTATTTTGATATTATAGTTATATAGAAATCTTGACATTATTAATGACTTTATGTAAAGATATATTATAACCATTTTTTATCTAGGTGTAATTTTTTGTGATTTACAATATGATGTAAATCTTTATGTTATTTGCAATGTGACATATATTATCTAAATATATCTATTTTGGTAGCTAGATTCTTTTTAAAATAATTTAATTTTACAAAATTTCTATTTTTTTTGAAATTTCATTTTTACCCTAAATTGTTTTATAACATATTTTTCTGAAAAAATAAAAATAATAATTAAAGATTTGAATTTTTAATGCTAAGGGTTTTATTATTATTTCTAAATTCAAGATTATATTTTAGATTTATTGTAAGATGAGAGTCCTAATTTCTTCTGTTTAATTTTAATTTACTATACAATGCCAGTTCTAATTCTTCTTTTCAATATTATTGTAAGGGGCATATCTACCACGTCTAAACATATTCCTTAATAGTTAGATCTCTTTCAAATTGGTTTAGTTTTGCAGATTTTTTATTTTTGTTTAAAAAAAAGTAATCAATTTATTCTAATCCATTTTAAAGGATAATTTTTTTACCAAATAAATAAGTTTTTCTTGATTGATTTTAGTGTTATTTTTAAACTCAAGATTTCTTTAATAATTGAGAACAATTTTGATTAAATGAAATCTCAATTTTGAAACTTTATTTTAAAATGAATTATTTTCCTTTTCTTTTACCTTAAATAATTATTTCATTGTACATTAGTTTTTTATTAGTTAAAAAAATATATATTTTAATATTTTAATATCATTGACACCATATTATTTCTTCATTTATAATAACCACAAATAAATTATTTCAAACAAAGTTCTTAAAACTCATTTATATTTTAATAAATTATTAAAAATAAATTTAAATTATTTTGAAATATCTAGAAATAATCTCTCCAATCCAATTTGATTTAAAATACTTCATACAATTATTTAATATTTTAAGTTCTTTTTTTTTATCTAAAACATATTAATTATATTACAAACCTTAATATGTTTGTTTGTTTGTTTGTTTTGTTTTTTTTTCTAAAAACATCATTCAATATTCTTTTAAATTATATACGACTGTGAGGATAAATAATATATATAGAACATGAAGAAAATCAAATCTTATCCCCCTAAAAAGTTTGTTCTTATAAAAAGGGAAACACAACTACCTTTGGCAGACTTTATTTTTCCATCTAATTGAAACTCCCCTTCAAAATGACATGTTGCTGCAATATGTGTTGGAACCCAAAATTAAAACTGGGCATGTGGAACCTCTGAAAACAATGGCGATAGAGGTAACATCATGAAGGATCCAGAGGAAGTAGGTAATAGTAATACACAAATAATAGAGAAAAATTCTACTCCCAAGCTAGCAAAGGGTAGCCCAGGTCACCTTATTGGATAAAAAATTAAGCCTAAAAATATGAAAAATTATAGCAGGTTATGATTACAGCAGATTATGATGTGTTACAATGTTTAAATCGATACTGTGGGAGGCATGTCATAGATGTGGGTGTTTTTGGAGCATGTGGAACTATGATTTGTGCAACAATTTATCACCTTGGGAGGTAGCTTCAATTCTCGTCTAATCAAACTGAAATAATATCCTCATCTAGATACTATTCTCCTTCCTTGTGTTCCTTGACTGTAAGGTATGTGCAGGATCATGATGGGCCAAAAAGTGGCAATATGATGGGCATGTGGCTGACAAATATTGTTTTACCCAAAATTGATAAAACGAAAAGGGTTTTTAAAGGAGATTCTCAACATTCCACGATATAAATTATGCTTTACTTTGAATTTAATAAGTAATTATTATTCATTTTCTATTCAAATTACAACTAAAGTCCTGATTGATAAGCTGATTGAAAAACATCTATAGCTTTCAAACAATATCACATTTTTTGAATCCAAAACATGCACCACATTCTATGCTTCGCATACTATAGGATTAAAAAAATAAAAAATAAATTTCATGAAGTTTTGACCAAGTTAAGGTGGTCGAACATCTGAGGTTTTTATATTTTTTTTAAAATTGTAATAAAAATTCATAATTAATTATTTACTTGGAAAAAAATTACAAAAAAATATGCATCACATCGGGGCATGAGTCCTACTTATATCTAAAATATTATAAAAAAGTATTATCATTTTATTGTGGTTAGGGTGGTCAGACAGACACCTAATTATTTTTTCCCGAAATTTAAGTACCACTACATTGAAATTTCAAATTTTCACCAAATAGATATTTTATTTTTTAAAGAAACCTAGTAGTTTAGAAACTACATTCAATTTTCTACAAATTCTATTCTTACATATTTTTGAAATAATATAGATAACTTATTAAAAAATTTACGTCAAGTTTCCTAACTCTGATTTTTTTGAATTTTTTGCCACTTAAGGGCCTATTTTTTCCATGATGATCCTGCACATACCCTGATAGTGCTTAGTAGCTCTCAATTCAGAGTTGAGCAAGGATTCTTTGGAAACAAGCTTTCTGGTAGCTAGCTTATAGCAAGTTCTTCTATTTGTATTACTATTGCTCCTTATGTCAATCCATCACTTAATAAGATTAGTTCTAATGGTGAAGATGAAAGTAGTAGCAACATTATCTATACTTTTTAAGTTATAAATTTCATCTTAAGCAAGTACTTGTTTGTGTGATTTGGGCTATATTCATATTTCATTATTTTATAATTTTCTTTAGTATTTTCTTTCATTTCTTTCTTTTGCAATCTTTTCTAACCTTAGATGTCGACACTTTTGTGTACGATTGCCTTGATTTGGTCTCAAAATAAATTATTTTGGTTGTTTTCCGTTTAATGGTAAATCAACTATTCTCTATCCTCAAGATGCAGGGTGCAAGGTATGCATAACTTGCAATTTCCCATGGACCACAAAGGCCTCAAAATTTGGACCTTCCCCTAGCTATACCTGACATGCAGGGACACTTTATCACTTTGTTATGAAGCTATTTTCATTTTGACATACCTGTGTAAGTTTGGGACAATCCACTTGGTTACAAAATTTTCTATACAACTTTTGGTTAACAAGGATAAATCACACACTTTTGGAGGGAATGATCTATGATTAAAATAATTCTTGGATATAGATAACTCAATGTGGTTTGCTTGAGGACTGATATGATATATATTCACAACTACCCATTATTAAGAATTATTTCTTTTAGATAAGTTATTTGCTACATAAAGGAGGAAGAAATAGTTTTCAACATTAGTTTTGTTATGTGGACTGTGTGTTAAACATTGTGTTTGTTATTGGGAAGGCCTGCAACTTATTTCAATCTTTCACATTTACAACTCTTCTTCAAAGATAGATTTATTGTAATTAGTTTTTTGTGCTTGAAATGTTTTGGATGCACGCTACATATATTGATGCAACAAATCATCACCATTACATGGGAAAGGATATAGAGTATGAGACACATAATTATTTCCTCAATGCACCATTGGATTACTAGCAATCATGGTCTATAGGTGAATTTTAGTTTTTTGAAGATCTCAAGAGCCTCAGTCTCTTTCATTTAGTGAGATGCTTCTACAACTTATATTCATTTCTATATCACCTTGGTCAACATATAAGGTTACTTGCTAGAGATGACTTAAAGCTAGTTGCCATGGGTGATACAAATAGGAAAATAACTTAAGTATGTCAACTAAGTTAATTCATCTCTAGAAAGTAAGCCTATATGTTGACTATGAAACAATTTTTTCCTTTGAACATTTTGGTTTACGAACCTTACTTATTTTTTCACTTCAAGATGGCTTCATGCTTGAAGGAAAAAGACTACTCCCACATAAAGGTGTGTAATGTGCCACGTGGTGGCTTCATGACTTTATATATATCATTTTCTTTCAGGCTCGAATCGGGACATGTTTCTACTTGGCAGAGATTTTCTTCAAAGTTGTTCTCATTAAATTTGAAATCACCCACTCGCTTGACACACCATCCATTTTATCAAGTGGGTTGTGTCAACCATGAATGTATTTTCTTTTATGTGGAGTTTGTTGGGAAGTGGGGCAAAGTCTTTGCTTTTGGGAGTGGACTTTTGGGATAGTGTCATCACTTTTCATGGCTGATCAGATTGTGCTTATATGATCAATCTAAGATCTGATCTTCTTATGATAGTATATCTTCACAAAATATCTAGAACCATTAATAAGGTAGTTGAGAATTTATGAGAAAATATTTCTATGATCTAATCAAGCCCTAAGATCAGATTGTGAGCTATCAGATTCAAGCATCTCACAATTTCTTCTTCTCGATTGATTGTGGTAGTGTCCTCTTCTTCTGGCTATAAATAAGGATTTGTAGAAGTAAAAGAAAGAAGTTTTGGAGCTTCTTAAAAAAATATTTTTAGAGAATATAGATACTATTTTGAAGAGATTTATGTTTTCTTAGAAATAGAAAGGTTTTTACAAAATACTATTTATTTTCTTTGGCATGTTGTATTTGTTCAGACTATCATTGGATTGACATTTGACCTCTGTTTTCAGCTAATATATCATAAGAATTTGATCTATTTGGGAGAAATCTTTAGGATTGTGCATTTTATGGCCTTTGTTAACTTTCTTTTTCATATTTCATTTATGTTGAGAACATTATGTTAAATCCTTATGTTGATATTCCAAATAATTATTTTACATGTTAGCTTCTATGTTATATCCACTATCCTTCAGAAATTGGATCATGTCCACTATACTCTTTCATTTTATGTAAAAGATATGCCATTTTTCATATTATGTTGTAAACAAGGAAGGATAATTCTGTAAATATATGAGTATTCATATTAATTTTTAAGGTTTCTTATTCCTGTTGGACGTTAATGGATGCTTCCTACTTGGAGATTTGAAAGACTACATTGTTCTTTCTCTATGCTTTTCTGCTCATTCTCTTCCCAACAATGAAGGGTCTGTGTCATTTTGTGTCCATCTCATCAATTACAAGAGATAGTTAAAGTTTGAAATGTTGTAAAAGCTTTAGCACATCGCTATCTTTATTTTTTATTTGCATTTCTTGCTACCCCCTTTCCCTAAACACAAAGAAGAGTTGACTTTCTTTAAAAATCCCAAAGGTCATTCAATGAGGTGCAAATTGGTCCCCCACTCATTGAATTACCCATAAGGTTTTTTAGAGAGGTGCAAGATTTTATGATCAATAGTTATTTTTCTGGCATGCCTAGTTGTAGTTGAATTTTTCCAAATGACTAATTAAAAGTTAGAAATATTTCATAAATCAAACTAAGAGGAGAGGTTGGAAATCTCATGCCTAGAGTTCAAACAAGAGCATCTGCTAGAGGCCACTTCTAGTACTCCTAGTTACCTACCTCGGCACCAAGGAGGAGAAGAATTATAGGTTCCATATCACTTGTAAAAAGTAACATGGTAAGAAGTGTTATCCCACAATCCAAAGCTTTATCTACTCCACTAGGAGGCTGAACCTTCTAGATCAAAATACATGTCTATCCTATCCATATGAATCTATTTACAATGGCTCACTTAGGTACTCCCACTCTTAGAAATTTTGTAACTTGGGATAGTGGTAGCCTACTACAACCACCTATGCCCCTAGATGTATGGCCCACCATACCCACAATTCTCTCAAGGAAATCTTGAGGTTTTTTGGGGGGATTATAAGACCCCTTCTGAGCATCTCTAAGATATAGCGGAGGTATGTAGAGTACATAACATCATGGAAGAAAATGTAGCCCTTAGGTTATTGGCCGCATATTTCAAAGGAAAGGCATAGGATTGGTATAGGTCCTTAGCCTCCAATTCGATCCACTCTTCGGATCAACTCAGTGAGAAGTTGTTTGAGTGCTTCTTAGAGAAAGGAGATCACTCCTCTTTGGTGCAACAATTAATCACTATCAAGAGGGCCCCACAAGAGGCCATGAGCAATTTCAACACCAAGTTTCACAAAATATGGCAAAGGATTCTAGTGATAGCTTTATCTCCAATAGCTATAGCATTCATGTTCTATCTAAAAGCTTTCAATTCAGACATTGCAGTCATGATACAATCTATGGGAGGAAATACCTTGCCTGATGAATACAATTTGGCTATGCATGCAAAAAATAGTCTAATTGACATCGAGAAGCTTCTGCCATGACCACAAATGCCCATGCTCAAAAAAATCTCTAGTGGCCCCCAGGAAGAAGCAACTCGTAGTGCCTCTGATCCACAAACAAGAATGTAGCTACACCAACATCCATGTACATATATCTAGGAGGACAACCCATCACATCAGGCTCTTCTTCATTAGCAGCTCAAATGTAAATGATATGAAGAACCTCATTCGGTCCTCTACGAATGAGTTGGTCCTCATCCGATGATAGCAAGAAACACCTTTGAAACCTCCCACATAGACCTATCAAGGAGGCAGGCCATCTTATCAATATAATGCATATCAAGGAGCTCTGAAAGGAGGAAATCGACAAGCAACACCTACAAATTAGATATTTCTAGTCACCATGCCGCTTTAGACTGTTAGGAATAGTTCGAGCAAGGATTTGGTCCCAATTCAGAATAACTTTGTAGAAGATGAGAACATGTGGTGCTTCCCATGTAATGATAGTCATATGCCTCATAATTGTCCAAAGGGAAATCTTCAACAAAAGATAGCGAAGTAAAGAAGCCAAGGCATATTTTTGAACATGAAAGAATATCAATCTCCTAGAATGGAGAATTCTCACTTTTGAGTGAAAACACAAGGGATTTCCTTAGAGCAAGAGTTGGATATCTCACTAGATCAAGAATTATTTTCTTGGATGGAGGAAGAAGATACAATATTTGCAAATGATGCTCCAATGACTAGTGCTCCATAAGTATAGTTAGACTACAACACAAGGTCCAAAAGAAGGCTCACTGGAGAATACATGCAATGAGCTCCACAATGTTCATAGCCACAACAACCACAAGTAGAAGTGGAGAAAGCCTAGTAGATTTGACCACTTAGTAGTCACAAGCTCCACCATTACCAAAGAAAGAGGTGGAAAAAGAACTAAACCCATCCACATTAGATCGACTTCTTCCAAAGACAAAAGAAATACCACCGTTCAAACCTAAAGTCTCACCAGTCAAAATGATTAATGTGGTAGAGAAACTGAATAATGTGCCCATTAATGTGTCTTTATGCAACGTTATATTAATTCTAGAACAGAACACGTTGCTCCAAGAGGCAGTGAAGAAGGAGGAACAAATGTCGTGGATAGATGCAATCTTACCATGCAATCAAGATAAAGGAAAAGGACCCATGTTGGACCCTCGACCTTTAGGAGGCACAACATACATAAATTTCATGGACAATGCAAACATGAAAGAGGTAAGCAAACCGAAGCCTACCCCTTTCTTTTTAACACTTGTTGTGTACTAGTACAAAAACATAAATAAATGACTAAAAAAACTACAAAAAAATTGTCATGTGACCATTAGTAGTTTATTGCTAGTCATTTAAAATGTGACCAAATTCATGACTAAACCATTTTTAGTCATTTATTGGTTATTTTGATTAATCAATTTTGTGGTATATTTAGTCATTTATTGTTGTTAATTGATCATTTGTTTAGTCATGGTAGTCATTTATTTAGTCATGATAGCTATTTATTTATTAATGGTAGTTGTTTACTTATTTATGGTAATCATTTAATTAATTATTGTAGTCATTTATTTAGTCACGGTATTCATTTATTTTAGTCATGGTAGTCATTTATTTTAGTCACTATAGTCATTTATTTAGTCATTGTAGTCATTTATTTTAGTCATTATAGTCATTTATTTAGTCATGGTTTAGTCATTTATTTGGGTGAATTAGTGATTGAAGTTAAAAATAAAATCTCACTTAATTAATCCTCACAAATTTATGCATATAAACTTCAAGTATCAAAGATATTCAAATTTTGAGAGAAGCACCATCAAATGAAAACTAAAATGCTTGAACAAATATGATTGATCAGACACAAATAGATCACAAATAAAGAGGAGCCATAACACAATATTTATGAGTCTATAAATTTACTTCATCAAACCTCATTGGCAATCAAAACCTCAATGGTTACAACATTTATTCAAGAAATGAAGAATTCAAAACCTTTCTATTTTATGCCTTTTTGAATTCTTCATTTCTTTTTGGGGTATCCAAAAATGCACAAAAAATTGAAAATGAGACTAATTCACCACAAATGGTGACTTATTCCACCTGTGAATATTAAGAAATTCAAGGTAGGAATTTGTAGCCTTCAATTTTTACTTTTTTTCTTGATAGGTTTCTGGTTCTTAATCTGCAAAATTCAGTATGTTTGTGATCTCCAAGCTTCTTTTAGGGATTTTTTTACTTGAATGACTTTGACAAAATTTTAACACCTTGCTCTTTGACAAATCTGCATACAATACCTGAAAAACACACAAGCAAAGAGGGGAAAAAGGGTTAAGGGTTAGTGAATAGGGGTTTTCCTTAGTCAAACCCCGATTTGATAATCAAACCCTTGAAAATGAAATGAAATAAAGAGAGAATGATGGATGAACAACATGCAATGCTACAACTCATCAAACCCTTTATGTAGAAATCTGAAGATATCCAAGTAGATGCTTCAATGTGGACTTGATAATGCCTAGAATGCTTGAGAATGATTAATGTATGTATGCTAATGTATGAATGAATTGGAAGTGAAAATGAGAGGAAAATCTTTTATTTATACTTGATTTTACAAAATTTCTTGAAAATAACATCACAGGCCAACCTCAAGGTTAAGAGAATAATATTATGCCAGAAATTTAAAATAATTATGATTTTTGTGCCAAGTGGGACTAAGTCACCCCAGGTGGCGACCTGGTCCCACTAGGGAAATTTTAATGGGTTTTGGGAATTAAAGTGTATTTAATGATGTTTAACGGGATTATTCTCAAAAACACACTTAAGTAGGGCTAGAAAGTGTATTAAGGGGTCATTTAAACATAAGAAAGGGTCAAATTATTGATGAAAGCCTAGAAAAGTGTGAATGTTTATTGTACAACTCCTTACAACACTTTAAAATAAGGCTCGGTAACTAATATAAAGAGTTTATTTAGGTGAATTATAATGAAATGGTCCTAGAAAAGTGTGAAAATATGTTACAACACTTCATAACACTTTTACAGGACATCGTAGAATTCTTAATGATTCTCAAGGACCCAAGACCTAATGTAAATGTGTTGACCACATTATGACATTAAATACAGGAAAAATTAAGCCAAATTCACCAAGAGGGGCTAAACATGAGAAAATGTAGAAGGGTTACTTTTTTTGTGTCCACATTGAGCCCCCACTTTATCAAGAGGATGAACCTGCTTCAAACTGACACTAAAGTAGCTAAACATGCAATCAAGAGGGGTTCCAATGAACTAATGCTAGGAAGATGAGACAACAATGATCAAGAGGAATGATCAAGTCCCTAAGATGAAGATCCCATGGAAAACCAAACATAAGCACAAAGAAAGACACATGAGAATGATGTAAATGAAGAGGGAGAAAGGGAGAAGCAAAAAGAGAGTTGGATCAAGCTTCGATCATTTGTCCATCCCGTTGTGGATTAGACCTAGGCTGTTTGTCTAGAAAAGGAATTGTATACTCACTCTAAGGCGATGGAACTCATGGTTGTGTACCGGGTGAGAAGGCATAAAAGGTGAGAAACATACACTCATGGCTGGTATGTACTCACACACACATAGGTGGTTATTGGGAAGGTCATGACTCAGAATGGGCTTCCCGCTCAACCATACCAAATTTATACCTCCCGATAACTTTAATAAGGTGTCACAAAAGAAAATGAAATTTTGAGCTTCATGAGACAAGTAAAACTTCATATGCTTAGAGCTCATGAACAACGTGATGGCACCATAGGCATGCAAGTTGTGTTATGCAAGGTGGACACATAACAAATGAAAAATACAACATACAAAAGATGTTCAAAGGATTCTTGCTTAGTTCATGCAAGGTCTATAACTTAGGAAACATTATGTCTAATGTCTCCAAGAGAGGACCAATCAAAGAATAGAAGGTTCACAACTTATGGGATGTAGTGTATTGTATCAAGCCACCAAGAGAAATGTAATATGCTAAGATAGATCACTATCATGAAAGACATCACACCCAATGTCATCCACAAAGAAAAAAAACACATCATATGAAGTAAGTAGGATGCACTAAGGTCCAAGAAAAAGAAAAATGAAAAATGATAATGCCAATGTATGCCCCCACTTTAAAGGAATTTCTACACACTATACTGTGAGAAATTAATTTAAAGTAGCAAATGAGAAATGCAAAGAATAAAGAAGAAATGGGAGCCAACTTGGAAAGCCCTTATGCCAAGGCATATGTTTATGAGTAAGGCTACGTCATGTGAAGGAAAGGAAAAGAAAGAGGGGAAGGGGTTTCCCCAAAAATGAAAACATCAAACACATAAGGGATCTATGGATTTGGGGTCATTATGTTCTTTGCTACAATGTTGTGTAAGGAGCTCATAAATTTCATCATCCCCCAAATACATAGAACTGGAAGAATGATAGAAAGAGAGTGAAAAAAAAAGAAAAAGAAAGATTCGTTTGGGTCAACATGGTAGAGACATAGGGTGTCTCAACACTTTGCGTCATCCCCAAAAGGAAAACACAAGCAAATGAAAACAAAAAGGAAAAAGAAAATGGAAAATATTGTGGGTCAACATGAAGGAGACATAAAATTTCTCAATGCCTTGTGTCATCCTGAAAAGGAAAACACAAGAAAAAGACAAAAGAAAAGGAAAATAAAAAGAAAAGGGGCCTTTTGGGTCAACATGAAAGAGACATAAAATGTCTCAATTCCTTACGTCATCCCCAAAAGGAAAACACAAGTAAATGACAAAAAAAAAGGCAAAATTGATCTAAGACATAGAGAAGAATGAAGATACAAATAGAGGAATGTCACAAAGAGAGAGTGAACATCAAACATCACATCATGGGGGAACACGTTAAGAACAAGAAAAATCACAAAAGAAAAAGAAAAAAGAACATGTAAAAGACTAATAGGGAAAATGCAAGTCAACTGTCAAGCAATTCATCCACCTCCCAGTCATGTTCATGATATGTTGAGGGTGGGAAACTAGCCAAAGGGACAAGAGAAAGTGCTGAACTAGGGGAAGCACCAAGTTCTACACTCATTTTAGGGGATTTTTCATTTAAGCTCATGGAAGAGGAAAATAATATGTTCAAATCATTATGCACCTTTTCGTCAATTTCAACAATCTCATTGTCATCACCCAGATTAATCACAATAGGAGGACGAATGATAATGTATAATGAAGGTTGTACCATTTGTTGTGATTATTGTATTGACTCATTTTTTTGTGGTTGGGCAGGAGGGTCATCATGCATTGCTTTTGTCAAGTGTGGATTTTGATTTTCTTTATTTTCCTCTTCTTGTAACTTGTGAGCAAGAGCACGACTTTTACGCCTATGCTCTCTAGCTCCCCTATTTCTTTTGGTTTTGTTGTCAAGTTATGTTTATGAAGGAGTGGGTTGATCAACCATAGGTTGCTTGTCTTCCCCAATGGGAGGAATAGAAGGAACCATGTAAGGTTGTTAATCCACTTTCTCTTTTTCTTTGTAAACTTTTTTTATGCGAGTAGGCACGACGGGGTTGTTATCATTATCTTGTGGTCTTTTAGACGATTTCAAGGAGGTTTCGAGTGTTGGTTGAGCTTGGTTGGGTGGTTATTTTTTGGGTTGAAGCATTTTTTCATCTAAGATAGGAGTGCCTGAAGAGGATAGAGACATGTTACAGAGAGACAATTCTGCTATTTTCTTTACTTTAAATTTTTGGTAAGCAATGAAAATAAATATTTGTGAGGCATTATAGGTTCCATGGGCTTGGGCCAAAAGTATTCTAAGGAAAATTTTCCTTTAGAAGACTATGGGTTAAAGCCGCTATGGTGGACAATGAATATTTCATTTTCAAATGGAAACTTTAAGAATTTGTGTATGACTGAAGGGACAACTTTCATTGAGTGAATCCATGGATGGCCTTTCCGCAAATGAAACTAGTTCGACTACGAGACAATGGAGAATGTGGCATCCAATGTTTTTGGTCCTATTTGTAATGGAAGGATGATCGATCTTATCATAGGGCAAGAAAAACCATTGTTTTTTTTTATCCATGCTTTTGGTTTGTCATAATCATCTCGATAAAGATCATGTAATACCAAGAATTCCTTAGTGATCACGTTCTCTCCACAGGCAAGATCTATAAGTATCCCATTAGTGGGCCTGTCATAGATATGACCAGCTATGTAAAGAGGGCCACTGGGGAGATTTTTAAGTATATCATGAGAGGAGAAAGTAATATCAATAGATTTCTTAGGTTGTCCCTTATGAGGGATAATGTCTATCACACCTACCATTTCATCCATAGGATTAATAGTGGTAATGTGTGGAATGGGATTAGGATGTTCGTCCTTCGTATCAACACTCATCACATCATTCTTTGTAGTTTCACTAGCTTTGATAAATGAAACATTATGTTTGGGCATTGAATCAATAAAAAATTAAGTTTTGATTTAGTGGGACAATAGACTTATTACCTTGATCATTAACACCTGCAATGGATAGATGGCCAGAATCAATGAGGTCTTGCACAAGGTGTTTAAGAAACTTACAATATTCTATGCCATGTCCATTTTGTCTATGATAATGGCAATAAGCATTGGATTTAAAGTTTGGAGGTAAAGGCTTACTAGGATCAGGTTCTTTGATGATAGGTAAGGTAACCATTTTTTGTTGCAAAAGTTGGGACATTGTGTTATGAAGGGTGTTTGGTAAAGGTGTGAATTGTCTTTTCAGATCTCCATAACTATAGGGTGCCACGATTTTAATAGCTGCTACTTGGTTGTTGACATGTTGAGTTGGTTGTTGAGGGGTCCAATTAAACTATAAGAACCCTTTGTTTTGTTTTCTAAATGGTTGAGAATTGTTTGCATTGGCATATTCAGACTTCTCAGCTCAGCTAGAAGTGGAATTTGCATCACCACTACTAACCGAATTGTGATAATTGCAAAAGGCAGTACACAAGTGCATAAAGGAGGGAAATTTAATCATGGTGATTTTTTCCTAAAGTTTAGTTTGAAATTTTTCTATAAACATCTTTTGAAGGTGTGGATCAAGAATCTTGACATTGATTTGAGAATAAAATGATTGATAACATGAGATAAAATCAGTTATCTTTTCATCCTCATGTTTCTTACATCTCATCAAATTGACCAAGGTCTTCTTTGGAGTCATATACACTTGGAAATTATGTATAAATGCATCAACTAGTTCATTGAATCAATGAATTAAATTGTTCGGTAAATGTCATGCCTGAAAAAAATTTCATCGAAAAACCTAACAATTTTTTTTTTTCTATACACTAAATAAGCTAATTATAATCTAAATGATTGGAGTGAGAGATACGACTAAGATACATATTGCAGCCCATTTCGAGATGGCCTCACTACTCAAGGGTAAAAGTTAGTTTAAGGATGTGTATCATGCCCATAATTTTTGCTAGAAGGAAAAATTCACAATCATCACATTTGTTTGAACAATATTACAAAAGGCTAACAATTATTAACCTCGTGGGTGCAAGGTAACACACTATATGTGTCGAGTGAAATTGCTCATACAACTTTACCATTGACACATCGCTCGAGAGCAGGGCGAGGGAAGAGAGTGAATCTGGGCGCACCAAGCCTATCTTGCAAAGCTTGGATCAAACATAGGGTAGGCTCAAAAATCAAGACACGGCTTGAAAATTGCATTAATACTATTCTTTATATTACCACAATCTTCACTACTAAGTTTATTACCAATGCCATTAATTTTACTAATAAAATGATTATTGATACCAACATTTTCTCCATATATATATATATATATATATATATATATATATATATATATATATATATAAAAATTTATGATAAATTACTATTATCTTATTTATTTCATTTATCCTTTTATATTTATATATATGAAAAAGATAAATAACCTCTATATACTTATACATTCTATTTAATTTAATAAATAATTTAAAATCATAATAATGATAACTATTCTATATCAAGCTACATATATTATTTCATATCTATTTATTTTTATCAATATTACTTGACAAAAACCTAAAATAAATAAAAGGAAATTCTTTCTTCCTTTCTCACCTAAACTTTCATCTTTAAACACACACTCAATTTTTTTTAATATGACATTTTCTTAAGGGGGAGGGAATATAATCTCTTCTCCTTAATAAGGAATATTTAAACATGAAAATTACGTGGAACTCCCTTAAAGCTAAAATGGAAGGGATTAGTAAAGGACCCCTAAATGAAAATTTCCAACGCAACTTTCCTTAGATTCAAAAAATAAGATATTTTCTTCATTGTTTATTATTTTTTTTGCTTTAAAAATTACAGTTGCACATCAGATTGCTATTAGTGTAATCCTCTTTATTTTAGCATGACTTTAAAAAGGTAGCGATAGAAGTTTGATTTATTAAGCAATTTACTTGATAACTCCATCACTATGCATACTCCAGACCACTGTATATTATCATTTTCTTATAATTACAGACTGTGTTTTGGATTATTTATCAGATTCCTTCAGCTTTGGAACGAGTATTGTGTCTTGCTAATGATGTTAATGTGGTTATTATGACTACTTAGCATTCCTTGCAAAACTTAATATCAAAAGCAGTGAATTTCAAAACAATTGCTAGTTTTACATATTATTTAAAAAAAACATGAACTTTTAGGTGCTTATTGAATGCAAACAATTGACCAGCAATAATGTGAACAACCAGAATAAAAATAAATTGATTTTATGAATAAAATGGTATAGGTGATCTTAACTTATAAATAGCATGGTGAATATGTAAATCTTGTGTACATACTTGAAAGTTTTTAATTTGGAGAATAGTACAGTGGCAACCATATTGGCTCAACTATTATGGACATCAATACACCAGCGAAAGTTCCAAGAGAAAATAAAAACACCAAGTGCATACCGTATCTAGAAGATGTTATGCTACACAGTTTGAGGAATTTATACTTACAGAAAAATAATGAGAAATCAGGCCATTATTGATTATTGATGATGGGCACAATTTTATTTGCCGAATAGAATTTTTCTTGCTAACTGTAGATAAAGATCTTTTAATTCTACATGTATATTTCCCCGTCTACTTATTACATAGGTGGAGGCATACAAATAACGTATCATATACAATTTCAACTAAAACTTTTAGATTGCAATCAGATTTTTTTTTTTCAAATAAACAAGTACAAAGGTATTCTTGAGATGTTTAGCTTATACTCATTCAAATAAACAAGTATAGAGGTAATCTAACAATACATATTTGAGTCCATAATCTATTTTTGTTGCAAGACATATACCAGTGCTTTGTCTCTTCTTTTAAAATGAACTCTAACACAACAGAAATAATCACAACCACTTTGAAATAACATAATAACCCTCCTTACTACTACATAATCTTAGTATTATCACCACCTATATACTTAACACAATCTTTTGTACAATCCCATAGAATACTTCTTTTCTTTGAAACAAAGCACAAATGTGATTTCCAAGCTTTCAATGTTACAGAAAAGAATATTTAATACTACAATGATTAGCACACAACTGAAAAATTACTTTCTCTTTTTTCCATTTTCTTTCAAGCTACAATAGAACACTAGCTTTCCATATTACAACTAGTTTTAAGAAATACAGTGGACACACAACTCTCTAGGGCTTTCTCTCCACCCTACCATAATGGCATCATGGAGCCTCGTGGACTCTAGCCATACCCCTGAGCAAGAAAATATGTTAACTCCAAGATGACGAATGGAGTCTTCTCAAATCTTACAAAAAAAAAAGATGAAATATCATAACATCAAATTACATGCTTATGGGCTCTTCACTCACCATATTCACAATGATTCATATAAACATGTTCACTTCATTACAACAATAAAACAAGGGAGGGTGAAAGTAGGGAAAACTTATCTCCTTTCTTTAAGTGAGGGGATGGAAATCTTTCTCCTTCAAGTTCCTCTCCAAATTGAACCATCTTGATCACTATCTTCACAAAGAGATGAACTCCTCTCCTCTTCTCATTCTCTCTACCATCACTCAATTCTCCAAAAGGAGAAGTGCGTAACACCCTCCTCTTCCTTCCTCTCCAAGATATATAGGATTTTCAACTTGCCACCTTTTTTGGATGGGGAAGTGTGGAGTGTACCTACCTACATCAATTAGAGTCTTTTCCATATTAAAGAGGAAACATGCACTTGGACAACCCCTCCATCTTTCCATCCCATCCTTTCTTTGAAACTCGTTACTTTCCATTATGAGGACTTTTCAGGGGTGAAATCATGTCCTTGGGGCACTATTATATGCCCACTTGACCCCTACCACTATGGTATAGACCCTAGGGGGTTTCTTTTTGCATCCCAACCAAGGAAATTGACCAACAACCCTCTTTAAAGGCCCATTTAAGGACCCATCCGAAATTCAAACTTGGATAAGGGTTCCTAACCCCTAACCCCACTTACACCCACATGAAACATTATCAAATACCCTCTCAACTCCAAAATAAATTATCCCTTTAATATCAACCCTCACCACTTCAACATGTTAACTTTATTTCTTTCTAAGCTCTAAAAGGGGGTCAAATTTATACCCTCAAGAAGAGTCTTTTAATTTTCTCTCGATGGTTCACCCTTCCCATGCTAACACCATTACCTTCCTGCACAATACCAACACAATCATAAGTAACAATTTGATCACATAAATTTGTTAACTAAATATTTTATACTTTAGCTATATAATAATCCATTTAAAATTTCAATTAGCTTTTCACAATATATGAGTGCATTCCACCTTCATGGTAGTGACAATAAACAAATTGTCAAAATTAAATGCAAGAATATCACCAAAAGATCACCTTATTTATCATCCATAATATATCTAATCATCAATTCAAGAAAGGAATATAACAAATTAGGATTGTATTAAGTACCTATAAGGCGGGGTGTTACAGTAAAGATGAGAACCATTCCAAGGCAGTGTCTTTTAAAGTCCTAGAAAATAGTTTTGCTAATAGTTTATCATCAAGGAAAAAGTCACTACACAAGGAGGTGTAGGAACTAACATGGTTAGAAGGATCTCCCTTCCCTCCACATTTCTCAAATCTAGGCATCTCTATTGCTTGTGGCATCAGTGTTCACAATATTTCAAAACATAGTGGGCTACTTCGAACATAATAGGTGGGTGGTCCATTCTGATTTTGGTTTATGTTGGATATATGTTTTTGCATGGATGAACCTATTTGGAAAAGTTGTGTTATGAGAGGGTTAGTTTAAGTGGTATGAGGTGGAAGGGAAAGTGGTGATGGAGTGTATGTAGTGGTAGGGAAAGTGAAGGGAATGCTTATAGATGGTATGGTGGAAGAGGATAGAACATGCGATGCCACATAGGAATTAGGAACGCTAACAGGAATAGTTGAGGAAGGAATCACATTACTAACTTGTTGCATTGTTGTTTTGACTTGAGGAGTGGTATAGGTAGGTATGGATGCTACTGTTGAGGGAGGAGTGTGAGGTCCCCCTTGGCTAACCACAATGCTTGCTGGTTGAGATGTACTAGAGGTGAAAGGAACATGTTTTTGGTATATCTCAACTATTTGTTTCATAACGTCCAACCCTTCTTCACTTTCAAGCATGCAATGGATGTTTTCTATGGTAGGAATTGTAGTGGTTGAAATGTTTTCAAGACACACTTGATGTTGGAGATGTGTTAAGTCCTCATGGATGTTAACGATTTTGTCTTGCAGGATGTGATCTTTCTGTGTATCAACTTGAATGTTATTGGAAGGCAAAGAGTTGCTAAAGGTAGTATCCATGCCTAGTGTACTAGTTGCAATACTAGGAGTGGAATTTTTAGATAACCCAAGATCCATAACAAGTGTACTATCATGGGATAACATTAGTCTTGAACTTCTTCTCACTAGGGTATTTGCAATAGGACACCAAACACTCATGCAAAGGTCTCTAAATGCGAGTGAATGCAAGTGCAATGTAAACTAAAAGCAATAAAATTCTAATTACTAATTTTTTTGAAAGTAACATAGACATGTAGAAACAACAAGCAAAAATGCAGAAATTGTAGATTAAATTCCAGAAAATGTAGTGATAAATATGCAACTGGACTAAGTTGCCTAGGGTGGCAATTTAGTCCAAGTTGTGATTTTTTTGAAAATTTTCAAAAAATTTAAATGGATTTTTATGCTTTTTAGGTTTGCAGATGCATATATAGTATAAAAATATAGAATTTTGTTGATTTTCAATTAAAGGAAATGCAAAAATGCAATCTATTTGAGCTTTTCACTAATGCAATTTTTAAAACACTAGGATGCAAATTAAACAATGCAAAACTTAATGCAATGTTGATGCAAGTTATTCCTATGATGTAAATACAGTTGAAATCAAAAGTAAAATGTTCTAAAGTTGGGTTCACCAAAATGTGGACAAATATTTTGGCACGAAAAGACTCCCTAACACTTCAAGGGTTTTTTCGCCTAAAAGGATAGAGGTAGGCCAAAATGGGAAATGTCCCCACTCAAAACTAATGCAAGTATGAATGAAATGTTCCTAAATGTAATGTCCTAAATGAAATAAACTAGTAAAAAGGAAATGAATTATTAATGCAAAACCTAAGGAATGCAAGATGTTTGAAAACACATTGTGATATGCAAAATGACCTAAAAATGCAAACAAACAATAACAAAAATGAATAAAACTAGAGAGGTGCACCTGGAAACTAGAATTTGATGTAGAGAGGCTTTGGAATCCTACATAATTTATTGTTGAAGCCAACTGGGACACTTATGCCAAGCTGGGCGACTTAGTCTTGTTTCAGGGAGATTTTGCCAGAATAGGTTTCAACCAATAAGGTATCCAGAAATGCAGAAAAAAAATGATAGTGGGACTAATTCACCATAGATGGTGACTTAGCCCACCTGTGAATCTCAAGAAATTTGGGGCAGGAATTTGTATTCTTCAATTTGTACTTTTGTTCTTAACAGGTGTCTATTTTTTAATCTACAGAAATAAGTTTGTAGGTGATCTCCAAGCTTCTTTTAGGGGTTTGCTGAATTGAATGAATTTGATGAAATTTTGACACCTTTTAACACCTTGCTCTTTGACAAATCTGCATACAAGACTTGCAAAACACACATGCAAAGAGGGGAAAAAGGGTTAAAGGATAGTGAATAGGGGTTTTCCTTGGTCAAACCCTAATTTGGTAATCAAACCCTTGAAAATGAAATGAAATAAAGAGAGAATGATGAATGAACAACATGCAATGCTACAACTCACCAAACCCTTGATGTAGAAATATGAAGATATGCAAGTAGATGCTCCAATGTGGACTTGATCATGCCTAGAATGCTTGAGAATGATTAATGTATGTATGCTATTGTATGAATGAATTGAGGGTGAAAATGAGAGGAAAACCCTTTATTTATACTTGATTTTTCAAAATTTCCTTAAAATAACACATCACAGGCCGACCTCAAGGTTAAGAGAATTATATCCCACTAGAAATTTAAAATAGTTTTGACTTTTGTACCAAGTGGGACTAAGTCGCTCTAGGTGGTGACTTGGTCCCACTAGGGCAATTTTAATGGGTGTCAGGAATTAAAGTGTATTTAATGATGTTTAATGAGATTATTCTAAAAAACACACTTAAGTAGGGTTAGAAAGTGTACTACGGGGTCATATAAACATAAGAAAGGGTCAAATTATTGATGATAAGCCTAGAAAAGCATGAAAGGTTGTTACAACTCTTTACAACACTTTAAAATAAGGCATGGTAAGTGATAAAAAGAGCCTATTTAGGTGAATTATAATGGAAAGGTCCT
The DNA here is from genome assembly GCA_007258455.2 of Sequoia sempervirens. NCBI lineage: Eukaryota > Viridiplantae > Streptophyta > Pinopsida > Cupressales > Cupressaceae > Sequoia > Sequoia sempervirens. The sequence continues at coordinate 21,297,599 of VDFB02000002.1, read as the reverse complement.
AGAAAAGTGTGAAAATGTGTTACAACACTTCACAACACTTTTACAAGACATCGTAGAATTCTTATTGATTCTCAAGGACCCAAGACCTAATGTGAATGTATTGACCACATTACAACATTAAATCTAGTAAAAATAAAGCCAAAATCACCAGGAGGGCCTAAACATGAGAAAAAGTAGAAGGGTTCTTTTTTCATGTCCACAATATGTAAATGAATTTAAAGAAAAGGGTGGGAAGTAACCAGGAAACTGTTCAAGACTTCTATGGAGAATGTACTTTATGAATGTTCCATATACACATGCACAAATATGACCAAATATTTCAATTAAATAAATCAATGAATGCTAGAGGAAATTAAGGAATCAAAGTGACTTGGAAGTTTTATGATTCCAGATCCCATTCACCATATTTAGGAATCTTGATGCTAAATAAATGCCATTTCAAAAAATTTGGCTGAAGGATTTTAAATTCTTTAATTGAATTATTGGTTTCAGCTCCTCCAAACTCTTCCACCACTATTCCCTAGTATTGAACTTTCACTTCTCCAATTTGGTGAGTTGCAACCTAAAAATAAGGTTTTGACAAGGGTTTTAGAGTATGTTTTTAAAATGAAAATAACAGCCAAGATCCTAATACTAAGCACCTTTAGATTTTAACATTAGGGCATCCTTTACCTGCTTTCCCCATGGCTATTGGAGAAAGGAACAAAGTGGTGGAACAAAGAAAGCGAGAGGGAAGTTCCACTTAAGCCCTTTAGCCAATGGAAGGATGAAACAATCACACCTTCAAAAGCAGTTGTTGAACAGGGGATGGAATCACTCTTATGTGAAAGTTGAAGAGGGATGAATCAAGGCTATATGTTATTTCCACACTAACTAGAACTGCTACGAATGAAAGCATCGAAATAGAAACCGAATCCTCCAAACTCTTTCGCCGCTATTGGTTTTGGCTCCTCCAATTTTTAGGATTTTTAATTTGTTTGTTGATGTTTCTCGCCCCCTAAACCTTTTTAGGGTTTACTTCCTGCTTCTTGATTCCAAAATTAGATTTCAAATTAAATAAACTAGACAACAAATAAATCTCCAGTTATGCCCCCAATAAATTATAATATTATAATATTATTTTATATTATATTATAATATTATATTATAATATTATATTATAATATTATATTATATTATAATATTATATTATATTATTATATTATATTATAATATTATATTATATTATAATATTATATTATAATATTATATTATATTATAATATTATATTATATTATAATATTATAATGTTTTTTGAAGCAACTGTGAATATGAACAAATTGTAAAATTGGCTAGGAGCAATCAGATGATCGGGGAGGAAATTTAAAATTCAACCACAAAACGTAAATCATAAAAGGAGACAAAGAGGGAATTGAAAACAAATCAACAGAACCCTATCAAAAATTGAAACAACATAGCCTTTTTTTACAACACCTTCTCAATAATGGAATGCTATAGCTTAAGCAAGAGAACAATAATCAACAATTCCCAATGGAATCTAACATAAAGTGTATAAGATCAACTAGTTCACTATGTTGTAACCATAACCTAGAGCATATGATTTTTTTATGAATCCTGTGTCAGAAAGATAGCAATTTTTACATTAAAATTTAAAATAAAACTCAACACAATAAGGCCTATTCTCCACCCTACCATATTGGGTCATGGAGTCTCATGGAATCTCACCAAACCCCTGAGCAAGAATTACATTTCCCACCACTCTAATCAATGGTGAAATTAATATTTCTTATTACAATCAATATAGGGTACATGAGGATATGATTGTTGATGAGCCCAAAATATGCTCATAGCTTGGATATCATGGTGTACTTTTAATACCTTCACTTTTGTTGTTTATAGTTGATTAACTCTTTTGAAACCTTTTATTGGGGGATATCCTGTAGCAATACACTTTCATGCTCCTGTAGCCTATCATGTTGCCATATCTATATTTATTACCCTATTTGACTTTCCAAATGACTGGTATAACGCATGTAGGTTTTCAATGATGAAATAGATTTAAATATGTGATTAATGAATGGATATTATGTATGTGCCATGCGCCTTTTATTTCACATCTATTACCTTGTGTTTGGCAGGTTGTTGGAGAAAGTATGATCGAGTCAAGCGCAGCTGATCTCGGCCTTGCAGTAAAGTCCATTTCTTGCACAACTTCGAGGAAGCTCTGGCGAAGACTCTTTGACCGAAACTGTTGGGAAGGATTTTAAATATAGGTTATTCTAGAAAGAGTGGAGTGCTAGATTCTCTCTGGATTGGGTTGAGTGGATAAACTCATTTATGAAGTCTGTTCCTCAATTTTGGGATACATTTTACATCCACGTCCTTCTCTATTAGGGTTAGTTAGTTAGTTGTTTTCCTGATTTAAATAAGTATTCCTCCTGCACGGATGAACAAGAGAAGTATAGTGAGATAGAAATATATCATGTAAGAGTCAGTATGATAATAAAAAATAGAATCTGTATGACAAGAGATAGAGTTTTTTGTTAGTTTTCATATGGACAGAACAATGTATACCATTTTGAGTTTATGAATAAAGTTTGATGAAGTTTTGAGTTTAGTACTTGCGTAATTAGTTGATGCTTGCTAAGGGGGCCCACTTAGTAAGTATCTATAGTTAGTTAATTAGCTATTCCTTTTCTGTTGATCATCAGTTAGATTTCATCTTTGAAGTTTTTGTGTAAACTCAGTCTTATATTGTTCCTGCAGCATCGGGAATCCATCCCTATGTTTGTTCTTGCAGCATAAGGCCAGTTTATAGTTTGTCTCTCAGTTGTAGCTATTATGATTTTTGCTTTGGTTAGATTATGGTTGAGTAAAGAGAACTTTGCATTACCTTCTTGTAGAGTAGGTAGAATTATTTCCAAGTATTTATTTCTGTTAAGTTGTGACTGAAACTAGTTCTTAGTGCATATATTGTGTTGCTCCATTTCAAGTATGCGTTCCCTGGTTTGACAAGTAAATGAACGACCATGAAAAGATATTAGTCACCTACTGGAATGTCCAATTCCCAGGATAGGTTTTTCTGTGATTTTCATATCCTTTTGTGGGCGTGACCATTTTTTGGCACCATTGTCGGGGATGGTGTCAAGCTAAGAACCTGTCAGAAGTCATTTTTAGCATCAGTTTAGTTGTTAGTCAAGAATTTTCAAAATCCTTCAAATCATATTCATTCTATTGCATGCATAGAAGAAGAGACGCACTAGGAAGGTTTCTCCCTGAAAACCTATTTGTTGAATTACCATTTGACCCAGCTAAGAAAGAACCTGAGGAAAATCCATTTGCTCTGATACTATAGCAAGCAAATATGCCACAAAATCCACCTAATCCACCTCTTGCTTTTGAATTTCCCATTGTTACCCAGCGAGATACTGATAACCTTAAAAATATTCCTTCTTCATTACTTCCCAAGTTATATGGCCTAGTTATGGAGGACCCTAAAACTTTCTTGTTTGAGTTTGATATCCTCTATCGTAGCTATGATTACACTTCAGATGCTCACAAGCTAAAGTTATTTTCTTCCACCTTGAAGGAAGGAGCCCTTAGATGGTTCATGAGTTTGGGAAGAGGTGTTGTTGATAGTTGGGTAGCCATGCAAACAAAATTCCTTGAGAAATATAAGGAATATTGTAAGAGTGGTAATAAGGGAGACGATATATTTAGAATTCAACAAAAGGAGGATGAAAGCCTAGAAGACTACATCTCAAGATTCTTGTTTTCCCTGAAAAAGAATTCAAACCATACTCTCAATGAAGAATCTCATAAACTACTTTTTCTAAGGGTAATCAGTGATACCTATATAGACGCCCTAGACCTTATGGGAGGAGGTGATATAACCCAATTTACTTGGGATGATATCAAGAAAATATGTCTTAATTACTCCCGAGCAAATGTGAAGAAGGGTAGGGGTCATCAAGCCACAGTGGGAAAGTCCTCTACTAATGGAGTTTCCCGGATGGAGATCACAAATTTGTTGTCAGATTTCAAACAGGATATCATAAACAATATGGCTACATAGTTGGACACTATGCAAGCTTAGAAGAAACATGAGGAAGCTGAAGCAATCCTGGCTAAGTTCTGTCCACATTGTAGACAGAAGAAACGTGACTGCAGATGCAAGATGGTTGCCAACATGGAGGCTAAACAGTTTCCTACTGATTTTAAGATGATAGAAGGTGATGATGACCAAGTCTTCTTTGTTGTACAATGGAGGCCATGGGCCCCAAGACAAGGTATGCCTCAAGATCCTTTACAAAATTTTGGTACATATAATAGTCAATGGCAAAACCAGTACCCTCCAAACTATGGGCCATACTCCCAACCTCAGTGGAATAACCCTTGGCCAAATGCCCAGCAAAACTGTTGGCAATCCTGACAAGGGAATTGGCAATCACCATAGCAAAATCAGTGGCAGCCTCCACAAGGAAATTGGCAGCAACCTAACCAATGGAGAGGAGGCTAGCAATGGTCAAATCCACCCACTGGTTTCCTACAGCAACCACAGCAGCAATCCATTATGCCACCTCCTGCAGCTAATTAAGGTCAGAATCCAAAATCAACCCAACTACCTGCTCAGGCAGCACCTAATCCAAATAACCAGCAACCTGCCTATGCTCTTAACCTGAATAATATTAATTTATGTTTAGGAACCGTGCTGCCCACACCATCTCCACCCATAATCTCAGAATTACCATCTGAGGAGACTGACCAAGAAGAAGATATCAATGACCAAGCCCAACCAAATTAGCCAGTTCAGATTCCATCATTATCTAAGCCATCTGATAAAGTGTCCCCTTCTTTCCCACAAAGGTTGGAAGGTGAAAATGTGAAAAAACAAGAGGAACCTACCTTTGACATCCTTGACCAGCTAAAGCATATATGTGTGAAAATTCCCTTGTTCCAAGCAATCAAAAAGGTACATATTATGGCAAGGCCATCAAGGAGGCATTTTTGAAGAAACTGAGGAGGAAAAAGAAAGACCCTCAAACTATCCATGTAATAGGCCAACTCTCTGACTTAATGCTAGGGAAGCTTAGCATCCCAAAATATTTAGATCCAGGAAGTCCTATTGTGGAGATAAATGTTAATGGGTTGCAAGTTAAGAATGCTTTAGTAGATCTTGGTGTAGCTATCAATGTCATGACAAAGGGCCTAGTTGTAAAACTTAATATTTCAGACCTAATGACTACACCTACAATAATACAACTTGTTGATAGCTCAACTGTCAAACCTGATGGGGTAGTTGAAGACCTGGTAGTCACCTTGGATTCCTGGGAGCACCTTGCTGATTTTATGGTCTTATCTCCAAAGGCATCATTGGGGGGATACCCTATCATACTAGGAAGGCCTTGGTTGGCTACTATAGATCCTTACATTGGTTGTAGGTCGGGTAACATGACAATATCTGATGGATATAGCACAAAGAAGCTTACCCTCTATTCTTCAGCCCTGCCCCAACTTTAGTCTGGAGATGTTGTTTGGCCAGATTTGGGAGAAGAGGAGGAAGTGAACTCCGTGGCCAATTTAATGATGATTACCAGAGAGTCTTTCATAGCACAACAAGAAGAATAAGATATATTGTCCAATATTCTGCTGAATAGCTATGGTACTAAATACTTTTATTTTGAAAAAAATCCTTGTTCCTTGTAGACTATTCTTCTTCTATCTACATGAGCTCATTATCCTATAGCAATTGATTGCTTACACACCTTACTAACCCATGAGGTAAAAATGCCATTTCTATCTGAAGTATCTATGATAGACTTAACCTCCCAAGTTGATGTAGCTGCAGGAAAAACCTTGAGCATTAATAAAAACCTCACCAGTGAGCAACAAGAATCTATGATCAAAATGCTTACCAGTCATAAGTCGGCTTTTTCTTGGGAATATGGTGACATGACAGGTTTAGACCTAAAACTCTGTACACATCGCATATACATTAACAATGAGTTCAGAATTGTTAGGCAGCCTCAAAGAAGAATCAATCCAGCTTTGAGAGAAATTGTTAAAGAAGAATTATAGAAAATGTTAATAGCTGGCTTTATCTACCCAATCTCCGATAGTCAGTGGGTTTCCCCATTGGTCATTGTTCCTAAGAAAGGAGGAAAATGGAGGGTATGTGTAGATTACAAAGAGCTCAACTTGGCAACAAAGAAAGATTACTTTCCTCTTCCATTCATTGATCAAGTTTTGGATAATTTAGCTGAAAAAAAGTACTTCTCATTCTTAGATGGCTTCAGTGGGTACAATCAAATCAAAATTGCTCCTAAGGATAAAGAAAATACTACTTTTACATGCCCTTGGGGAACGTTTACCTATTCAGTTTTGCCTTTTGGTCTCTGTAATGCTCCTACAACTTTCCAAAGGGCAGTCATAAGTATCTTATCAAACATCTCATATGATTGCATGGAAATATACATGGATGACCTCACTATTTATGGTACAACATTTGAGGAAGCTCAAGCCAACTTGGAGAAAGTACTACAGAGATGTGAAGATCACAACCTATCGTTGAATAGTCAAAAGTGCTTCATGATGATGTAGGAGGGAATAGTGCTCGGTCACTATATTTCTGCTACAGGAATTCAGGTTCATCCTGCTAAGATTGAGGTCATCTCTAAGCTACCATCTCCTTCTAAGCAGAAAAAGGTACAGAGATTTCTAGGCTATGCTGGATACTATAGAAGATTCATCAAGGACTTCAGCCAAATAGCAGGCCCCTTATAAAGTCTGCTGAAGAAAGATGCAAATTTTTCTTGGACAGAGGAATGTGAAAAAGCATTTCTTGACTTGAAATTCGCCCTTATACAGGCACCTATTCTGAAAGGACCTGATTGGTCACTTCCATTTCATATTCATACTGAAGCATCAGATTATGCAATTGGAGTAGTGTTAGGGCATAAGGATGGTTTGATAGAACATACACTACTATATAAGCAAAAATCTGCAAGGGGTTGAATTCAACTACACTGTTATAGAAAAAGAAATGTTGGAAATCATCTACGCCCTCAATAAATTCAGACATTAAATCATTGGTTATCAGATATTTGTCCACACTGATCATGCAGCAATCTGGTATCTCATGAACAAAAGCTTAATAACTGGGAGACTAGCAAGATGGTTATTGCTGATGCAGGAATTTGACATTACAATTGTGGATAAGCCAGGTAAACCCAATGTGGTTGCTTATTTTCTTTTTAGAATTCAAAAGCAAGATGACTCTGCACTTATTGAAGACTCCTTTCCTGATGAGCACCTATTTGCAATCAAGGTTATTCACCCATGGTATGCTGATATAGCAAATTATCTGGCCACAGGAAGAACTCCTCCTCACTTCTCCCCTAAGGAAAAGAGATTATTGGTAGAGAAAAGCTTTAACTTTTCTTGGATTGTAGATTGCATATTTTATACAGGGCCAGATCAAGTTATGGGGAGATGTGTACAAGAGGAGGACACTCATGATATACTGCATGCAATCCATGATGAGCCGTGTGGTGGACATTTTGCTGCTAGAAGAATAGCAATAAAAATTTTAAATACTGGTTACTATTGGCCAACCTTGCATAGAGATGTAGCTAAATATACCAGGAGATGTGACAGATGCCAACGGATGGGAAAACCAACTTGGTCTGATGAGGTGCCTCTATTTCCACAAGTTGTAGTTACACCCTTCGACAAATGGGGACTGGATTTTGTAGGACCAATTGATCCACCTTCCAATGGTAAGTCCTACATCCTTGTATGCGCAGATTATGTCACAAAATGGGTAGAGGCTAAACCTATGAAACATGCTAGGGATAATAAAGTGGCTAAATTCCTCTATGAGAAAATATTTACTAGGTTTGGTGTCCCTAGGGAAATAGTGACAGATCAAGGAGCATAATTTACTTCTACACTTATCACAACTTTAGTCAATGAATACAATATATGGCACATAAAATCAACTCCTTATCACCCCCAGGCCAATGGCCAGGTTGAGGTCACCAATAGGGACATAGAAGCCATTCTGACTAAAACTATAAATTTGCATAGGAAGGATTGGGCCACACAGTTACCAGAAGCTATATGGGCCTACCGTACTACCTGGAAGACTGCTACATGATTTACACCTCTTGAAATGGTGTATGGTAAAACAGTTGTGATGCCAATAGAATTTGAACACAAGACTCTAAGAACAACATTAGAGATGGACATGGAATTAACAAATGCACAAAATGATAGAATCATGTAGCTCAATGCTCTGGATGAACTCTAAAAGCATGCCCTGCAGCACACTGAGATAATACAGAATCAGAGAATAAGGTGGCATGATAAATACATTAAGGAAAAGAAATTCAAAGTAGGAGATTGGGCTCTGCTTTATGACTCATGATATAAGGACAGTTCAGGAAAACTACAAACCAGATGGTTGGGCCTGTATGAAATTGAGAATGTATTTGCTAATGGTTCAGTTCAACTTGTTACAATTGATCCTGTTAGATTCAAGTTGTTAGTTAATGGGCACTGCCTCCGGTTGTACCATAAACCAGTCTCAAAAGAAGAATTCATGTAGCAGTTCGTTCAGGATCCTACCACTAATCCTACTGTAGCCGAAGGCTTTAGCCTTTCTCCTGCAGCTTCACCATAATTTTGAAATGCATGCTCATAATAAAGGTTTCCTTTTTAAGGAAACCCCTTTTTCTTCATTTCCACTTGTCACCACATCTCACTTCTTTATCATCCATTCCATCCATCCACTCTATCTATTCATCTCATCCACCCATGTCACCCATCCACCTCATTCATCCGCACCATAATTATGATCTCATTCCCAACTGTCACCTCATGCCAAAGCCGTCATCTTTCTCAACACGTACAAGCATTTATTGAAAGGTATGCCATATCTTTTGTTATCGCATATTTGATTTATTTGATTTTATTCATTTACTACTATGTCTATATCAGTTATTATTACCCAATCTCTGCCTATTCTTTAGTACATGTGAGGACACATGTCATACTCTAAGTAGGGGGTGGGATAATCCACTTTTTAAACCTGTCTTTTCGCCGTTGCCACAACTGCTTAGATAATCTTTCTTTATTATTTTCTGGTACTTTCCAAATATGATCGCATGTCTTTTTCATTGCATATTTTTCATTATAAATTACAATTAAAACTGCTTGTTCAAAAAATTCATTTTTGGAAAAGAAGAAAAAGTGATGGTAGGACAGAAAAGAACCAGAACAAAAAGGGAAATTTTTGGATTTTCATAAAAGAGTTGAGTTCAGCTAAGGCAAAACTGTGAACATGGGTGGTCAACTAGTAATACATGAGCCTGTAGCTCATGAGTTATTAATGCAAAATCTCAAATAGTTCAAGCATTCAGCCTCTGTGGACGGCTGAATTACTTTTTGAGTTTAAATGCTTTCAATGAGGAGGCTGCAGGCAAATTTTTGAGAACCCTTTCTGAAGGGGAGGCTACAGTCTGGCGTCTAACAATTGTTGTAACTAAAGAAAGAATTGCAGAGGTAACCATGCTTCCAGCCATTGGAGAAAATTTTTCTTTAGATGTTGACTCTGCAAGGGCCAAATTTACAATACCCACTGATGGACCTTTGGAAGTATCTAAGCAGGGATGCAAGCGAGTGTCATTGCCTCCTCCATATCTAGAATACACTACTTTCATAATAAGGTATTTAACATGTGAAGGCCGTTTCTCTTACCTGCATTCTTACCATTTTAAATTGCTAAGTCATATGAGGCATGGGTTAGTTGTAAATGTTTTGAACTTTTTGTTAAAATTTCTAGAAAAATGTGCCCACGGAACCCAACAGGGGAAGGATAATTCTATTGCTCACCATGGCCTTATCAAATTTTTTATTGAATGCACTTTGAGAGATGTATCACCTCTTTCCTAGCAATAATTTGTTGCCCAAAAGAGCTTGCAAATTCCAGAACCCCCTAGGGCACTTCCCCCACGGCCTCAGAAAAAGAAAGCAGAAATAGCATCCACTAGTAGGAGAACAGGGCAAGGGTCATCTGCTCCTATAGCACCTGGTCCTGTAGCTCCCACACCAGAGTCCTCTGCCCGAGTGCAAACTAGGCCTGCTAGTAGGCGAGAAAAGGGAAAAACAAAGGTAGGAGAGTCATCTGGGGCGGAACAAACCCCAAAATCTGACCCTCGTTCTCAGAAAAGGCAATGTTCTTCTCCTATAGCATCTTCTCCTACAACAACACCTGTTGTCGTCACTAGTTCACCATCATCCTCTGATAAGGCAGAACCCTCTCAGCAATTCCGAAAGAGGAAAGCCACAAAAACACCTCTGGCAACTACACCTTTGCCAAGAAGAGTTTCCACAAGGAAACAATGTAAAGTATCCCTTGCTTCACCTCAACCTGAGGTTATTATAATTTTAGAAGAATTTGTAGAGTCTGAATATGAAGTTTCTCATAATGTGTCTGAAAGTGCTGCACAGAGTTCATTTGATATTCTTGAAGAAGAACAAATTGAGACAAGGGAAGTTGACCATAATGAAAGGGGGGTACCAAGTCTCGATGACTTGGCTGCTGCAGCTATGCAGATTTCAGATGAAGCATAGTCTTCTCCACTTCAGCAATGGGAATTCATCCTGCATCAAGAGGAGGAACAGACTAAACAATTGGACGTGGCCAATGAAGCTTCATTTTCCCCTGCAACTTGTCAAGCTATTGTTGTCTACAAAAGACATCTTTGATTGAGTTTTTGGAATATGTCAAAGCTACATGGAGACCAGTTACATTGCAAACCCTGACTTTCTGCCACCTAGCCCAGACTGAAATGCAACAAAATTCTATGGGAGGAAGAAAAGAAGAAACTAAAAAGGGAAGTTGAAAGGCAGAAACAGGAAATTCAAGAGTTAAAGGAGAAAATGGATGAAATGCTGAAGGTAACTGGTTTGATTATGGAATGCAGACCACCACCCAGAGTTTTTTCTTTGAGCCTCAAGGAACAATTCTTGTGGTTCCAGCTAATGAGAATTTCCAGAAATCTAGATCCTATTATTCACACTGCTAAAGAATTCCATGATGCATACCAGGTAGCTCCTAATTAGCTAAGGAATTATTTATGTGAATTTTATTTACATGGCTTTATAATTCCATTTGAAATAGAGTGGAATCCCCTTCTATACATTGGCGACATCCATTTGAGATCACTTATGTCTTGGGCGGCAAACAAAGCAATTTATGGCAGGCAATGGGAAGCATATGAAGAAGCCAAAAGGAATGAGCCTGTTTCACTGCACCCTGAGAGTTCAGAACCCCATGCAATGTTGAAAACCTAGCTTACTTTGGCATATGGCTTTAATAATGATACAGCCAAGATGAAAATATTTGATCTCAGAAAATAGGTATATGATGAGTTCCAAGAACAACCATACTCATTTTGGAGGCTGTCATACTCCAGGATTGAGAAGAGGTGGGAGAGATTAACTATTGGGTTAAGAAGGTCTGAGCCTCACAGTCCCCTAAATTTTATGGAAGCTCTCAAATGATCAAGAAGATACATACAATTGGGCCTTCAAAAGAGGTTTGAGTAGTGGTTCCCATTGACATTTAGACCTCCTATGCTAATGTGGCCCCTTTATCCATACCAAGCTACAAATATTAATGAAGATATAGAAGCTCGTAGGTATGAAAGGTGGCAGAGTTTCAGAGGTTTTTACTATAGATTTGGAACTCCATTTCAGAGTCATGCCGCAACCACTAATTTCAGAGAGACCACCAGAAAGTTTAATGCTAGAGGACCAGCATTGGGTTAAGTAGAGGGAAAATGATCAGCCCAAAATATGCTCATAGTTTGGATATCATGGTGTACTTTTAATACCTTCACTTTTGTTGTTTATGGTTGATTAACTCTTTTGAAACCTTTTATTGGGGGATATCCTGTAGCAATACACTTTCATGCTCCTGCAGCCTATCATGTTGACATATCTATATTTATTACCTTGTTTGACTTTCCAAATGATTGGTATAACACATGTAGTTTTTGAATGATGAAATAGATTTAAATATGTGATTAATGAATGGATATTGTGTATGTGCCATGCACCTTTTCTTTCGCATTTGTTACCTTATGTTTTGCAGGTTGTTGGAGAAAGTATGATCGAGTCAAGCGCAGCCGATCTTGGCCTTGCAGTAAAGTCCATTTCCTGCACGACTTCGAGGAAGCTCTGGTGAAGACTCTTTGACCGAAACTATTGGGAAGGATTTTAAATATCAGTTATTCTAGAAAGAGTGGAGTGCTAGTTTCTCTTTGGATCGAGTTGAGCGGATAAACTCATTTATGAAGTTTGTTCCTCGATTTCGGGATACATTTTACATCCATGTCTTTCTCTATTAGGGTTAGTTAGTTAGTTGTTTTTCTGATTTAAATAAGTTTTCCTCCTATGCGGTTGAACAAGTAAGAGAAGTATAGTGAGATAGAAAGATATCATGTAAGAGTCAGTATGATAATAAAAAGCAGAATCTATATGACAAGAGACAAAGTTTTTTGTTAGTTTTCATATGGATAGAAAAATGTATACCATTTTGAGTTTATGAATAAATTTTGATGAAGTTCTGAGTTCAGTACTTGTATAATTAGTTGATGCTTGCTAAGGGGGCCCACTTAGTAAGTATCTGTAGTTAGTTAATTAGTTGTTCCTTTTCTGTTGATCATCAGTTCTATGCAAACTAAGTCTTATATTGTTCTTGCAGCATAAGGCCAGTTTATAGTTTGTCTCTCAGTTTTAGCTGTTATGATTTCTGCTTTGGTTAGATTATGGTTGAGTTAAGAGAACTTTGCATTACCTTCCTATAGCGTAGGTAGAATTCTTTCCAAGTATTTATTTCCGTTAAGTTGTGACTGAGACTAGTTCTTAGTGCATTTATTGTGCTACTCCATTTCAAGTATATGTTCCCTAGTTTGACAAGTAAATGAACGACCATGAAAAGATATTAGTCACCTGCTGGAATGTCCAATTCCCAGGATAGGTTTTGCCGTGATTTTCATATCCTTTTGTGGGCACGACCAATTGTCTATTTGACCATTTTCACTGATTTTCCAGTCACTATCATTATTATGAAAGGTTGTTTGTAACACATTAGTTCATCAAATACCACATTATGGCTGGAATATGGTCTACAAGAATAACAAAAAAGTCTAAAGTTTAGTGTGGTGATTATGCAAAAATAGAATGAACCACATAACATTAACTATTTTATTCCATTACAACCATCATGATGGAAAGCTAGAACTCACAACTACAATCCTATGCAAAAAATTTAGTGCAAATGTCAAACCATATACACCCTATGTGTATACAAAGTGTGAATTCTAGTGAAATTATCACACTTTATTGATAGATGATATGAAAATCAAAATATATCAAAGTTATATATTCTATAATACATAATTTTCTCTCTACTTGCAATGTGATGAATGGAGTGATTATAATTTAGCCATACCTGGTGTGTGTGGTAGAATGCAGTATGCACAAAACAAAACAAGGCCCAATTTACACCCTACCATATTGGCTCATGGAGCATCATGTGCTCTCACCAAACCCATGAGCAAGAAAATAAATTTTCCACCACTATGATCAATGGTGAGAGCAATGTTTCAACCACCAATGACTTAATACAAGATCTAATCGCATGAAAAGGCCTATGAAGGACAATTGTTTCATTGGTAGACAATAAACAAATGACAAAATATAAAGACTTATAGAATTAATTACAAATGAGATGCAATGGAGTTTTAGTACAATAGAGTAAGTAAATAAAATGAAGAAATGCCTTGTGCATGGAATGGATTGAAGTCTGGAGAAAGAAAAGGAATCTCGCTCTCCACCCTACCATATCAGTTTATGGAGCATCATTGGCTATGACCAAACCCTTGAGAAATAACATTAATTTTCCACCACTTTGGTCAAAGTTGAAGGAAATGCTTTGGCACCTGAGGAAATCTCTTCAGTGGAAATCAATGTTATTCATTTTTTATAATTTGACATGGAGTTGTGAAATGAGAAATGGAAAAAAAGATATGTAGGCTTACATTGTATACAGATGGAATATAGGTGAAGGCAATACAACATGGAAATGTGGAATCGTAAATCCATTTAGCAATTCTGGGGAGCCCTACATCTTTATACGAATACAATGTAGCTATAATCCAAAATCATTTCAGTGGAATATACCTACACAGAAGTGAACTATGAATTTTTGTACTGCAAACATGTTATTGGCAGGCAATATCTAAAACACAAAATTTAAGTGGTTGTATAATTTATAAGAAAAATATATGTAATAGCAAATTTGCATGTCACATATAAAAATTGATAATGAAGTGAATTTAGACAAGGTGCAGATTCTATATGATAGAGGTGAAGAGGAAAGGAGAATAAATTCACTTACCATAAAGAAGAGAAAATTTTGATGATGATGATAATAAACAGTTTTGTTGGAGAAGATCGTCTTGTTTGATTTACAATGCACTCTAATTGTTGGTACATGTATCTTGCAGATTCTAGCAGAATACAAAGGGAGGTCTACACAGTTCAACTGAGCAATTCAGTTGCTTGCTATTTAGTGCAATGCTTCTGTATGCCTAACCTATGAGACAAATCGGAGCCTTTTTGAAGAGGCACATATATATGCATTGTTCATTGCACAAAGCACAAAAAAATTGTGACTGGCAAACCAATGGGTAAAAAAAACCCAAGGTAGCAAGCAACAGACCACAAAAAAAAATTGGATTATGTTAAGAATTTTATTTTGTTGTAAGCATAGCTAAGAAATGGAGGCCATACAAAGAAGCACATAAATAAATTCATGTTGAGAAGCCCATGCAAACCACTGGCTTGTTTTTGAAGAGAAGCACTAGCAAAATATTATCACAGGGTACACACTGCAAAAGTCAATCCATGAATCAAAGAATATTGGTTTGAATAAAATATATAGTCTCTCCCAATACAACCTTACCAAAAAGGGAAAAATCTACCCTAAGATAGAGAACAACAATCAAATCTCCCTTACAAAAAATAATGCAACTTGTATAACTTGAGCTATTTGATTTGCTTGTGCAGAGGAAACAAGCGTCACTTTGCACACCTTACCATGTGAACATTGTCTCATGTATGTGCTACATATATTTCCAATGGTTGCAATAATACTTTGCATTTAAAACTCACCAAACTAATTGAGCAGTTTGTGGTAGTTTCAATAATGCATTGTTCAACACTAGGTTGTGGATTGAGCTCCATAACATACATAACATACATTATAGCCAAGAACCATATGACATCCACATCTAGCATGGCACTATCATTAGGGATCACAAAGTAGTAGCAAGAACACTTGGTAAGCATTAGATGGATACCCAAACATGATACTTAAACGTAGACAAATACATCATAGGCACATATATCTACACAGAACTCTGTCAAGATATTCTATGAACTAAGAACATTGTAAACAAGATGAAAACAAAATTCTCTTTAAAACAACTCACGGATACTTGTAAATATTGATTGTGTATGCATATATGCATAGATATCGAATACACGTACAAATAGCTACACACATCTATACCAGGAAGTTGTATACATAGGGAAATCTCAATTGCATGCATGTATATTTATACACATGCATACAACTATGTCCACAAGTAGATATATGACCAGGTGTAGATAGCGATACATCTCTTAAAAAGGACAAGAACTCTATATAAATAAACAATATAAAATTAAATCAGAAATATACACTTAAAACATAACAAAATTATAAGCAACATGAATAATAGAAAAGGAAACAATTGTATCTTTTTTAGTTAAACATTATAAGTTATACTTCATTGTCTTAATATATAACCACTCAAACAAACAACAAAGCAATAGCAGTAGAAAGCAAAGGTCTTTTTGATGTGACAACCAGTTCGAGGGAACAAAACAAACTAAATGTCTAGCCAACATGAACTATAAGAAATATGAAAAGTCACAATTAGCCATGGTTGTTTTGGTGTTCAAGGCAGTACGACAATTAGACTGTTGCATGGCAGGAGAAATAACAAATAAATCTGATAGTAAAAGCTTGCACTCAGCTTCAAAGTTAACCTTTGCAACCTTCACTATTATTGTTTTCAATCTTGTTTTTGAATTATAAGTTTGAGTTTTGATTAGAACAGTGAAAAAAAATGACGTGTAGGTGATAGCATTGATAACAGACTCAACAATCATTTCTACGGTAGACTCATATTGCAACATGTAAAGCTATTTTGCTGACATTTGTAATAGGCTTGTTGCAACCTCATCAAAAGTAGTTTCCAAAAGCTCACATGTGTGGCCTTCCACTTTTAGTTGCAATAAATATCAAAAGTCACAATCAGTTATTGTTCTCTGGCATTTTGGGTAGAATCATGTATTTTTCTCAGATTGTTCACACTTTTTCTTACATTGCCTACCATTCACCTCTAATGGGCATGCAACATAACATAATGCATCAGTTTTTATAAATTTTACTGTTTCCTTGAAAGTAGCTTGCAAAGTCTCTAGAAAGCCAAGGCACTGGTTCAACATATATGCAATAGTGACTCTCTCATTTCCCAAAGAAACCTTTCAATGGATTTCCCAGCATGGCTCAATAGTAGGTGGATCAATATATCCTCTTTCGATCAATGGTTTTTCTTCTGGTAAGTCAAGATTTATATATAGAAGATTCCATGCAACTGTGTTTAGAACAACTCCATTGAAGTACCCAACACGTGCATTTTTAACAAGGATGAGAGCTTAACCAGGGGTGTACAACCTCTCCAACTCATTACCCTTTGCTTCCCATTTTGAGCCTGACAAATTAACATCAATTGAAAAGGATGACAAATCATTAAGTTTAATAGTCCTCTGAATTGTTTGGGATTGATCCTTTCTTTGTATAGTTGACACCATTCACACATGCACCACAGTGTAGATAACATCAATTAAACTGTTATTAGTGCAATTTGCAATTTCATTTAATGGGGTGAACTTAAATACTTTCTTTGGCATAAAGGCCTCATCATCACATCATTTTAACATTGAACTTTGATCCAAAATAATTTCCATCTGGCTATTTAACTTATTAAATTTTATGTCTACTTGTCTCACCAATCCCTTTGACACATAATAAGTACATCCCACCTCAACCCTATCATAATGCAGCTCTACAATGTCATTAAAGCACATAATCCATATTTTTGTGCCCTCATCATTAATGATATCAAAGCTAAATACCTACCCCTCACACCCTTGCCTACTATAATGGTGCATATCCCTCTTTGTTATTACACGGTCTTTTATCATCCATTTGGTTTGGTAAACATTCAACCCTTTAACAAGGTTGATTTTTGTAAGAGCATATTGCTGCCTTGGGATGTATTAATTCCAAAGGTGGAGGCTTGTTTGGATGGGGAGGGTGATTCACAACCAACTTTTTATTCTTCTTGATCTCTAAACAAATATTTGGTTTTCCAATTAGTTGGTAATCTATTATTTTGACATCTAGGGACAGTATGACAATTGCCCTGGAATGAAATGAACATTAAATACTTTAAAAGGAAGATCCCACAAACAAAGAAGCGGGAAAATACAAGTACAAGCAAGGAAAAAGTATATCAAACCTTGATTCTCGTAGCTTTCTAGACAAATAGTTTTTCAAGCACACAATCAAACCTATTTTCAATTCACCTGTAAACAAAAGGTCATTGTATTTTTTAGGAAAAGTTCCCATCTACATGTGGTTTCTATTAGACAGGACAACTTTGTACCAGTCAACTGGGCTTTGATCACCTTCTATTTTTTGGTAAGACATTAGTTGGAGGACTAAAGATGGGACAACATCTCCAACATCTATAAATCATAGCGCATCTTTTGTTAAGGTTCAATTTATATTTGTAGCATATAAGGAAATTAAACTCAACATAGTGGCAGCAATGACATATTTATAACTATGACTCAACTCTAAAAGCAAACAATAATATTGACACATTTGGAAACTAAGACATTTTTCCCTCTAACGCATAAGCTACTCCAAAATGGCCAATAAATTGAAGGGGAAATAAGACAAACAGTTCAAATATAAATAAGTTAGAACATATATCATAGTAATTGTTAATTCAAATGAAGTATATTCTTGGTTTGTTTGGTGCACTTGAGAAACTGTCAAGATAATTGGAAGCAACAATAAACTAAACAACAAACACACTTACAATACTATTTCTTGAGGATTGTTCACCAGCCTCGGAAGAGCTAGTGGCCATCGACATTGTTGCATCTTCTCTTTTAGAATCAAAGAGCTGCAATGCCGATAGTTGACTAGAAGGTCTATGACTTCAAAACACAACATGGGCACTCAACCTTTTTACACAGGCATTAACAATATGATAGGAAAGGATTAATAATAAAAAGGGCTACAATGCTTTAAATAATACTTAACATATAATTTTTTATTCCAAGTTCATTGTTTCAATTTTAAAATCCCTCCTTTTTTTCCCTAGAAACACCAAGAATACGAAGGAAAATAAATAATTAGGTAAAAAGCTTCAGTATTGTATATAACAACTAATATGAAGTATAAAATTTAAAGTGTGCCATGTCAAGATTAAGACAAATAACTATTTTGAGAAAATAATAAACATTGGGAAGAATACATATGTACATTGCTCACATCTGCTTTGGCATACATACAAATCTACACACAACAAAATTTAATATTGTCTCATTTATGGCTTATGTTTTGTGTAAATGGTTGCAATATATTAAAACAGTATGTGTTGTTCTCCACAACGCAATCTAATTGTTGTTCACTAGCTTTGGCTATATTCCACTCTTTGCAATTCATAATCAAATACTTAATATTATACAGTTTATATTGTTATCCAAAACACATTCTTCACTATCAGATATATACATCTATATATATACACACACATACACACACACACACACACACACACACACACACACACACACACACACACACATATATATGTATATATATACACAATATTGATTCATTAATCATTCATGCTTTACAAGATTTTTGTGTCTTGAGGGTGTTCTATATGGGTCGTTGTTGTAAAAAATATTTTTGTGGCAATGGCTGCAATGCAATAAAATAGTAAATGTTATGCAATTGATATTGTTTTGCAGAAGGCATTGTTCACTATTGTTGTCTGAAAAAGGCTATAATGATGGAGGAGCATCCAGTGGTGTGATCGAAAACTTGCATCACCCAAAAATATGATTTCCATTTATGTTCCTTTTGTTTTCTTTTTGTAGATTTTTTTGCATTTTTGGATACCCTTTTCGTTGAATAAGAGTTCCCAACTTTCAAAACTGTTTTTCTACTTTTTCTACTCAACTGTTATTTTTAGCAAGTGTGAATTTGAAGCCGTGGGAAGACAAAAATTTATGGAAAGGTTTGGGACAGAAAAATAAACACTTTGGCAAAAGAATCAGGTCAAGATCATTCATGGTTTGAAAGTTATTCAAGTTTCAGTTTCTACTTTTTTCCCTGAAAAACCTTCCAAGTCTAGTTTGAGGCACTAAACGATCTCGTACGGGCCCAAAAATTGGAATTGGCAGCACTTTTTCTTAGCGTGTTCTTCTCTTTGAGACCTTTTTGACAGTGCAAACGGTTCGAAAAACGGAGTCCCGGATCAAAAGTTATGGCTTTCAAAAGTTGGCCGAATTTTGGAGAATTGCCAATTTTTGAATTAGGACTCAATTTTTGAATTTCAAATTGTAATTTTTGGTGCCAAACTGCCAAAACTCATATCTAGAATGTGTTTTTGGATTCAAACCAAAAAAGGCGCTATTTATGGGCTAGTTTCGGATTTTTAGGTAGCTTTTTGGGGAAAAGAGTTCGCATGTTGTGAAAAGGGGATTTTTTGTAATTTTTGTAATTTTTTGAAACTTCTATAGCTTGCATGTATCACAAAGCTCAAGGATTTTGGATCCTCTACATGTAAGATTTTAAATATTGAATAATAATAAAGTTAGCTAGTTGGGTGCATTATTTATGTGTCTCATGTTTGCTCCCTTGTCAGGTAGTATCAGAGCGGTTTTTCTTGAGCGTGTGGATAGATTGCCGATCGTGAGGTAGTTTGCACTAGGACCATGGTTGTGGGCTCAAGATCTTCAGGATGCCTCCAAGAGTGATGCTTGGTAAGCGTGGTGGTGCCATAGCTAGCAGAGCTAGCAGAAACGCTGGTGGGAGAGATCCATTGGTGGCCGAGGGTTTCAAAGCCCTCCAAAGACAAATTGATGCATTGCAGGAACAAATGAGAAGAGGGTTAAACCTAGGAAGGAGAGGAGAAAGCGAGGATGAAGAAGAGGTGGAAGATTTAGACATAGAAGAGATAGAAGAAGTGATTGATCAAGATCAAATGCAGTTAATAAGGGCCATTTCAAAGATCAGAAAGAGACCTAGAATAGAAGTCCCCAGTTATTCTGGAAGTCTGAACCCATAAGAGTTGATCGATTGGATCAATGAGCTAGAAGAGTATTTTGAGTATGAAGAAGTAGAGGACCCGGATCGGGTTAAGTTTGCAAAAATGAAGCTAAAGGGCCATGCCAATATTTGGTGGAAAGAGGTCCAGTTGGAAAGAAATCGAAGAGGAAAAGGAAATACCAGCAGTTGGGATCGCATGGTGGAGAAACTGAAGAAGCAATTCATACCAGTGGACTATGAGTTAGATTTACTGAAGAAATTGCATGGGTTGAAGCAAGGAAGTAGATTTGTGAAAGAATACATAGAATATTTTCACAAGATGATCATCAAAACAGGCCATGTAGAGGCCAACAAGGAGAAGGTAGCCTGTTATCTTAATGGGTTATGACCGAGCATTCAAGATGAGCTAAGCCTGGTCAGAATGACCACCATTGAGGATGCATACCAGTTTTCTTTGAAAGTTGAGGAGAAGCTGATCAAAGATTTGAAAGCAAGAAAAAAAGACAAGGAGGTCAAAGCAGAAGAGGTATTCGAAGATCTTCTAGGAGCCGAAATGAGGATGAAAGGAAAAATGAAGATGTGGGTACCAGTCGAGGCCAGAAGAATGATAACTTCTACCACCCTCATGATCAAAATAGTGGTGATCAAAGAGGTAGAGGATGAGGAAGATCTGGGCCAAGACCCAGAAGAGGTGGCTTCAGAGGAACTTGTTTCCATTGTGGTGAAGAAGGGCATCGAGCGTATGAATGTCCACAACACCAAGGATGGATAGATAGTAGGCCGGAAGGTCGTGGAAGGGTTGCACATGCAGATGAGGAGGCTCAATCTGAGCATTCAGATGATGCTGAAAGGGGAGAGGCCCTAGTGGTTAGAAGAGTGCTAGTGACTGAAGAGAAGAAGCCAAAACAGAGGAAGAATTTGTTCCACACAAGGTGCAAGTGTGAAGACAAATGTTGTGATGTCATTATTGACACTGGGAGCACTGATAATCTGGTGTCAGAAGAGATGGTTACGAAGTTGAAGCTTAAAAGGGAAAGGCACCCACATCCATATCGGATTGCCTGGTTGTAGAAAGACCACAAAGTCTTGGTCAATGAGCAGTGCCTAGTGAAGTTCAAGATTGGAAGCTATCGTGATGAGGTACTATGTGATATCATTCCCATGGATGCATGTCACTTGTTGTTGGGGAGGCCATGCCAATTTGATAGGCAAGTTGTACATGATGGCCATGCAAACCCTTATTCCCTGATGAAAGATGGAGTCCACCATAAGTTGAAACCCCTGAAGAAGGATGAAGAAAAGGTATGCGGTAGTGCTAGAATTTTTTTTGTCGATGGAAGGAAATTTTTAGAAGGCATGAAGCATGAGCGTATGTGTTATGCATTGATTCCTAGAATGGAGAAGGAAGAAAGTGAGAAGGTGTTAGTAGAAGTTTTTGGACTATTGGATGAGTTTCAGGAAATTATTTCTAATAATGTACCTAAGGGTTTACCACCAATGAGGAAGATCAGTCATCATATTGACATGATCCCTGGAGCTAGTTTTCCAAATAAGGCAGCTCATGGAATGACTCCCGCGGAAAATGAGGAGTTGAACAAACAAGTTCAGGAGTTGTTGAGAAAGGGTTTCATTTGAGAGAGTCTGAGCCCATGTGCAGTACCTGCAGCACTAGGACCAAAGAAGGATGGGGAGTGGAGGATGTGTACAGACTCCTAAACCATCAACAAGATAACTATCAAGTACAGATTTCCCCTACCAAGGATGGATGACCTGATGGATTGTTTGAGTGGAGCAGAGTACTTCACAAAGATTGATTTGAAGAGCGGATATCACCAGTTCTGGATTCATGAGGGAGATGAATGGAAGACTGCCTTCAAGACCAAAGAGGGCTTGTACAAGTGGTTAGTCATTCCCTTTGGGCTAACCAATGAACGAAGCACATTCATGCGACTCATGAACAAGGTATTGAAAGAGTTTCTGGGAAGTTTTGTTATTGTATATCTAGATGATATTTTGATTTTTAGTAAGACTTTGGATGAGCATTTAATGCATATTCATAGAGCTTTTGAGAAGTTGAGAGAAGATAAATTGTTGATTAATTTGAAGAAGTGTAGTTTTGTGAAGGAGTTAGTGTACTTGGGGTTTGTTTTCTTGACAAAAGGTCTCAAGATGGACCCAAAGAAGGTGAAGGCTATTGTAGAATGGCCTACCCCAAGAACTGCTACTAAGGTGAGATCTTTCCATGGTTTGGCCAATTTTTACAGAAATTTCATTAGAAACTTTAGTAGTATTTGTGCACCCCTGACTGAAACAATGAGAGGGGATAGAAAAGAGTTCAAGTGGAGCACTGGAGCAGTGAAGAGTTTTGATTTGTTGAAGTAGAAGGTGATAGAGCAACCAGTTTTAGCCCTCCCAGATTTCAATAAGGTGTTTCAAGTGGATTGTGATGCCAATGGTTGTGCCATTGGAATAGTGATGAGTCAAGAAGGTAAGCCCATTGCCTATTTTAGTGAAAATTTAACTGATGCAAAGAGAAAGTACTCTATATATGATCAGGAATTTTATGCAATAGTTCAAGCATTAAAGAAATGGAGACATTATTTGTTACTGAAGGAATTTGTTATGTTTACTAATCATCAAGCATTATAGTATCTAAATAGTTAAGGAAAATTAAATAAGAGGCATATGAAATGGGTAGAATTTTTTTAAAGTTATACCTTTGTTTTAAAGCATAGGAGTGAAGTCGAATAGGGTTGCAGATGCCTTAAGTAGGAGGCAAAAATTGTTGATAGAGATGGGTATGTGGAGGATCATGATGGGCCAAAAAGTGGCAATATGATGGGTATGTGGTTGACGAATTTTGTTTTACCCAAAATTGATGAAATGAAAAGGGTTTTTAAAGGAGATTCTTAGCTTTTCACCAATATAAATTATTCTTTACTTTGAATTTAATAAGTAATTATTATTCATTTTTTATTTGAATTATGACTAAAGTCTGATTGATAGGTTGATTGAAAAACATCTATAGCTTTCAAGCAGATATCACATTTTTGAATCAAAACATGCATCACATTCTATGCTTTGCATACTATAGGATTAAAAAAAAAATTTAATTTCATGAAGTTTTCACCAAGTTAAGGTGGTCAGACATTCTAGTTTTTATATTTTTAAAATGTTGTAATAAAAAATTCATAATTAATTATTTAATTGGAAAAAATTACAAAAAAATATGCATCACATCGGGGCATGAGTTCTCTACTTATATATAAAATCTTATAAAAAAATATTATAATTTTATTGTGGTTAGGGTGGTGCAGACACCTACTTCTTATTTTTTCCTGAAATTTAAGTACTCTGCATTGAAATTTCAAATTTTCACCAAATAGATTTTTCGTTTTTAAACAAACCTATTAGTTTAGAAAGTACATTCAATTTTCTACAAATTCTATTCTTACATATTTTTGAAATAATATAGATAACTTATTCAAATTTTTACATCAAGTTGCCTAACTTTAATTTTTCTAAAGTTTTTGCCACTTAAGGGCTTGTTTTTTCCATGATGATCCTGCACATATCCAAATGCAGATTGAAGTGGTTGGGTTCAATGAACTCAAGACATTGTACCCTAAAGATCCTAATTTTGTAGAAGCTTGGAAAGCTTGCAAGGACCCTGTCACAGTTGACAGGACGAAGTGGCTGGATTTCATAATCTAGGATGGCATGTTGTTTAAGGGAAGTCAATTGTGTATTCTGAGGAGTTCCATGAGGAAGAACCTGATAAAGGAGAAGCATAATGGAGGAATGGCAGGACATTTTGGTCAGGATAAGACCATTGCCATTATTAGTGAGCATTATTATTGGCCTCAGTTATCACACAATGTTAAGAAGTTAGTGCAGAGTTGCAAGGTATGTCAGATGGCTAAAGGAGAGCCAGAATACTGGGTTGTATCAGCCCTTACCTATACCAGAGAGGCCATGGGAGGATATAAGTATGGAATTTGTTCTTAGCTTTCCAAGGACAGAGAGGGAATGATTCAGTATTTGTGGTAGTTGACAGGTTTTCAAAAATGGAACATTTTGTCCCATGCCAGAAGACCCATGATGCAGTCCACGTCGTTGACTTTTTCTTCAGAGAGGTGGTGAGGCTACATGGTCTGCCAAAGAGTATAGTCTCAGATCATGACACAAATTTTTTTGGATACTTTTGGAGGACCTTGTGGAAGATGTTGAAAATAGAGAAGTTCAGTTCTGCACACCATCCATAGACTAATGGGCAAACTGAAGTTGTCAACAAAAGTCTGGGTAACCTATTGAGAATCTTGATAGGAGATAAACCCAAGGGATGGGACTTGATCTTACCCCAGGCAGAATTTTCTTACAAAAATTTTGTCAGCAGAAGCACTGGTAGATCACCATTCCAGATTGTGTATGCAGGCAGTCCTAGGATCGCTCCAGAATTGAGGAAGATGCACCAAGAGAAGAAGAAAAGTGTCAAAGTCGAAGACTTTGCAGAGAACATCAAGAATATACATGAGAAGGTAAGAGAACATATTAACAAGATGAATATGCAGTATAAGGCTAAGGAAGATCAAAAGAGGAGGTATAAGGAGTTTTAGATTGGTGACGAAGTGATGATCCACTTGAGGAAAGAAAGGTTTCCAGTGGGAACCTATAAAAAATTGAAGATGAAGAAGTTTGATCCCTGTAAAATTTTGAAGAGGCATGAATCAGGGAATGCATATGAGGTAGAGTTGCTAGATGGAGTCAACATTTCCCCTATGTTCAATATTTCAGATTTGATAGAGTATCATGAAGGTGGCGTAAAGGAAGTACCAACAATGGAACAGTGTGGCATTCCAGCACCTACTTCAAAGAATGAGGAGATTGAGGAAATCTTAGATAGCTGTGTGGGAAGGAGTACCAGAAATAGGCAATATGAATAATATCTGGTGAAGTGGAGAGGAGGGCCTATGGAAGATTCATCCTAGTTGTCTAAGGTAGAGGTTGACCATTTGGGTTTTCCTCAACCATCTGAGACATGGCAGGGTCACTTCTCAAATTACCCTGGGTGTCTAATGTAGGAGGATCCAGTGGTGTGAGGGAAATCTTGCATCACCCAAAAATATGCTTTCCATTTATGTTCCTTTTTTTTCTTTTTGTAGATGTTTTTGCATTTTTGGATACCCTTTTCGTCAAATAAGAGTTCCCAACTTTTAGAACTGCTTTTCTACTTTTTCTACTCAACTACTATTTTTAGTAGATGTGAATTTAAAGGTGTGGGAAGAAAGAAATTTTGGAAAGGTTCAAAATAGAAAAATAAGCACTTTGGCAAAATAATTAGGTTAAGATCATTCACAGTTTGAAAGTTATTCAAGTTTTAGTTTCTGGTTTTTGCCCTAAAAAGCCTTCTAAGTCCAGTTTGAGGCACTAAATACTCCTGTACAGGACCAAAAATTGTCAAAAATAATCATGCTAGTTCTTAGCATGTTCTTCACTCCAAGACCTTTCCGACAGTGCAAACGGTTTGAAAAACGGAGTCCTGAATCAAAAGTTATGGCTTCCGAAAGTTGGCCGATTTTTGGAAAATTGCCAATTTTTGAATTAGGACTCAATTTTTGAATTTCAAATTGTAATTTTTGGTGCCAAACCGACAAAACTCATAGATGGAATGTGTTTTTGGCTTCAAACCAAAAAAGGGGCTATTTATGGGCTAGTTTCTAATTTTCAGGTAGATTTTTGGGGAAAACAGTTCGCATGCTGCGAAAAGGGGATTTTCTATAATTTCTGTAATTTTCTGAAACTTTTGTAGCTTGCATGTATCACAGAGCTCGAAGATTTGGGATCCTCTGCATGTAATATTTTCATTATTGAATAATAATAAAGTTTGCTAGTGTGCATTATTTATGTGTCTCGAGTTTGCTCCCTCATCATATATTGTGTCTTTTTTGGCCTCCATTCAGTGTGGCCAGCAAAGGTAGGTGGCAGATTTTGTTTTGATTTTTATATTAAAAACATTTGTTACATAAGTAAAGAAGGCCAGTGAAATAGGATCAACATTAATTGTTGTATGGTTTCTGTGTAGTGACAATAGGTATAAGCAGTAGTTTCCTTTTCAAGCAGTCACAAAGATAGCAAATGATTGCACAATGTTTGAAAGGGTATTTCCCTATGGCTATATTGATTTGTTTCTTAGAGTGTCCTACTAAGGAAAAATTTATATTGTTTCAATTTTCGATAACACATTGTTGGGTGTCATTCTCTAGGTTTAGCTTGTTCCTCAAGATAGCTATCAACAATGGGGAAAGCATACATTAAATACACATTCCTAGTTGTTATTTCTTCAGCCTCAGAAAAGTAGTTGTTAGAGTGATGGACTATATACTAAGTTTCATAAAAAAAACTTAATAGGCACTTCTGTATAGATCGTTAGAGGCTATTTTTTGTGTTTGCAGGCAACAATGTTTACAAAAGAAAATTGAAAGTCTCATCTGTGATAATTTTTTCCAACCCTTTTTTGGGATAACAAGGTACTGGTTTGCATGGGGTCTGTTAATGTCAATTTTTTTTTCGACTTCTTTCTTTGACCTCCATTTTCTAGCTATTTTTTGCAATAGAATAAAATTCTTAACATAATCCAATTTTCTTTTGCGGTTTGTTGCTCGCTAGCCTAGGTTATTTCTATCCATTAGATTGCCAAGCACAAATTTTTTTGTCCTTTTGTGCAGTGAAAAATATGTATGTATATATTTATACATATGTATGTATATATATGTATGTAAATGTATAGAAATACTTACATAAATGTATTCACCAACACCCTATCAAAAATTGAAACAATATAGCCTCTTGAGCACCACCCTATCAGGAAAAATGCCTTTTGGAAAATGACATTAACTCTATAATATTAGCTATTTTATTATGCATTGCAAATGAAAGTATATAGCCAAAGCTAGAGAACAACAATTAGTATTGGGATATGGGAAACATTGATTGGAATTTTCATCAGCCTTCGTGGCTCTAGGTCTTCGACACCGTGTAGTAGGTGTTGTATTGTTTTTTCTTTTTTAAATTAAAAAAGCATTTGGTTTGATGGTAGAGGAGGCCAGTGAAATGGCATCAACATTAATCATTGTATGGTTTCTATGTAGTGCTAATGGTGCAATTATCATCTACGTTTAAATTCCTTAAAGAATAAAGCGAATGGTTGTGCAATTTTCAATAATGTATTGTGCATATATATATATATATATATACACATATATATATACATATATATATACATGTATATACACATATATATATGTATATATAGATACATACACACACACACACACATATATATATATATGTATATATAGATACATATACACACACACACACAAATATATACATATATATATATGCATATATATAGATATACATATATATATACATATATATATATATATGTATATATAGATACATATATATGTACACACACACACATATATATACATACATATATACACACACACACATACATATATATATACATATATATATATACACATAAATATATACATATATATATACACACATAAATATATACATATATATATATATATACACATAAATATATAGATAGATATATAAGAATTATCACAACGCACACCTTTTGCAACCATCAACGCATGCAAAGAACACAAGATAACCTCCCACCACCTTCACAAAATTTCCACAGTTGTGGAGGGTTGTGATAGTTATGTGTTCATTTTAGCAAGTCATGGAGAAAGAACAAAGGGAAGAGAAACCAAGTGGGAAGAGGTATCATTGAAGGAAGTGGGAAGAGGTGAATATTGGAAAAATCGTTCGTGGAGTATTTCTAAAACAATTTATGTTATTTTCAAAAGGGATTGTTGATTGTTGCTCTATAGCTTACTATAAATTGTTTGGTGGAAGGAAATACTCTTTCTTTATTGTGTTTCATGTGTTTAGTAACCTCCACCCACCTTCACAAAAGTTGCACATAACCCATTAATATATATATATATATACACACATAGTATTTGTATTATATATATATGTATGTATATATACATATATGTGTATATGTATATATGTATAGCCTAAATAGTGTTAGCAATATAATTCCCTTGTAGACATGGCTACAAAGTTGAAGGAGCAAATAGAATTCCATACCCAAAAAATTGTAGTGTGAAGGCCATGTGAAGACATACTATTTTTTCTTTAACAAAGCCTGATTGAAAATTGAAACAATTTGGGCTTGCCAACATCTTTTTTGTTTTTTGCGTTTCCTATCTTGAATTCACGTGTTTATGCGGGTATTTTCATCTGGTTGGCTCTTGGAACCAATATTGTTTCATTGTGTCGATTGTTGTTCAAAAGACTATATAGTTTCATGGGTTTTGGTAGGTCGGTGACTATTGGCTATATTGTTTCATTTATGGCTTCCATTTTCTGTGAATGGCTGCAAAATAGTGAATCTGGTATCTTTTTGGTGAATCTTGATATCAATATTTATTCTATTGTGTGGGTTCTGGTATGCGAGCATGATTGTTAGTAATATTGTTTTGTTTATGGTTTCATTTATATGCACATTAGCATCTATATTAAGTATAGTATAAAGAAAGACCTATCTTTCATCTCACACTTTATATACAATTCGATAAACAACAACTACGATCACAAGTATTGCAAACACACACAAACCATACAACAACTAATCTCGAAACTAGCCAGCATTTAATAGACCAAACAACCACATAGCATTTTCCCTCAGTTGACTAGCTGAGCAGGCTACGAATTTAAAGATTTTGTTGCCTATAATAATTCCTTACTTCGGACTACACAATATATTATAGCCAACAAGAGGTTGTAATTCCTAGCCTTCTCGTTTAGGCAAATGAGGGAAAATGCAGTCTAGATGTTTGTTCTCTTTATAATTATGATCAATCCAATTGCATATCGAGGAAAAAAATATGGTATACACATCTATTTAGATATAGCAGTCTCTACATAAATAAATATTTACATCTATACATATAGATATTTATATATCTAACTATATGTGTGTCCTCTTGATTGACCCTTAAGGTGTTTATTCTAGGATTTTATGGGAAAATTTTTCCCTATCAACACCTTGTTATCCTATTCAAGCACCATATGAAGCATCGCTGCAACTTATTTTAATAAGAATTATATATTAAAGAAGACATTAATTAAAATGGGAGACAAAGCATTCAAATTTATTGTTTTGAGAAGATAGTTATTTAGCTCGAAAGAGATTTGTTATTTCTTTCATTCTTGAAAAGGAATTCTTATATAACAATAGGATTTTTATTGAACATTTCAAAGAACATTAGCTGCCACATACATGTGTTCAACACCTTTTTGAACCTATTGAAGGGACAATCCAAATAATTTTTCCAGGACTACAAAAATGAAAACAAAACAACCTAGCTAGCAAGCTCAAAAAACAAAAATTCATGCAAGGATTCCAACCAAAGTACACACAATAAAACCAACACCTAATAATATAGAGGACACCATTCAACGTAGACTGTATAAGAATGATTATTTCATTGGATTGACACCATAATGACTAAACAAAAACCATAAACCAAACAATATTGGCTTCAAAGTTAAAAATCCAAGCAAAAAAAAAATATTGTAGCAGCTCTTCCCACTTGCTTCAAGTACACCTCTTCCCGTCAACTTTTTTGCACAAAAATAGGAAAAATATTATCACGAGTGACACTTTTCTTTTGCATTTCAACCATCCACCCATGCAAAAAACAAAAATAACCTCCACCCACCTTTCGTAGAAGATGCATAAAGCCTAATCAATCTTTCACCTCATAGAAGCTTACCCTCAACACTCATAGCTCCCATATCAAGTATAGCAATAGAACGAAACCAAACAATTCCTTATTGAAAATTTCCCAAACACTCATTTTGTTTTCCAAAGCATTTAACAAAAACTGTTATTACAACCATCACTAGTACATGCAAAGCATACAACAATTAATGTTGATGTGAACCAGCATTTAATTTTTGTAGCCTTCTCTATCCACGTGACCTAAAAAATGCCACCCTATCCCCAAAGTAGCCAACAACTGCCTCTTCCACCTTTTCATAGCCATCAGAAGGCCAAAAATTCAGGAAGATGATGAAAATTCCAGCCAAAGTTATAACCCATCCGCCACCTTTCCCCAGACCACAGGAAGTTTGGAAAACAGGGAGGTTGATGAAAATTTTGAGCAAAGTTGACACAAATAGCCATATATATATATATATATATATATATATGTACATACTACACATACTATACATATACATATATATATATATACATAAGTATATATACATATACACATATATACATGTATGTATGTACATATATATACATATATATATATATAATATAGATATATATATATACATACACATATATATATATACATATATACACTACAAAATACCAAATGTTATGAACATTATATATACATGTAAATATACATGCACATATATACATATATACATACAAATCTACATATACATATATATGTATACACATAAGCTATATATGGACCACCCTTTTGCACGAAAGGTTTTGCATAGGTCTATAACAATGATTTTCAACATTCTATGACAACGGTTGCAATGGAGTAAAATAGTTAATGTTATGCAATTCATGTCGTTGATGTCCACCTTAGGCTATATTGTCTCATTTGTGGCTTCCATTTATTGTCTACGGCTGCAACACAACAAAATAGTCAATGTTTTGGATGTTATATATACATATACATATACATACATATATATACACATATCTATACATATATATATGCATATATATAGATACATATACATATATACATATATATATATATGCATATATATACATATATATATATATATATGTATGTATGTATTTATATGTATATATATACATATAAATACATACATATTTGTATACACACACACACACACATATATATATGTATATATATGTATACATACACACACACACACACACATATATATATACACATACATATAAATATATATCAAAGCACAAAAAAACTACACAACAACAAACTAAGCCAAAAAAAACAACCCCGGCTAGCCATCAACAATTGACAATTGTGGGTTTTGGAATAAGGGTGATTGTTGTCTATATTGTTCTATTTATGGCTTCGGTTATGTGTGAATGGTTGAAAAATAGTTAATCTTGTGTGTTTTTGGTGAATCTTCAAATCAAGATTTCTTCTATTTTGTGGGTTTTGGCATTTGCATGACTATTGGCAATATTGTTTCATTTATGGCTTTCATTTTGTGTCAATGGTTGCAAATAGTTAATATGTTGTGTTTTTGGTGAATCTTCACATCTAGGTTACCATTGAAACTAATATTGATTCATTTAGGGTTCACCTTTTTCCTGGTGAAGGTTTTGAGTCATTCTATTACTGGGAGCTTTCTGTGTTTTGTGGGTTTTCCATGTGAGCCACTGTTGGAAGCCATTCTTTTGTGTGTGATAGTTGCAACCCAATGAAATAGTTAATGTTATATAGGTTGCATTGTTTTAGGGTATATTGTTGCCTTTTTGATAGGGTTCTCTTGAAAAGAGAGTATATAGTTTATCTGCAGCAATATTGTTTGATTTATGGTTCGACTTTTGCGCAGATGTTTTTTGTATGAATTTGTCACTGTAATTTTTAGTGTTTTGCACGTTTGGCCATTTGGGTGACTGTTGATAACAATATTGTTTCATTTACATCTTCTTTTTTTTGGAGATGGTTGGAATGCAATAAAATAGTTAATGTTATGTAGTTCATGTTGCTTTGCATAAGACATTGTTCATTGTTGTCATTTTCCTTCAGCTATATTGTTTCATTTATGGCTTTCATTTACCACAACAAACCTTCTATTTTTCTTCCTCATTCCAATCAGGCTATGCATACATGCATATGTTTGTGAAACAAATGTCTATGAAATTATCTAAAACATATTGTTGGGTGTAATTATTTGGGTTTATGTTATTGTTCAAGGTAGTTGTGAGTGAGGATGGAAAGCTTCTATGAAGGTGAAAGTGTGTTCATCAGTTGTGGAATCTATGTGAAGGTGGTTGGATGTTATCTTGTGTTTTTAATGCAATAAAATAGTTAATGTTATGTGGTTCATGTTGCTTTGCATAAGGCATTGTTCACTATTGTTGTTTGCCTTATGCTATATTGTTTGACTTATGGCTTCCATTTACCACAACAACCCTTATCTTGTTCTTCCTCATTCTAGTCAACCTATGTATACATACGTATGTTTGTGAAATGAATGTCTATGCAATTAGTGAAAACATATTGTTGGGTGTCATTCTCTAGGTTTATGGTGTTGTTGAAGGTAGTTGTGAGTGATGATGGAAAAATTATGTGAAGATGCAAGTGCGTTCATCAGCTTCGGAATCTATGTGAAGGTGGTTGGATGTTATCTTGTGTTTTTTTCATGCATTGATGGTTGCAAAAGGTACAAACATGAATCTATTTGAAATCAGATATAGACAATATTCATTTTTTATGCTTAATATGCTTTTTCTTTTCATAGGTTAATGAAAATTTCTATTTGATCTATGGTTCCTATCCAGTGGAAATGGTGCATAACAACAACAATTTTATTCTATTCCAAACATATCCACAAAACGGTTGCCATAAACAAAAACTCACAAAGATTCACAGAAATAATCCCAAGTTAAAATATACTCATTTTTCAAGACAACCCTATGAAAAAATTAAAACAATATAGCCTTCTCAAGAACACATTCTCGCAAACTAACAATTACAAACCATATACATAAATATAATCAACAACAAGAAATTGAAATATATATAAATATATGTATATATATGTACACATATATACGTATATATACACACACATATATTAATATTAAAATACACTGAATATAGCCTAAAGCAGAGAACAATAATTAATAATACCTAATATAACCAAACATAGAATCAAGAACAATAATTATTTATTCTATTCCAACCATAACCAAAAAACCAAAGACATAAATCAAACAACATTGGTTTCAACAATGACCCAGATGGAGAAAGCCACAATATAGCCTAAGCCATACAATAACAATCGAAAAAAAAATGCGTAAACTCAACAATTTTATCCTATTGCAAACATGCCCACAAAACACAAACATTAAAGAGAAACCCATCGAAAGCTGACCCATATAATCCGTCCATAAATGAAACATAATTTGTTTTAACAAATATTTTTCTCTTCTATGAACAACACTTAATTGAAAACTAGAACAATATAGCCTTTTGAACATAACCTGGACAAAAATGAGACAATATAGGCTGAGCTAGACAGTAACTGTAGACATCCAAATTTGACCACTTCCATATGGTTAAAGTCGTTTCCTTATTCATCCCTTTACACGTCTACTTTTTTGGTATTAATTAAATCATTCATTTAATTAATATTTCATCATTTGCATAAGGTTCCTAAAGCATTTAATTTAATAATTAAATACTTTTACCTTCTTTCCTCTCTAAATTAAATAAATATACCACTTCATTTAATTTAGTCATGTAAACCTCTTTGAATTTAAGCCAATTTTTAATTCTTCTTTTTCTCTCTCACTGTCACATCCTCCAACTTTTGCAAGTTGGTCTCTAATTCCTCTTAGCCATATAACCCTCTTCTAATCATAATTAATTTAAAATTAATTTATTGTTAGGATGTGTGACATCCTCCAACATTTTCCACTTGCTTCTAATCTTTAGTTAATTATCTCAATCATGTGTTTGCACAACCTTAATCAAGGTCATTAGCCACATTTAGCATGTCTTTTTGGTCAACCTTTTCATTTTCCTTTCTTGGTATTGACCCTCTTTCCCATGTGAATTTAAAATTCACATTTATTCCTCCTAGAATCTCCTCTTCCCATGCATCTTCTAGAATCTTTTGACTTGTCACATCAAGTCACATGTGGATAAACACTTCCTTTTTTGGAATTTTGTCTTGTCCATGAGATTCTTGCAAGTATATGTGAATTTTTAATTCACATTTATTTCTCCAACTACTTTCCCTTTTCCCATGGAAATTTTTGAGGAATTCTAAAATTCCTCAAAAGTCACTTTCATTCCCACTTGGGGACAAGAAGTTCTTTTTTGAGGAAATCTTCTCATTCCCCAAGGTACTTGCAAAGTACTTGTCCTTCTTCCACCTCATGTGCCCTCTTTCCACCTCATTCACACATCACCTTCCCTAAGCCACCTCACATTCCACATGTCAAGATGTGAGGGCTTTTGAGTCCTCAACTCACCATAGCCATTCATCTTGACCTTGTTGGATGAATCTCAACCATTGAATTCTCTAGAGAATTCAACTTCCTCTATAAATACCCCCTCTTTTCTCTCATTTAGTTGGTTGATCATTGTGCTAACCAAACTCTTTCAAAATTTTCATTTGAGTCATACTTAGCTAAAAACTTGCATTCTTTGCATCCGTCATACCATTTTCATTCATTTATCATCCATCTTGCATCTCATATCAACATCTTTTGTCATCCAAGGAGCATACACAAAATCAACCATCAAGGGCCAACCAAAGAATCCATTCAAGACAAGGTATAATTAGCTTCTCTTGTTATCATATTTTGTTTTGAATCTAACTAGGCTAATCTTGAGGTGTTAGGCATTTTTATTGTTTCTTGCACATTCCTTGTTGTTGCTCATTTCTGGAACAGTATTTTCACCTAGTCACAGTAACAATTGACAAAAACTGCATATAAAGGTCAAGAATTTTTCCTCATTTCCAACATATCCACTAAATGCAAGTCATGAAGAGAGACCCATGGAAAATATATATATATATATGTATGTATAGATATATACATATATATATACCCATATATTTTAATGTAAAAATATACCCAATATAGCCTAAGGCAGAGAGCAATAATCAATAATACCTAATGTAACCAAACATAGAATCAAAAACATTACTTATTTTAGTTTGTTCCAACCATAACCAAAAAATTAAAGCCATAAATCAAACAACATTACTTTCAACAGCCACCCACATGTAGAAAGCCACAATATAGCCTGAGGTATACAATAAAAATCGACAAACACTCCATAACCTCAACAATTTTAATATGTTGCACACATACCCACAAAATGTAAACATTGAAAAAAAACCCTTCAAAAATTGACACTAATAAACCCATAGAAAAAACACTCCTTTCTCAACACAACCTCCTCGAAAATTGAAACAATACACCCTTTTCAACAACACCTTCTCCAAAATGAAACAATATAGCTTAAGCAACAGAACTATAATCGACATTGCACAATGGAAGCTAACACAAAGCAGATAGGATTGATTATTTTATTCCATTACAAACATATGCACAAACTGAAAGCCACAAACTAAACAATATTGGTTTAAAGACCGACCCAGATGAAGAAACCCACAAAACACAAAAAATGATAGATAGGAACCCATGCAAAACCATAAACACAAAATGCAAACCTTAAACCAAGCAATGCTCATTTTCAAAAACATTAGTCTTTTCTCAACAACCCCTTATCAAAATTAGAAGCAATCAATAGTATCTTATGGAAAATCTAATGAAGCAATATGGCAAATGGTTTTTTCCATATGCACCTCTTGTTGCTTGTTTCAAACAAACCTCTTTCTGCTAGCTTTCTCCAGGCTACCTTGTTTCTCCAAGCCTATAAAACATATATAATGGAAACCATAAACACAAACCCCCAATAAATCACAGTATCAAATCCATGCAAAACCATGCACATAAAACGTCAACCATAAATCAGATAAGGTATTTGAAACAATCAACAGTACCTTATGGAAAATCAAGCAATATAGTCTAGCACATACCGCAACCCACAAATTAAACAATATTGCCAAGGGTTTCTTCAACATGCACCTCTTCCCACTTGCTTCAAACACACATCTTCTCGCCAACTTTCCTACACAAAAATGGGAAAAATATTATCACAGGAGACACTTTTTCCTCTTCATTTCCAACCATTCGCCCTTGCAAAAAACACAAAATAACCTCCACCCACCTTCATAGAAGTTGCACAAAGTTTAATCCAACTTTCACCCTCACAAAAGCTTACCCTCGTCACCCATGGCTCTCATATTAGCTATAGCAATAGAAAGACACCAAACAATTCCTTATTGAAAATTTCCCAAGCATTTGTTTTGTTCCCGGAGACATTAAATGACAATTGTTATTACAACGATCCCCAGTACGCACAAAGCATACAACAATTAATGTTGATGCGAACCAACGTTTAATTTCCACAGCCTTCTCTATCCACGTGGCTTCACAAATGCCACCCTATTCCCAAAGCAGCCAACAACCACCTCTGCCACCTTTTCATGGCCATGGAAAGGCCAAAAATCCGTGAGGCTAACAAAAATTCCAACCAAAGTTATAACCCACCCACCACCTTTTTCCCGATCGCCGAAAGGCTGAAAAATAGTGAGCCTAACAAAAATTCTAAGCAAAGTTGACACAAATATCCTATCGGCTTAATAGATTATGCTATTATATTTTATTATATAATATTATATAATAATAATATAATATTATATATTATATTATATAATAACATATATATATTATAATATAATATATTGTATTGTATTAATATATAATATCATATTATATTATACTAGCAATTACACCTTGGTGTGCAATGGGTATGCTGAAGAGGTGTGGAAGGTCAATTAGGTAAAATTTTGGGTTATTTTTCTGCATACATTTGTGTAGTACATGAGGTGAATTGATCTAAGTCATTTAGCAAACGATTTTTTTTATGAGAAAATGATCTTAATGAATTAGTGGTAGCTTTAAATCAACTATGCATCCATTAACAAGGATTCAAACATGAGTGAAATAAAACCTCTAAAATAATTAGGCTCCATTACCAAAAAATGAAATATGGGTTCTTGTGAACCACTATTCATGAAAGACATGTCACATAAATTGCATATGATGGCATGTGGGATTCACTTTCTGAGATAGATCAA
This sequence comes from Sequoia sempervirens, assembly GCA_007258455.2. Classification (NCBI taxonomy): domain Eukaryota; kingdom Viridiplantae; phylum Streptophyta; class Pinopsida; order Cupressales; family Cupressaceae; genus Sequoia; species Sequoia sempervirens. Next base: position 21,259,978 of record VDFB02000002.1, on the reverse strand, counting down.
GTTGACATAATAGTTAACAACTTAGTAGTGATGACTAGTTTCTGAGATAAATCTTTTCGAACACCTTTTTTTTCAGTGATGACCATATGAAAAGAATATGATGGCATGCAGGATTCACTTCCTTTGCAAGATTTCATGGCTTTACAGAGAGGTATTATAAAAGCCATGAAGTCTTGCCCTTCTTTGACAAGTAGAAAAAGGCTTTTCTAGTCCAACACAAACTTGATGATAGCCTATTTGATAGCTCATTTATGAAAGGAGAAAATTATTCTACAATAGTTGATGCCCCCACTTCATTAAAATAAGGGTTTCCATGGGCAGCACCGATTGTGTCCAACAAAGAGGCTAGAGAGCTACGACAGATAATGTATAAACTATTATTGGGAGCTTTATTGGATAGCTACTTGCAAAAGTCCAAAATAATAAGAGAAATATAGTAGTGAATATGATTTGGAAAACAATCATCATTGGATGACATAAACAGCTTACATTCTTCTACACACCTAGAATTTCTATCTAAGGGGGAAGGCAGTAGCATCAATAAAGCCTGGGTAGCTCCTGCAAGTTGAAAGACCTGCATATGATCTGAAGGAGGTATTGGCTTTGCAGTCATGTTCAAGAAATATTTTACTCAGTCCTAGACCATATCTTGTAGCACATTTGGTCTATCACTTTTTCCACATAGCAACCAGATAATGCTCACTAAATCATTAACAAGACTCTGGGAAAGTGGAAGTGAATGCTTCTCATTTGACCAAACAAATGAAGTATTGCATCATCGGTAACATCATAGTCTGCCAAAGTGTGATCTTGTTGCAATTGCTTTCCACAGTAGATGAGACATTGTTCACCTGTGGGTAACCCAATTCTCGACAAGATTATCCGATGAATAGAGTGAACTATATCACTCAAGCTACCATGGAGGACTATAGTGTGTGCATCTAGAATGGTCCTAACAAAGAACTGTAACTTTTATTATGAGGAACTAACATCACAATCCATCTCTTTTACTAAGGAAACATTGTTTGAGGACTCATTTAAGTCAAAACAATCTTGGGAACTTGAGTAACTTGAAGTTCCAGCATAGAGACCATTTGTATGGCCAACATTAGAAACTTCTAGGGTCTTAGTTAAACATTTGGTCAATGAGTTTTTTGTATCTTCATCATTCTCTTTCTCCTTCACAAGCATATCAATGTATTTTTCATCATATTCAAATTCCCTTGTGTCTACACATCCTTCCAACTATAATATCTGAAAAAATCCCTCCTTCCATGATGCTTTGATGGATTTCCATACCCTATTCCATAGCTCTCATTAAATGCACATCCTTGTAACATAATTGGCATCCTTGATGAACACATCAGATGTTTGTGCATGATAACATATCTGAAATTCATGTATGAAAGACTTATGACACCCCATTTAATATGGCTTAATTTATGGTTATAGTGACAAATATATAACAAACACAAATTGCAAAAATACAAAATATTGCAACAAAAATTATAGAGATACAATATATGTATTCATGTTAGAGAGATTGGTAGGGTTGTTGAGTAGCATATTGGTTGAGATCACTGATGTGTGATCTAGATCTTCAAAAAAAGTACTTCCAAAATCAATCAACTGCATTGCAGAAATAGGATTAAGTCTAAAATTATATAGTCCAAAATAGAGGGAAAGATTATGTCACCATATAAACCTCAATTTTATTTCCAAGCACCACAAATGGAAATTTTTCTAGATCAAATGGGCTTTCCTATCAAAAAAAATCAATGGAAGGCCACAGACAGTAGTAACAAAATTCAATAAAACCTCAAAATGAACAACAAAGTTAAATTATTAGATAATTTAGTCAAATTACCTGAATTAAAAATTCCTTGTGCCAATTGTTAAGGTTATCTTAATGATTTCATAACATTAGCGTCATATACAAGAACACAATAATCAACACCATGATAAAAGGCAACACCAAGGCTCTGAAATCTCTCCTAGCTAGTAGTATCCCATATTTACCTTGAAAGAATGTTTATACAAAAACAAGGAAGATTAGTTTGTATAAGATATATTCAAAGCTCAGCCAAAGAAAATAAAATCCTTAGACAAGATAAAAACCTACTATCTAAAGGTCGCTAGTTAATTGAATCCCAGTTCATCAAGCAAACACATTCATGAATGGTAAATTGTTATTCTGCAACTGCTAGTGTTAATGATGAGAATTGATGAAAGGACATTCCTTGAGTAGAGAATTCCATGGGAGTTTCTCCATCTTCCTCATCAGTCAACAACTCCATAGTGTCATCTTTGGTTATGGAAGATGAAATTTTACTTACATCATTAGATGTTCAGAAATTCCACTTCAAAAACCTCTCTCTGAGGCATTGTGTCAAATAGTTTACTTTCCTTTTCTATGCTTCCAAATTTTGCATACATGTCTACCAGAGCATTTCCAACTATAATATCTGAAAAAAATCCTAAAGCTTTGATGGTTGTCCATACCCTGTTCCAAAGCTCCCATTTTGGCACAGATAGGGAGGATATAGGTGAAGGTTGTGGAATTTGGATGTACACCTACCAATTACATTTTCTTTGAAAGTTTCTAAAGCCTTTTCAACAAATCCATTTTGTACATATCCTACAATCATTACCTCTCTCTCCCTCGACAATGTTGCACAAAAGTAAATGATAAAGTGACATAAATAGCAAAAATCAAATGGTGCAGATGGTTTTAATGTCTTGCATCCCATCTCTTGAATGTCTATACCGTTGATTTGAAAATCACTCGAGATTTGGTCAATGAGTGTACTGTTGACGGTAAAAATGGCACAACAATAGTTAAACAGAATACTGCTATTTTGTTTCTCTTGAAAGAGAAAGATGATCACATGGATATCTCAGCTCCCAAGGTCTTTGTAGTTGGTTCTCAACTGTGCTAATGTTGCTCAATTGGTCAATGTAATAGTAATATTCAAGGGGCCTACTGGTGTTGAGCTTCTGGATTGTTCTAAGATCAAGCATGAAATAAAACCTAATTTAATTGGGGTTTTTAAAGAAACAACAAAAGATAGATCAGATTTTTGAAACATAAAAGAACAATAATTCATCCAACCTTAACCAGACTTGTTAGCTTCAAGGAATTGTAAAATAAAACTAAAGAACAATATTAACTTGTAATTATCACACAGTTGCATTCATTCTCAGTGCTGATTTCTACAACATAGTTATAGTTACCATTTAAAATAAAACACCAAAATAACATTCCATTCCTTGAAGGCTTCACAAATCAAATGATTAACTTAAGAAAAACACCATTCTGAAACACAATCTAATGTAGATTAAACTCTGATTACTTCTACTGTTAGTAAGATAGATAAGCAATATTTACAAAGTTGGCACAATCACCAGTGTACAGAGAATCTGTGACTCCAAATTGTTTCCATTTACACTAAGAGAACTTGGAAAATACATTACAGTCTATACTGAACCTAACTGCTAAACAAGAAGACAAAACAACTCTCATTACTAAGAATCAGGATGCAACTCTATCTCCTTATGTTAACTAAATCCTAGATTTTCTTCTAACTATCTATTCTAACATTGTATCTTCTCCTTTTCTTCCTTCATTTTCTCTACCTCTAACTGTCTAACCTTTACAAAGAGGCCAGAATGGCCTATATATAGAATGTTAAAAGGAATGCGTTGGCTACTATTTTAGGGTTTTTACAAAATATCCACTGACTGCAGGAGGGTCGTCCCTCAATTTTTTTTTGAAGAGAATCAATGTTGCATTCAATGTGAAGCCCTGTTGTCCATGTTGATGATGGTTTGACCTTAGGAGAGGCCTTTAGATCTTTTGTAGCTATAGCATTAACTCATCTATCTGCGTGTCCATACTTGAACTCTTTCTAAAATCTATCTTGAATGCTCCAAAGCATTTTTCCATTAATACCAATTTTCCCCTTTTCCAATAGACCTCACAGCTGTCCTCCATGACTTGCGGTTGCTTCTTTCCTTCGGCCTTCTTCAAGATCTAGACTTCTCTGCATGCTGACCATCTTTTGGAAGCATCAACAGGCCTCCATATAGATTTGAATATTTCACCTGAGCCAATCCATTGCCTTTGGATCTCAGAAAGAATCCATGTCGTTTACATCCTATTAGTATTCTCCAGAGGAGTGGTCAGTTGGTTGATAGGTCATTCATTTAGCTTCATCCAATTGGAGGAACATAGGCCACATAGGATTCCCGGGCAGTCACAAGTGGTCCACATTGAATCACATGTCGATGAGACACTCATCATGTCTCCCCGATGAGATTATGTCACTTTTATCAACTATCGGCATAGCATAAGACAATTGGCAAGACCTTTCGGTGAGTTGCAGAAGTCATGTCGATACCACAAGAACCATTGGCAAGACAATTGCTAGTCAGTGGGAGATCTCAGTGAACTTATTCCATTCTTCTTGAGCTTATTTCCTTTCTATGAGACCCTTTCGGGTCGGCGAGACATCACAGTGATGTTATCTCTTTTTGGCTCAGAGCTCCTATTAGCGAGAGTCCATCCTATCGATGAGACTTCATACCGATCTCCTCTTTTCTCGATGAGCTCAAACTCCTTCTACCTCAGGAAGACTCCGTTATGTCAGCGAGACCTCTTGGCGATGTCTTCCTTTTTCTCCCCGAGCTTAAGGTTCTTCCACTTCAGGGAGACTTCTTCATTTCAGGGCAACCTTACCTCAAACTCACGAGCTATCGCCGAGAGTTCCTTCATTCGGAAAGACCTTTCATCGACTGAAGCTTCCTTTCACCGAGCTAAGAGCACTTCGGGGAAACATCACTCTATTGCTAAGACCTCACACCGAATCCAAAATGTTACACCAAGGGCACAATCCCCTCGGCGAGACCATCGCCTGTTGATATGACCTCATAGCATAGCCCCTTCATCCATTTGGAGTCTCCCCGACTTCTTCTTGTCCTCCTCGAGCTCCGGCCTTTTGTTTCAGCGTGACCTTTCCCCTTCAGCGAGACCTTTCGCAAAAGGCTATACCTATCGGTGAGATCCTATACCAAAGTTCCCCCACTTCGCTGAGAGCTCATTTGAGTTTGAGAGAGCTTGTTTGATCGGCAAGACTTCTTGCCAACACCACACCCTTGTCACCAAGACTTAACCCCTTTCAACAAGACATTATGCCGAATTTAGAATCTTTTGGAAAGGGCTCCTTCGGTCGGTGAGACACATAAAGACTCTCGGTGATAGAAGTTTGGGCGACTGATGAGCCTCTTTTGGATAGAACACACAGCCAGTCGGCAAGACAACTGCAGGGTCTTGTCAACTTTCTCCTTAGAGGAAATTTATGATCAGCTAGATTGAGGAATGCTTTCCAACTGAGTTCCCTCAAAAAATACCATCATGTGTGTGATTTAATCCTACAAAAGGAAGGTCTGCATAAGTCCCTACAAGTAAATATAGACATATTATAATAAATCCACTATTGTCCACGATTATTTCACTGAATTCTTAGCAAGAAGAAAATTAACTCAAGCTAAGATAGGACCAACATCAGATCAGACAGAACAAAAGATAAAACAAAAATAAACAGAAGAATCCCCAAACACAAAGTGAATAATAGAGGCAAAGAAACCAAAAAGAGAAGGGGGGACCCATTTTTTTCCAGAATAAAATGGGGGTGGTTATGCAAGGCATAACAAATAGTGACTTGGCTGGGAAAATGGTTTAACCATTTTCAAGAAGCTGAAGGATTCAGCTACCCAGAACTCTTGGTTCATAAATATCACAACTCTAGTTGGGTCAGTTATAACAAGTAAGGTTGAGGTAGAATCTCAAATGTAAATCAACACTAGCTACCCCTGAATCTCTATGTGTGCTTGATAGTGCATCATCCTTTCATAAATTTTTCTTCATCTTTGAGACAAAAATGTGCAAGATTTGAGCTACATGAGTTGATTCCCTCTGGCTATTGTGCAATGATATCCTGGGCATTGCTCCACTGCCAGTTAGGCGTCCATAGCCCCGATGGTGATACCTCTAGTTTTCTCATAGCATTGCTCTACTGCCAGCCAGGTGTCCATAGCCCCGGTAGAGATACTGGAATCACCCATTCATATTGAGTCTCTCTTTTTTTATATATATAATTCTTTTCTTTTTCTTTTCTGTTTTCACATAGAGTTTCAGATATTTCATTTAGTTCTTTTTCAATATGTCAAATGTTTAACATCTGATCTAGGTTGAAAACTACCATGGACCTCATAATAGCACTTGGAAGATCAGATTTTTCACTCAAATCTTAAGACACTATCACCCTAGGACAAATATACCGATACAAAGGAGATGATCTTAATGATTTGTGGAAGATTCAGAGGAGCTAACGAAAGTTATTTACTTTGCACCTTGTTTTCAAGACCTTCCACAACCTTTATTGACAATGGACATGAAACAAAGAGTTTAGGACAAAATCATCCAATCAAAAAGCCTCAAAATACCTAAACCATTTTTCTCCTTGTGACCATAGTATACTTTAGATAAAAACCCACAGTTTCAGATGGAGAGGACAGATCAACCCCAAAAAACAAAACAAAACATAAACCACAGAACTAGGGAAACAGAAAGACAAAAAGGAAAGACAAACAAACAGTCAGCAAACTATTTACAAACCAAGAGCGAATTACTTACACAAAGAGCAGCTGATTATTTACATAAAGGACCAAGTTATTTACAAGCAGTGACACATAGACTATTTACATAAATACAAATTATTTACAAACAGGAGACAAATAAATTATTTACATAAAGAACAACAAATTACTTACATGCAAAAAAAAAAATAACAAGCTTTATGACTCAAAATAGTGCTTGAGAAATTGCCCATTGACAGGCAAGGGAATAGGTTCTCTAGTTAAGCTACTCAGTCTAAAAGCATTTCCCCCCCAGGATCTTAGCAATTTGATAAGGACTTAGCTAGAGTTTGTCAAATTTCTAGTGACTGCCCTTCTTTTCACTGGCTTTATCCCATAACAATACAAGGTCAGATATCCTAAAAGCTTTGATTTTGGCTCTTTTTTCAAACCAACGTTTGACAACAGCTTGGTGCTTAAAGAGTTGTTGCAAGGCGACATCCCTCTACTCTTCTAATTTCAACAAAGCAGCCAATCTTACCTCTATCTTATTGTCACTAGAGTAGAACTTCTGCATGAACTCAAGGATAGGTATTTGCAGATGGATAGGGAACACAAGCTCTTACCCATACACTAGCTTGAATGGTGAGGTCTTTAAGGAAGCCTTAATCCTAGTTCTATTTTCCCATAATGCAAATCTCAGCTGGGTATGCCAGTCTCTAGGGTTGTTCTCTAGTAGCTTCTTAATTACCCCTAAGAGATTCTTATTGGTTGAATCTGCTTCTCCATTGCCTTGTGGGTAATAATTTGAAGAATAATTCAAGACAATCTTGTGATCATATGCCCAAGAAATAAACTCAGTAGAAGAATAGGCAGAGCCATTGTCACATACCAGAGTGAAGGGTACCCCAAACCTAGTGGTGATGCACTCAGTGAGGAACTTTATCACCACCTTTGTTGTGTTGTTCTTGCAGGGTATAGCCTCTTTCCATCTTGTGCAATAATCAGTAGCAGTCAAAATAAACTTGTGCCCTGCAGAAGAGTTTGGGTTAATTACCCCAATAAAATCTAGTGCCCATTGGGCAAATGGCCTTACCTCATAGATGAGCTACAATGGCATGGTTGCATGGCATTCTTTTGATGACAAAATCTAACATATGTGGCATGTTCTCACATGTTGATGGGCATCTTTGAACACACAAGGCTAGTAATAACTAGACCTGAGGATCTTGTGTGCCAATGAATCTGCAGAACCATGACCTGTACCGTGTTTCCCATAAAAATTTAGAGATCACATTTTTAGCCTCTTGCTGATCAAGGCACCATAGATATACTCCCTCAAAATTCTTCCTATATAGCAACCCTCCCTTGAGCATGTAATGAGAAATCTTCATTCTTAGTGCTCTCCTTTGAGTTGCATTCATTTCCTCTGGACACCGATTATTGAGCATAAAGTAAATGGTATCAGCATACCAGGGGTCATTAGAGAAAGACTGGGTCATGTATTGTTGACAGATGATGTTGTCGCCAGCGTTTGCCATGGACTGAGACAAGCCTATACCCCTGACTAGTTTCATAAGGTGTATCTCTAGATCAAATTCTTGCAAGATTGCCATCCATTTCCCTCTTCTTTCTCCTAGCTTGCTCTGCATAAGTAAGGACTTCACAGTAGTTTCAGGAACTACAACGATGATTTGGCTTCAGAGAATGTAATGCTGGAACCTCTTGACAGCCTGAACCAGCGCAAAAGCTTGCTTCTCCAAAGGTGGATATTTGATTTCTGCATTTTTGAATGGAGAGCTCATGAATGCAATCGGCCTCTCCTCTACCTCTCCTCTTCATTGAGTTAGGACAGCCGCACATGAATGCTCAGAGGAAAAAGAATAGATGTAAAACGGTCTCAGGTAGTCTAGACTAGTGAGAATGGGCACTTCTAAAATGGATCGATTGACTTGTGAAAACGCATCCTTTGCCTCCTCAGTCCACTCTATTTTAGCGTCCTTTCTCATCATTTGGTTTAGTGGTTTCATGATTTCAACAAAGCCCATGATAAACCTTCTTACAAAGTTGATTTTCGCAAAGAGAGACCTCATTTCTTTCTTGCTTCCTGGCCTAGTGATCTTTAGAATGGACTCAACCCGATCTAGGTCAATTGAGATTCCTCTTTCAAAAATTACGTGTCCCAAGATCTTTCCTTCAGAAACTCTAAACACGCACTTATTGGGATTCAGGAAGATGCCATATCGGATGCATCTCTTAAGAAATTTGGCTAAGTCCACAGCATGGTTCAATCGATCTTTGGAGAATACCGTCAGGTCATCCATGTAGACGATGATGCACTTTCCAATTAGATCCTTGAATGTTATGTCCATAGCGCGCTACAAGGTCACCCCAACATTTATTAGACCGAATGGCATCCTCCTGTATGCAAACGTTCCCCACTTTGTGGTGAAAGTTGTCTTCATTATGTCTTCACAGTTAACCATTACCTGATTGTATCCAGAGTAGTCATCTAGGAATGATATCATCTGAGATCCTTTGATAGTCTACAAGACCTCATCCAATGAAGGGAGTGTGTAGTTATCCTTTTCTGAAGCTCTATTTAGATTTCTGAAGTCCATGCATAGCCTGATCTCTCTGTTTTTCTTATAGACTAGAACTAAGTTAGCTACCTAGGTTGAATGGCACACAGGGAAGATTATCCTTGCAGAAAGCAATTTCTGAACTTCCTTAAGGATCAGTGGCTCAATTAAGGCATTGACAGGGCATTGTTTTTCTTGAAATGGATTGGCTTTGGGCTTCAGGGGGATAGTATGAGTCATTACAGAAGCATTGAATGTCTTTAGATCTTCATATCCCCAAGCTATCACAGCAATATCTTTCTTAAGTTCCTTCAATATTTCTTTTTTGATTGCTTCAAGGAAAGCTTTCCCTATGTAGGCATTCATTTGAGGACCAAAATCAGCTAAGTTAACTATTTCGTATTCACCTCCTTTATCTTTAGTTGATATCTTCTCTCGAGCCCTTGGGTCTGAGTCAAAAATTATTTCCAAGGCCACCATTCCCTTGGGAATATTATTATTCTTTAAATTAAGGCCCCTTTTTGTATCACATTCTTCAAGGTTCCAATCCCCTTGATCTCTATTGGACTCATCAATAATTTGCCCCTCAAAAACATCTGAGATTGCTAAGAAAGCCAGAATATGTCAGTCATCATCAAGACTTGAAAGTTCCTGACATTATCAAGAATAACAGGGGTGGATATCAATTCCACTGAAAATTTCTTAAGCCTAGAGCCTTGCATGGGTTCCAGGCTACTTGCAGCAACAACTAATGAATCAGCTATTTTATTTTCTTCTCTAGGGATCAAACTGATCCCAAAAGCATCGAAGTCCTCAATCAAGTTCCATACCCGATTTCTATAGGTTACCAGCCTTCTATTGTGGCAAGTGTATTGGCTGCGTACTTGTTTGATGACAATTTCTAAATCTCCTTTGACCACCAAAGCAGTGACCTTCTTCTTATGTGCAAACATCAACCCCCACGCTAGAGCTTTGTATTCTACTACATTGTTAGTGCATCTGAATTGGAGCCTATAAGAAGCAAAGAAAGTTTTTCCTTTTGAGTTGGTTAATACAATACCAACACCACTGCCAGTTTTGGACTTGGATCCCTCAAACATGAGGGTCCATAGCTGATCATGGGCTGGAGTTGGTCCTTTTGGGGTCATTGTGGGCACTTGGATAGAATGAGCCAGGGGTGGGGTAGCTTGATCTTTTGGATCAGATATAGGGAACGGGTGTTCAATAGGTTCCTCAGGAGTAATTCCCAATCCCTGCTCAGATGTATTATGTGACCCAAGGTTATCCTTCTGTCATTCGCTTGCGTCCTTGATGGATCCATCAGGTTTCAACATACTTGTGAGTGCAGGGATGTCAAGAAAATCTTGGAGTTGTTCTGCATAAACATGTTGGTTTGGAAATGTGGTTGAGTCAAGTTCGATTTGAGAAAGAATTCCCTTTGAAAGTGTCTTATCCCTAGTCAGCACTATTGCTTCTTTGGCTTCAAATGAGAAGCGGTCTGCAATGGTCTCAGGGTGGCTTGAGCTAGCTTCCTTAGCTTGGGAAACATGATTTAAAATGTCAATGCAGGGTTGACAAGTCAATTTAGAATGATTTTGGTAGTGTACCCTGCACCAATTAGGGAGCAGTAGATTCTGCAGATCGATATCTTCCCCTAAAACCAACTGATCCTATTGTAGCTTGTTGATCAATGCTTGTTGGTTTTCACTAATCACGGAATCAGGGAACTTTCATATTGGCAGTTCTTTAGGATCAAGAATAGAAAAGGTTAAAATTTCATCTCTTTTGTAAACCCCTATCCCAGTCTCAAAGTAAGCTACCTCATTGGGACATTCATACTCAGTGATGATATGCTTGAGGCGGGGCTCACTTTCAATCCTAATGTAAGTAGGAATTCCTCTCCATGGTAGCCACATATGTGAAAATTCAAGGGAAAGATATCCCTCTAGACTCTTCATCAAATCTCTGCTCAATAGCATACCATAGGTCTCAAGAATGTCTGCTACTTGAATATCTATGTTGGTTAGGATCCTAGGGTCTGATCCTACTTGCACATGTATGTTTCTTAATTCCTCCACCACATTAACCTTTATTTTGTCAAGTTGAATGACCTTCTTGTTTGTCTGAATGGGGCTCAATCCTAGCTTCTTGCATATGGAAAATGGCATAACATTGCCTGAAGCCCCTGAATCCAACAAACAATTATGTAGGTTCTTCCCACAAATTCTTAAACTCAAAAGAAATGGTGGAGTACCTACCTTGTTTCTATACAAGGCTGCATTCACATCCCCAGTAGGTGTCACCTTGTTCTTTCCTTTTGATTTGTCAGCATGTTCTAAAGCTTTCAACACTATCTCTCTTTGAGCAGGGCACCACTTTAAGATGTCAAAATATGACAAAGAAGTTTTATGTTTTTGCATCTCAGAAACAATATCAAATTTTGTATTATAACTTTAATTAATTTTGAAAATGGCAGAGGAATTACCCTTATTATGGAAGTCAGGCAGCCCTTTTGGTGGAGGAGGATTGTTATCAGCACTTTGATTTGGAGGCACCATGTGATTAGGAGGTGTTGATGTAGTGAATGGGCCCTTGTTCTGATTTCTTAAAAAGTGTCCTCCCTTTTTCTGAAAAGCTTGGGCATCATACATGTCTTCCTCTGGTTCATTCTCACTTTGCATTGGGAATGAGGGTTCTTCTTCAAAGAGGTCATAAGCCATTGCAGTATCCACTGAGTCACCTCCTTTGTTTGAATTCCCCTGGAATGTGTGGGAATCTTTGTGTGCCATCTTGACAACTTTCTCCATCTAAGGGCAGTTTACCTCAGAATGGGTTGTAGTTCATGTAGCCTACACCAGTTAGTCATGAAATTAAGGTCAACCACATTTGTAGTATGTGACCTCTCCTCATTTGCTTGATAGTTATGAGAAACTCCCCCATTATTGGGCCCTGTATTCCATTGTCTATTGTTATTTGGCCTTTGGTTATATCCTCTATTCTGATTTTGATACCCTTGGTTAGAGAATTTTTGGCCTTGATAACCCCTTTGGTTGTAATTGTTGTTATTCTGATAAGTACCCTGATTGTTCTTGTTTTGATTAGGGTAGTTACCTTGGTTTTGGGAGGGGTTCAATCGAAGCTGAGCCATGTCATTTGTAACTTGAGACAACGTTTTCTTTAAGGTTTCTACCTCATTTGTAAGCTAAACTGTCTTTTCACTTTCCACACTCTTAACAACAGGTGGTTGACCACCATGATTTGGTGTTCCAACTTGGTTATGATGACCATGGGAACTTTGAGGAACCTATGATTGTTGACAGAGATTAGGAGTTCCAGTAGCAAAGAATGGAATAGGTGGTTGGGTTTGCAATTCAGACATGGGTCTATAGTGGGAAGGAGACATTCCTGGGACAATGTTGAATAGAGGATTTGGGCTATGCATCTAATATCCTACTGAAGGGAAACCTCCTCCTAGGCCTCCTTGTTGAGAACTAATTTGTTGTTGTAGCTTGATAGCTAGATGATAGACTTTAGATAGAGAGTCAATATCAGCTGGTTGATAAGTCCTTTGCAAGAACAAGCCAAGCAAGGGGTCTATAACCCTAAAGTAAGCTTGAATGGCACTATTATCAGTGACTAGATAGGGATCTTGCAATCTCCTATATACATTCGCTGGAACTTGGTATTGAATAAAGGAAAGGATTCACCTGGTTCCTTTCTAATGGTAGTGAATTGGTGGTATAAAAGACATGGATCCACATAAACCCTGAACTGATTGATGAAAGCATTTTCCAAGTGTGTCCAAGTCAAAATGGAACCTTGAGGAAGATTAAGGTACCAATTGTAGGCCATATCCCCTAAGGAGTAAGGGAACAACCTACAAACTACATCATGGTGAGCTATCTGAGCTCTAGTACAAGCATCCTTGAAAGCTTGTATGTGCTCTTCGGTACTCCTTGATTCACCATGAATGTACTTGGGGCATAATTTCTCAGGGTTCTTTGGCATATCATGAAAACCTACAGGAATAGTCCCCAATGGAGAGGGATTATTTTGAAAGAACACCATTGGTGGGGGTGGTGGTGGTTAGGCCAGCTGTTGTATGGGTTGAACCAGCTGTGATGACAATTGGGATGGACTTGGTGGTGGATTAATAGGTATCCGCTGGGGTATTGGTGAAAATCTTGGTGGAGTGAGAGGAGCTAATAAGGGTGGTATGATAGTTGATCTAGTCTTATGACTCTTGTGTCTTGTTGGGGTCTTGAGTTCTATTAAAGGTGGTGGATCCTCAGCTGATTGAAGAACTCTATGGGACCTTTCTAGTGAGAAAAACCCAGCTTTATCCAGCTTTCCCTTCTAGGCCCTTGTTCTAGCGCTAATTTCTGTTGACGGTGCAAATGGTACAACAACAGTTAAACAAAATACTACTATTCTATTTCTCCTGAAACAGAAAGATGATCACATGGGTATCTCATCTCCCAAGGTCTTTGTAGTTGGTTCTCAACTGTGCTGATGTTGCTCAATTGGTCAATGTAATAGTAATATTCAAGGGGCCTGCTGGTGTTGAGCTTTTGGATTGTTCTAAGATCAAGCATGAAATAAAACCTAATTTAATTGGGTTTTTTAAAGAAACAACAAAAGATAGATCAGAGTTTTGAAAAAAAAAAGAACAATAATTCATCCAACCTTAACCAGACTTGTTAGCTTCAAGGAATTGTAAACTAAAACTGAAGAACAATATTAACTTGTGATTAACACACAATTGCATTCATTCTCAGTGCTGATTTCTACAACATAGTACTAGTTACCATTTTAAATAAAACACCAAAATAACATTCCATTCCTTGAAGGCTTCACAAATCAAATGATTAACTTAAGATAAACACCATTCTGAAACACAAATTGAAGTAGATTAAACTCTGATTGCTTCTACTGTTAGTAAGATAGATAAGCAATATTTACAAATCTAGCACAATCACCAGTGTACAGAGAATTTGTGACTCCAAATTGTTTCCATTTACACTAAGAGAACTTGGAAAATACATTACAATCTGTACTGAATCTAACTACTAAACAAGAAGACAAAAGAGCTCCCATTACTAAGAATCAGGATGCAACTCTATCTCCTATTAACTAACTAACTCCTAGGATTTCTTCTAACTATCTGTTCTAACACTGTATCTATTCCTTTTCTTCCTTTGTTTTCTCTACCTCTAACTGTCTAACCTTTACAAAGAGGCCAGAATGGCCTATATATAGAATGTTAAAAGGAATGCGTTGGCTACTGTTTTAGGGTTTTTACAAAATATCCACTGATTGCAGGAGGGTCGGCCCTCAGATTTTTTTTGAAGAGAGTCAATGGTGCATTCAATGTGAAGCCTTGTTGTCCATGTTGATGACAGTTTGACCTTAGGAGAGGCCTTCAGATCTTTTGTAGCTATAGCATTAACTCATCTATTTGCATGTCCATACTCGAACTCTTTCTAAAATATGTCTTGAATGCTCCAAAGCATTTTTCCATTAATACCAATCTGCCCCTTTGCTAACAGACCTCACAGCTGTCGTCCATGACTTGTGGTTGCTTCTTTCCTTTGGCCTTCTTCAAGCTCTAGACTTCTCTGCACGCTGACCATCTTCCGAAAGCATCATCGGGCCTCCCTGTAGATTTGAACATTTTACCTGAGCTGATCCATTGCTTTTGGATCTCAGAAAGAATCCATGTCATTTACATCCTGTTAGTCTTCTCTAGAGGAGTGGTCAGTCAATCGATAGGTCATTCCTTTAGCTTCGTCCAATTGGAGGAACACAGGCCACACAAGATTCTCGTGTGATCAAAAGTGGTCCACATTGAATCACATGTTAGTGAGACACTCATTGTGTCTCTCCGATGTGATTATGTCACTTTTATCAACTATTGACATAGCATAAGACAGTCGGCAAGACCTTTCGGCGAGCTGTAGAAGTCATATCGATACCACAAGAACCATTGGCAAGACAGTCGCTAGTCGGTGGGACATCTTGATGAACTTATTCCATTCTTCTTTAGCTTATTTCCTTTTGATGAGACCTTGCCAGGTCGGTGAGACATCATAGCAATGTTATCTCTTTCTAGCTCAGAGCTCCTATCGGCGAGAGTCCATCCTATCGATGAGACTTCATACCGATCTCCTCTTTTCTCGCTGAGCTCAAACTCCTTCTACCTCAGCAAGACTTCGTTATGTCGGTGAGACCTCTTGGCGATGTCTTCCTTTTTCTCCCTGAGCTCAAGATTCTTCCTCTTCGGGGAGACTTCTTCGTTTCGAGGCAACCTTACCCTTAACTCATGTGCTGTTGTAGAGAGTTCCTTCGGTCAGCAAGACCTTTCACCGACTAAAGCCTCCTTTCACCAAGCTAAGAACACTTCGGGGAAACCTCGCTCTATCACTGAGACCTCACACCAAATCCAAAACGTTACATCAAAGGCACAATCCCCTTGGTGAGACCATCGCCTATCGATATGACCTTATAGCATAGCCCCTTCATTCGTTTGGAGTCTCCTCGACTTCTTCCTGTCCTCCTTGAGCTCCGGCATTTTTGTTTGGCATGACCTTTCCCCTTCAATGATACCTTTCGCCGAAGGCTATACCTCTCAGTGAGATCCTATACCAAATTTTCCCCGCTTCGTCGAGAGTTCATTTGAGTTTGGGAGAGCTTGTTTGATTGGTAAGACTTCCTGTTGACACCACACCCCTATCGCCGAGACTTAACCCCTTTCGGAAAGATGTTATGCCGAATTCAGAATGTTTTGGCAAGGGCTCCTTCAGTCAGTGAGACACATAAAGACTCTCGGCAACAGAAGTTTGGGTGACTGATGAGCCTCTTTTGTATAGAACACACAGCTAGTCGACAAGACAACTGCATGGTCTTGCCAACTTTCTCCTTAGAGGAAGTTTATGATCAGCTGGATTGAGGAATGCTTTCCAACTGAGTTCCATCAGCAAATACCATCATGTGTGTGATTTAACCCTACAAAAGAAAGGTTTGCATAAGTCTCCAGAAGCAAATATAGACATATTACAATAAATCCACTATTGTCCATGATTATTTCACTAAATTC
Organism: Sequoia sempervirens; assembly: GCA_007258455.2. Lineage (NCBI taxonomy): Eukaryota > Viridiplantae > Streptophyta > Pinopsida > Cupressales > Cupressaceae > Sequoia > Sequoia sempervirens. The sequence continues at coordinate 21,243,664 of VDFB02000002.1, read as the reverse complement.
TTAGCAAGAAGAAAATCAACTCAAGCTAAGACAGGACCAACATCATATCAAATAGAACAAAAGATAAAATAAAAAGAAACAGAAGAACCCCCAAACACAAAGTGAATAATAGAGGCAAAGAAACCAAAAAGAGAAGGGGGGACCCATTTTGTTCCAGAATAAAATGGGGGTGGTTATGCAAGGCATAACATGTACCAAAAAAAATCAAGTGCCAATAGAAAGTGGCAGGTCTAACTGGTAGTTGTGAAACTCCAAAGCTTCCATAAAGTCGTGTTTAATATAACTAAAGTAGTAAAAGCATCGAATAGAGGAAACCATTTTAATCATCTCCAGGGCAATATGAATCATTGATAGCCAATCTTAGCTTGCTCTTCTTCATATTGGATACGCCTTCGGCATAAAATATATATAATATAATATAATATATTGTATTGTAATTTAATTATTATTATATTATATTATAATACAATCAGCTACCTCAATTCAAATACATTTTTTAATTATCCACTTTAATATCATATTGTCTAATTTTTATTTGTGTGACCAATTATTTAGTTGTGTTTTTTTACCCGATGATGAAATTAGTCACTTATTTAGTCATTTATAGTTGTGTTGCAAAAAATTGGTAGAATTTAGTCATCTTTAGTTGTTGTGACTAAAATTTGTTGTCACGTAGTCATTTATTTTCCAAATTCTACTATTGGTGTGAGATAAGCTTTTACACAATGACATGATTTATTTGGGAGCTAGCACCATGGCCATGCCTAAGCAATTTATTGAAGCCCTGAAACTCAAGTACGAGCCTCTTGAGAAAGGGATCATGCAGTTAGATTGGAAGGTCCTAACTGTTGGCCCCATCAAGGATCTTTCTTTGACCCTTTTCTCATGTCTAAGGAAAATTGTCATACAAGTAGTTGTAAGAGACATCCCCCTAATTTTTGGGATGTACCTTTGAAGGGACTTCATAGCAAAGCTTGGCATATATCTAGCACTTGATTGGTCTCATCTGATATTGTGGACAAAGCATGGGTTGAAGATGAAGATTATATCAAAACCTTTGCACCTGGAACATATAGCAAACAACACAATCTTGTGCTTTGAAGCAATGCATACCTCCTCAAAAAAGATGTATTACGTAGAGATATTAGAAGACGAGGAGGACACAATTGATCGAACCCTAGAAGAGGAGGTCTTGCTCAACTAGTCTATTGATTTTGACCCATTTGAGAACTTCCATGCTACTCGGTTGGGCACCTATATAATTTTTTATAATGACCAATTCCTCCTAAAATTGGTAAAGGATCATGAGCAACCTAGCAAACCAAGTGACAACAGTTTATGGACACTATGTTTCAATGACACTAAATACAAAATCAGTTCTGCAGTACACGTTTGACTAATATCTCTAACTAGATCAGAGACCCTCAAAGCTTTTCACTTCCAATTCCCATGTTTAAATAATGATGTAGAGTATGAGGCTTTGGTCCATGGTTTGATTCTCATAGATTGGATGTGTGTGAAGAGAGTACAAGTGTTTGAAGATTCAAAGTTGGTCGTAAGCCAAGTTTGAGGACAAGTAGCCACAAAAAGTGTAAGAATGAGATGATTATAGATAGAATATGGGATCTGATAGAGAGCTTTGAAGCTTTTAACATATAGGTTATCCCACAATCTTAGAACATTGTTATTGTAGATCGGATGGCTTCTATTGGCTCACAGTTTGAGCCAACCTTTGAATCAATAAGAAAATAGAGTGCAGTTCATACCGTAGTCTAACTGTCAATTCCCAAAAATTATCAAAATTAGTATGTTTTAGAGGACAACATTTAGATTGTTGCTTTTCTACATAAGTTAGGGAAAGCTTTTGAACATCCATAATCCAATGCTAGAGGGGCTACTAAATGTTAAGTAATCCAATTAAAAGGCAATATGCTTCTGTGAGGCTTGGTTTTTCTCAAAAATATCTTCCATTGTGAGGATGCAAGAAATAGTAAATAAAGATTCACCAACAATGAAGGAGACTATGAAGATCTCAACATCAGGAATGATAGGAAGTTAAAAGTCAAAAGAGACGTCCCACAAGCAGACAATGAAAGACTAAAAATACTATGTCCTGAATATGCCAGAGTCGTGGCCTGGACTTACGATGATCTTAAAGGATAGGACCCTAGCATCATTTAGCATACCATCAACTTATCCAAAGGCTTGAAGCCCATCCAATAGAAACAAAGGTTGGTGAACCCAAAGGTTGAGGCTCTGAGGGCACAAGAGCTTGCAAAATTAATCGAATCAAGAATCATATACCCGATCAAACATTCCACCTTGGTATCCAACCTTGTACCAGTGCAGAAAAAGAATGGTGATATTCAACTCTATGTGGATTTTTGAGACTTGAACAAAGCTTCGTTAAAAGATCACTACCCTTTGCTGTCTATGGAAAAAAATTTGCAGACTGTGGCCAGATCAAAAATGTTCTTGCTACTCGATGGTTTTTTGGGGTATAATTAGGTTTACGTAAAAGAGGAGGACCAACACAAAACAATGTTCATGACTAAGTGGGGAACATTCGCATATGCAAGATTCCCTTCAGAATCTCCAATGCGAGCACTACTTTTCAAAGAGGGATGAATATCGCCTTTAAGGGATTGATTAATCAAATCATCCTAATATATCTAGATGACCTTACTATTTTTTCAAAATCAAAGGATGATCACTTTGATCATCTAGAAATGGTCTCCCAGAAGTTTCAACAATTCAAGATTTCCCTAAATCCCAAGAAATACATTTTTGGATTGCTACAAGGAAAGCTGATTGGTTTCATGGTTTTGAAAGAAGGAATATCCATAGATCTTGAAAGGGTGAAATCTATAGTGGATTTACCATTTCCAGTCAACTAGAAGGGGCTACAATCTTTCTAGGAAAAATCAAATTTGTCAGCTAGTTTATTTTGAACTCGCAGGCATCACAAGACCTATCACACTAATGTTGAAGAAGAATTTAGTGTTTAAATGGACTCTTGAAGGCAAGCTTTCTTTTGAAAAAATAAAGGCATCCATCTCTGCAGCCCCGGTCTTAGCTAACCCAAAATTCTCCAAGGACTTCCTACTCTACGTCTATTGTGGCCAACATAGTATAGCTTCAGTGCTCACTTAGAGGGATGAGGAGGCAAGCAAAGAGAATCCCATCACATTTCATTCCAAAACTCTCAAAGGATATGAAACTTGATATAATTTTTTTTTAAAATAGGCCTTTGCTATTGTTAAAATCCAAAAAAAAAATTGACACTTGGTATCGTCCAATAGAATCACCACCCTCGTCACACATCCCATTTTTTGGGATTACATCACCGAAGGTGAGCATGACATGAACCTCAATCCTTGACTCCACAACTATAAACCAAGAACTTGAATTGATTCTTCCAATCGATCCCATGAATGGACTCCACATCATACTCCCTCAAAAGAAAGGAGGCCATGGGTTGGGATAGTGTGTTTTCCTCTCAAGGTCCATAATTCAGAAGTCTGTGAGAAAGGGTAGATAGGGCACCGCCTCCCCAAAGTCAAAGTGCCTGTAGATATTCATGGCGTTCAAAATGGCAACACCAAGGATAGCTACATGCACAATTTCATCGATCCCATCTAAGTATGCCACATCAAACATTTTATGGCATAGTTCAATAATCCATGGCTTGGAAATATCTAAATCCAGTAGGGAAGCCATGAACGAGGAGATCATGTCAGAGTTGCATCATGGCTAGTTCTCATCCTTCACATAATCCTTCCCAAGCACCCATTTGAATGCCATGATGATGAAGTCATTCTTCCCTACCAAGCATTTAATTCTCTCACTACTGACTTTGCCTATGAAATAATTTTGCAGCTTTTCGCTCAAGAGTTGAATTGGGGTACCTAGGTCAGACATGATGGCAACAAGCAAGCTACAGGCTAGCAAAACAAAAAAATGCATCAGAAGGATCTCACTAACTCAAATGCCAATTTAGTGATCTTTTTGCTAAGGTGGTATCGCTATTTACAGAAAAATGTGCACCGAAGAGCTCGATGAACGAAAAATATATCTCTCGTTAAACAACAATAGAAAACATATTAAATCACTAAGAGGCAATGGGTGAATCATACGAAAGAACTATGATCAAGCTTTGCAAAATTAATTCGGTTGTTGGGAGTAAAGGCATGGTTCTCATTTGTGACACATGGAGATACAATCTAGCAGGACATCTTTTGATTATAAAAAATGAACAGGGGGAATACTTTGAGTCAAGGAAGAGGCCAATAGAAGAAAGGGAAGATGTCTACATTGACCTAGCCTTTATACCATATGTCTGATGTAATACCCCTCATACTATCTAGACTTATTATTTTACGTGCTTTGCTTGGATATTGTGATGATACTGTTATTGTTTGATATGGTTAGTTAGATGCTAGATGATGCTGTTATTTCATTTTGGACATGATGACTCTATATGACATTATAGTTGATTATATCAGTTGATTTTCCAAATTATGATTTAATGCGGTGATTTAAATTAATATATTATGAGATGATTGTTAGTTAGAAATGTAATTCATTGATTATGTTATTTTGTTAGAATAGGTGTGACGAAGGACAATATAGCATCACTCGTTCGCGAGTGCCCTGTTATGTTGCGATTCCTTCCCACAATGCAGTATCTTGATTTAATGCTTTGATATATATGTATATATGCACATGTACACAACTTCGTTTGTATGCAGGATTGCAGGTATAAGTCTCGATTCCACCTGCTTCGGCAGGACAGGGCGAGCACCAAATAACCCAACGGATAAATGTTGATACAGAGGTGACGATGAAGTCCTCCCGTCCCATGATGTCAGGTTGTCTCATCTGTTGGTATAGTCGATGTTGTGTAATTGTCGTCTTTGCCTGCGGTGTTTGTGTCTTGTCTTATTTTAGGTGGGCATTGATAATTATGATTTATCTTAACGTTTGAAATTGATTATTTATGTTAAATGTTGGATTAAATAATATTTAATTATTTAAATATTTTAATTATTTTGAAAATCATATATTGCAATTAAATAATAATTAAATAATAAATCTGCTTAAATTATTTTAATTAATTAAATTTGGTGGTGGATAATTATGTGAATAATTTATTTAAATTAAATATATAATGTGTGGTGCAAGAAAAGTTACAAAACAGGAATTAAAGTAATTAAAACAAATAAAAGAATTAAAAGACAGTGTGAGCCAATAGGGTTTGAGTGTTGAAAAGAAAGCTTGTTTTAAAGATTGATTTTTCTTTTTATCTGGATTTTTGGGGAGAGCTTTGGGGAGATGAAGAATATATTTTATTTAATTATGAATTCTGGAGAGTTCTCACACACACACCCAGAGGAATAGAAGTTGAAGTGCTCAAGTGAAGGTGGATTTCGTTCTGGACTAGGATTGGAATCGGATTTGAAAGCATCAGAGTCAAGCAGGCATCTTCGAATTTGCATTGGACTCCAGGTTTCTCCTGTTGTCCTCTTCTCATACCCTTCTGTTTGTTCTGAAAGAAAGAAATAAATGTTATTAAAAATAATTTTTGTAAATGTAGAAGATCCTCTGTTGAAAACTGAAACTAGAGCAAATTACTATGTTAGAAAACAAGGAAAATTCATAGAAACTTTATTATTTAAAATATTGTTAGATCAAGAACCAGATATTCTGAAACATTTCAATCTTTAAACGTTAGGATTATAGAAAGATGATTTTGCCTTGTTGAAGATAATAGATTTGGGGTTTTATCAGTATATTGAAACATGAATAGGTGCATGTATTGTTTTGTAAATTCTTGTTGTTTTGGTTATACCTCTGTACTTTCTTTCCAGTATATATATATATATATATATATTGATCTGTTAAATCAAAATAGACATTTACATTGCCTGATTATATTGTTCTATTTACCCAGTATATCGATCTGTTAAAACCAGAATATATATATATTTACATTGTCTGGTTTATTTTATTTCAATTACCCAGAATATATATATATATATATATATATATATATCTGGTTTATATTACCAGAAATAATTGTTATTTTAAAACTATGAAAAGGGGAAAAGAGCCCTGTATTTTTTTGGTTTTGTTAAATGTTTATGGTTGAACCGAGCACAGGAAAACGGATTTCGTTTTCCGTGCTTTAAAAATAGAAGAAATGGGAATTAAAAAAAAAAAAAAAATTATCGAATTTATTCCAGCGAAATTATTTTGGGTTTTTTTTTATTAAGTTTTATTATGTTATGGGGGATTGGGGAGGGCACGGTACCCGTACCCACCCCGCACCCCCACTGCGTGGCGACTGCCACAGCAGTCCACGGACTGTGCGTCAGCAGCAGTGGGGCTGCTGCGCGCAGTCCCCACTTGCCATATGTGTTTTGTTTTTTAAAATAAAAGTTTATTTTATTTATTTTTTTATTAAGTTTTATAAATATATAAATATTATATATATATTTATATATATATATATTTATATATATATATATATATTTATTTATTTATTTATTTTATTTATTATATTATGAGGAAATTTCAATTTAATGAAATTTAATAATTATAATTATTTGAATTAATTTATTTTATGTAATAATATTAATTGGTTTTTAAGGAATATATATACACATATAATCTTGATGTATATATATATATTTGAAATGTTAAATAATGTTATATGGCCATTTGCATGTTTAATTAAGGTATTTGTTTTAATGGTTTTGGTGAACGAATGTTTTAACAAAAATTAGCTTTTAAGTTATAATTGTGAATTCTTTTGAGATAAACACATTTAGCTATTTAATTGGGGTTAAAATCAAACTTAATGGTGTAACCTTGCAAAATGACATGTGAGTTTTATCTTTGATGTGTACTTGTCGTTTAATGATGTCTTTGTGGGAACCCGTTGCTGATGTGTGTAACCTTATTCCAGAGGCTTGTTATTTTATAATGTCGTCTTCGCCTTGGTAGGCCTTGAGATTTTCTTTGGTTTTATGAGAGGAAGGGTTGAATAGTTGGTTGAGACTTTTGATTTTGAGCAATTGCGAGATGGTTAATACCTCGTGTATCTGAGTATGGGTTTATGATTTGTATGTGTTGTTTCAACCCTTGCCTAGTTGAGATTTGTTAGGGGTCATAGGTGGGAGAGTGGCTCTTCGTGGGCGCCGGCGCCTCGGATGAGGAAGGGCCAGGATAACCCTCGAAGAGTAGTAAACAAGTGATAACCTAAACAATAGATTTAGGGGGATGGGTAGTTTAAAAATACAAGATAATAAAACTTTGGATTCCTCGGCTATGCATTAGGGCTACCTTAGACTAGTGATAGACTGAGAAGGCCGTGGTCGGCAAAGTCAGAGTCTCGTCCTCATGAGAGACTATTGGCTCCGCATTAGCTACCCTATGGTGCCGGCGCCTCAGTTAGGAGGAAGGGCCAGGATATCCATAGATGGGTGCCGGCGCCTCAGTTGGAGGAAGGGCCAGGAAATCCCATGAGGGCTATGCGATGACACTCTCCACTTGACACCCTTATTGTTTGTGTTGTTGCCTCTGTATGTTATCTCTTTATGATTTTTCTTTGACTTCTTGTGATTTGATTCGTGATTGTTAAGTGTTAGTACTTCATGTTATCGTAATGAGTTTCTGGTTTTATTTGTTATGTGATTTGAGTACGTTGATGGTTTTGCATTGCATACTTGGGTGGTACTTGTTTTGTATCATGTTGTTGTGGAGTCGGTTGACATTCATGGTCGGATTCACTTCCTCGTCACCTCTGAGCACGGGGGGTGAGTTACTTCGTAATTCACATGGTTGGGTGGAACGTGCTCCGCACCCGTTGGGTTCCCCATCAGCGTCTTGTCATCTCAGCTTTCCGCAGTGCAGATGTTCCAGTGATCAGTTGTACTTCATGTTCCCTTATTGTGTATCAATCCCCATGTTGGGAAATTCAATGTAATTCTTGTATCAAAAGAAGATTGTAATGTAATATTATTTCAATGATGTAATAGTTAGGATTGAATTGGATCATGTTAAAATATTTATCATGGATGTAATTATGCGATGTTGTCATACTTGCATCATGGCTATCAGTTGTATCTTTGTATATGGTTTTTATAAATTAAATGGTTATGTTGTTTTCATTATCTTTATGTTGTGTTGTGGTTGCAATGTAACCTCGCGTGCCCCAGAGAACCAAGTGTATTAATGTTATGTGTTATGCTATGTGTTTATGATTTAATGTTGTTACATGTTATTTCTATTATTTAAAAAAAAAATTATTCGCATTATGTGTGTGTTCTCTGGGGTTTGCACGACGGGCGTTACAACTTGGTATCAGAGCCAAGGTTGCAAACGCTAGGGTCTTTGGGTAGTGTAGTCCATTAGGTTACCGTTGTGCAACTCTTGTGCTCATGTCGTACTTTATCTTGTGGCGCAGAACTATGCCTCGAGGTAGAGGACGTGGCCGTGCAAGAGGCCGTGGTGCCGGTCGTAGAGCAAACCGGCGAAGCCCCTCAGTTCCTAGCTCCCATGGTTCTGAGCATGAGGAACATCAGAGTCTTCATAGCATTCCATCAGGTGGCCAGAATCTGGCACAGCCTGGTCTAGACGGTCAGTTACAGCATACTTGGCGAGATTCTTGACCGATTGGGACCCAGGCCAGATGAGGTGCACCAGGTGGAGAGGGAGAGAGAGAGGTCTCCGAGACGTAGGGATACAGATGTGGTTCCAGATGCAGTCGTAGCAGGCCATATGAGAGATCTGATGAGGGCACACCCTCCTACTTTTGATGGTTCTGAAGGAGGTCTTGAGGCTGAGACCTGGTTAATTGGCTTAGACCGTTGCTTCGCCATGCACCCCTACGGTAGCAATACCAAGGCTCGGTGCGCAGTTATGCACTTGCGAGGCTTCGTGTCTACTTGGTGGCGTCTTGAGGAACAGAAACTGCACCTTGATCTCAGTATGGTTACTTGGGAGTTGTTCCTAGACAGGTTCAGAGCTCGTTTCCTCTCAGTTCACTGGAGGCAATGCAGGGCTGACGAGTTTCACAATCTCAAGCAGTTGTCTATGTCAGTGGAGCAGTATGAGAGGCGCTTCTATGAGTTGAAGCAGTATGCAGGGATTAGCCACGATGAGGGCATGTTAGTGCAGCATTTTGTTTGAGGCTTGAATGCCCGCATCAGTGGTGGTGTACGAGTCTTTGAGCCGAAGACGATGGAGATGGCAGTGGAGAAGGCTCGCTTAGTGGAGGAGAATTTGGCCATGGCTTTGGGTGGTCATATCGGAGTACAGATTGGTAGCACGCCCACACCTGGTTACGTTACTCATGGAGGTCAGTCGCAGGGAGCAGGAGCTTCTAGGAACATGAACCCACCTTCTAAAGGGGGTCAGCAACGTCAGCAGCAGCAGCATCAACAACAACAATCACAGCCGAAGCATGAAAACTTTCAATCTCAGCAAGGTGGCAATTCGCAGTTTCGTAGGGATCGGAACAGGATCAGGCACCAAATTCGACAGGAACGTTTTGCTCAGCCTGCACCTAGTTTTCAGTCAACGCCGAGTCGAGCAAGCTTTCAACAATCCAATGCTCCATCCGAGGGCAGAGGATTTGGCCGAGGTACTGGTTGCTACTCATGTGGGCAACAAGGGCATATCGCTAGAGTGTGTCCACAGAAGAGCACTTCTGGTTTTTATCAGAGACCTGCCGCTTCTGAGCCGACGGTGGGTGATGCAGGTAGATCTCATCAAGTGTTTTCCGTTGTCGACAATCGCCAGGGTGGATACCAGGATGCAGGTGCAGAGGCTTCTGGTAGAGGACGAAGTTCTGGCTTCGGAGCTCGCGAGTGAGCTCGAAAGGTTTCGATGGTGTCCTAAACGTCGTGATCTTGGCGTCTTGGGAGGATGTCTCCCTTATTTAAGAATCTTAATTTTTCTTTTTATTCTGTTATTTAATGGCTTCCAGGAGTAAGCCATATCCTAGGGGGGGAGGATGTAATACCCCTCATACTATCTAGACTTATTATTTTACGTGCTTTGCTTGGATATTGTGATGATACTGTTATTGTTTGATATGGTTAGTTAGATGCTAGATGATGCTGTTATTTCATTTTGGACATGATGACTCTATATGACATTATGGTTGATTATATCAGTTGATTTTCCAAATTATGATTTAATGCGGTGATTTAAATTAATATATTATGAGATGATTGTTAGTTAGAAATGTAATTCATTGATTATGTTATTTTGTTAGAATAGGTGTGACGAAGGACAATATAGCATCACTCGTTCGCGAGTGCCCTGTTATGTTGCGATTCCTTCCCACAATGCAGTATCTTGATTTAATGCTTTGATATATATGTATATATGCACATGTACACAACTTCGTTTGTATGCAGGATTGCAGGTATAAGTCTCGATTCCACCTGCTTCGGCAGGACAGGGCGAGCACCAAATAACCCAACGGATAAATGTTGATACAGAGGTGACGATGAAGTCCTCCCGTCCCATGATGTCAGGTTGTCTCATCTGTTGGTATAGTCGATGTTGTGTAATTGTCGTCTTTGCCTGCTGTGTTTGTGTCTTGTCTTATTTTGGGTGGGCATTGATAATTATGATTTATCTTAACGTTTGAAATTGATTATTTATGTTAAATGTTGGATTAAATAATATTTAATTATTTAAATATTTTAATTATTTTGAAAATCATATATTGCAATTAAATAATAATTAAATAATAAATCTGCTTAAATTATTTTAATTAATTAAATTTGGTGGTGGATAATTATGTGAATAATTTATTTAAATTAAATATATAATGTGTGGTGCAAGAAAAGTTACAAAACAGGAATTAAAGTAATTAAAACAAATAAAAGAATTAAAAGACAGTGTGAGCCAATAGGGTTTGAGTGTTGAAAAGAAAGCTTGTTTTAAAGATTGATTTTTCTTTTTATCTGGATTTTTGGGGAGAGCTTTGGGGAGATGAAGAATATATTTTATTTAATTATGAATTCTGGAGAGTTCTCACACACACACCCAGAGGAATAGAAGTTGAAGTGCTCAAGTGAAGGTGGATTTCGTTCTGGACTAGGATTGGAATCGGATTTGAAAGCATCAGAGTCAAGCAGGCATCTTCGAATTTGCATTGGACTCCAGGTTTCTCCTGTTGTCCTCTTCTCATACCCTTCTGTTTGTTCTGAAAGAAAGAAATAAATGTTATTAAAAATAATTTTTGTAAATGTAGAAGATCCTCTGTTGAAAACTGAAACTAGAGCAAATTACTATGTTAGAAAACAAGGAAAATTCATAGAAACTTTATTATTTAAAATATTGTTAGATCAAGAACCAGATATTCTGAAACATTTCAATCTTTAAACGTTAGGATTATAGAAAGATGATTTTGCCTTGTTGAAGATAATAGATTTGGGGTTTTATCAGTATATTGAAACATGAATAGGTGCATGTATTGTTTTGTAAATTCTTGTTGTTTTGGTTATACCTCTGTACTTTCTTTCCAGTATATATATATATATTATATTGATCTGTTAAATCAAAATAGACATTTACATTGCCTGATTATATTGTTCTATTTACCCAGTATATCGATCTGTTAAAACCAGAATATATATATATTTACATTGTCTGGTTTATTTTATTTCAATTACCCAGAATATATATATATATATATATATATCTGGTTTATATTACCAGAAATAATTGTTATTTTAAAACTATGAAAAGGGGAAAAGAGCCCTGTATTTTTTTTGGTTTTGTTAAATGTTTATGGTTGAACCGAGCACAGGAAAACGGATTTCGTTTTCCGTGCTTTAAAAATAGAAGAAATGGGAATTAAAAAAAATAAATAAATTATCGAATTTATTCCAGCGAAATTATTTTGGGTTTTTTTTTATTAAGTTTTTATTATGTTATGGGGGATTGGGGAGGGCACGGTACCCGTACCCACCCCGCACCCCCACTGCGTGGCGACTGCCACAGCAGTCCTACGGACTGCTGCGTACAGCAGCCCGTGGGGACTGCTGCGCGCAGTCCCCACTTGCCATATGTGTTTTGTTTTTTTTTTAAAAATAAAAGTTTATTTTATTTATTTTTTTATTAAGTTTTATAAATATATAAATATTATATATATATTTATATATATATATATTTATTTATTTATATATATTTATTTATTTATTTATTTATTTATTATGAGGAAATTTCAATTTAATGAAATTTAATAATTATAATTATTTGAATTAATTTATTTTATGTAATAATATTAATTGGTTTTTAAGGAATATATATATACATATAATCTTGATGTATATATATATATTTGAAATGTTAAATAATGTTATATGGCCATTTGCATGTTTAATTAAGGTATTTGTTTTAATGGTTTTGGTGAACGAATGTTTTAACAAAAATTAGCTTTTAAGTTATAATTGTGAATTCTTTTGAGATAAACACATTTAGCTATTTAATTGGGGTTAAAATCAAACTTAATGGTGTAACCTTGCAAAATGACATGTGAGTTTTATCTTTGATGTGTACTTGTCGTTTAATGATGTCTTTGTGGGAACCCGTTGCTGATGTGTGTAACCTTATTCCAGAGGCTTGTTATTTTATAATGTCATCTTCGCCTTGGTAGGCCTTGAGATTTTCTTTGGTTTTATGAGAGGAAGGGTTGAATAGTTGGTTGAGACTTTTGATTTTGAGCAATTGCGAGATGGTTAATACCTCGTGTATTTGAGTATGGGTTTATGATTTGTATGTGTTGTTTCAACCCTTGCCTAGTTGAGATTTGTTAGGGGTCATAGGTGGGAGAGTGGCTCTTCGTGGGCGCCGGCGCCTCGGATGAGGAAGGGCCAGGATAACCCTCGAAGAGTAGTAAACAAGTGATAACCTAAACAATAGATTTAGGGGGATGGGTAGTTTAAAAATACAAGATAATAAAACTTTGGATTCCTCGGCTATGCATTAGGGCTACCTTAGACTCGTGATAGACTGAGAAGGCCGTGGTCGGCAAAGTCAGAGTCTCGTCCTCATGAGAGACTATTGGCTCCGCATTAGCTACCCTATGGTGTCGGCGCCTCAGTTAGGAGGAAGGGCCAGGATATCCATAGATGGGTGCCGGCGCCTCAGTTGGAGTAAGGGCCAGGAAATCCCATGAGGGCTATGCGATGACACTCTCCACTTGACACCCTTATTGTTTGTGTTGTTGCCTCTGTATGTTATCTCTTTATGATTTTTCTTTGACTTCTTGTGATTTGATTCGTGATTGTTAAGTGTTAGTACTTCATGTTATCGTAATGAGTTTCTGGTTTTATTTGTTATGTGATTTGAGTACGTTGATGGTTTTGCATTGCATACTTGGGTGGTACTTGTTTTGTATCATGTTGTTGTGGAGTCGGTTGACATTCATGGTCGGATTCACTTCCTCGTCACCTCTGAGCACGGGGGGTGAGTTACTTCGTAATTCACATGGTTGGGTGGAACGTGCTCCGCACCCGTTGGGTTCCCCATCAGCGTCTTGTCATCTCAGCTTTCCGCAGTGCAGATGTTCCAGTGATCAGTTGTACTTCATGTTCCCTTATTGTGTATCAATCCCCATGTTGGGAAATTCAATGTAATTCTTGTATCAAAAGAAGATTGTAATGTAATATTATTTCAATGATGTAATAGTTAGGATTGAATTGGATCATGTTAAAAGATTTATCATGGATGTAATTATGCGATGTTGTCATACTCGCATCATGGCTATCAGTTGTATCTTTGTATATGGTTTTTATAAATTAAATGGTTATGTTGTTTTCATTATCTTTATGTTGTGTTGTGGTTGCAATGTAACCTCGCGTGCCCCAGAGAACCAAGTGTATTAATGTTATGTGTTATGCTATGTGTTTATGATTTAATGTTGTTACATGTTATTTCTATTATTTAAAAAAAAAAAATTATTCGCATTATGTGTGTATTCTCTGGGGTTTGCACGACGGGCGTTACATCTGACCCTTGTGGCTCAATTTCTATGTTCGGGTGGTAGATTTTCAACAAAGCACCCAGATGGGCCTATCCCTCAAAACATAACTGAAGCATTTGGGATGGTTGGAAAGGAATATGGAAGAATTTTGGAAGTACAAATAGGAAATGGGTATGTGCAAGATCATGATGGGCCAAAAAGTGGTGATATGATGGGTATGTGTAGGGTATGTGGCTAACGACTTTTTTTTACCCAAAATTGTTGAAACAAAAAGGGTTTTTAAAGGAGATTCTCAACTTTCCACCAATATAAATTATACTTTACTTTGAATTTAATAAATAATTATTATTCATTTTCTATTTGAATTACAACTAAAGTCTTGATTGATAGGTTGATTGAAAAACATCTATAACTTTCAAACAATATCACATTTTTTGAATCTGAAACATGTGTCACATTCTATGTTTTGAATACTATAATATTTTTAAAAAAAATGAAATTTCATGAAGTTTTGACAAGGTTAAGGTGGTCAAGCATACAATTTTTTATATTTTTAAAATTTTGTAATAAAAAAATCATAATTAATTATTTACTTGGAAAAAAATTACAAAAAAATATGCATCACATTAGGACATGAGTCATCTAATTATATCTAAAATATTATAAAAAAATATTATCATTTTATTATGGTTAGGGTGGTCAGACACACACCTACTTCTTATTTTTTCCCTAAAATTTAAGCACTACTGCATTGAAATTTCAAATTTTCACCAAATAGATTTTTTTAAAATAAACCTAGTAGTTTAGAAACTACATTCAATTTGCTACAAATTTTATTCTTACATATTTTTGAAATAATATAGATAACTGATTCAAATTTTTACATCAAGCTACCTAACTCTAATTTTTTTTAATTTTTTGCCACTTAAGGGCCTATTTTTTCCATGATGATCTTGCACATACCCAAATAAAGAACCTCAACACCCTATATGGAGATGTTAAGCTGTACGATGAGAAGTTCAACCAAATCCATGACACTGAGGCCGGAACCAATGCTAGTAATCTTGAATCCAATCGAGAGATTGAACCAAAGCAAGTGCCACTCTACACATCCCAACCTCAGGAGCCTGATAGAGGAAAAGGAAAAGGAAAGGGGTCAAAACACAAAGTTTCATAGATTACATCTTCCACCAGCACCCTGCCAAAGGGAAAAAGGACCCAACGGTACCAAAAGAGATCTACTATAGCTACAGAGGCCCAAGTTTCAACGAGATCAGTCGTCAAAGAATCTGAATCCCATCAGCTTGACCCCTGTGAAGAAGAGACAATTCCAAGGCTTAGGTGGACCGGGAATATCAAGTAGAGGAGAAGAAGAGGTGGAATTCACTCTGCTAGGATTTTTCGGCTTTGATAGCCTAGGTAAGTCTTATGCTTGCCCTTCTTTCTTCTACTATATCTTTAGTTGTTCCAGCTCCCTCATCAGTTGAAAAGAATCCTCCATCCGTGGGTTCCAATGTCCTCATTCTGAACACACCCTCAACCATATTTGACATTGAACCCCATGAAGAAACCCTGTGCACCAAATGCGCTTCTTTCATGTCAACTACAATTGATTCTTTAATCGCCCTATCAAGGGAACCCATTGAAAAAACTGATATAAATAATATATTAAATTATTTTAATATATATATATATATATATATATATATTTATGCATATCTACATTACTTTGTAATCTTTCTATTATGTTTTTAATAAAGTGGTTTTATTGGCCCTCCCACCTTTATCTCCAAAAAAAACTCACAATAGAGTTTCCTTAAGACACATTGTAGGACCTCATTCTTGTTGCATGAGGAATGGTCAAAAACCATCCACCATCTATTCCAATTTTTTTCCTTTATTCCTTGGTGTTGACACCAATGAATAGGATGTCTCTTGTGACTTTCATGCAAGGGTGCATTGGTTCTCAAATCAATAAACAATGCGCATAAATTGGATTTAAATTTTTCTCTTTTACTAACTTATATGACAATTTTTTATAGTAGAATTTTTGTGTATACTCTTTATGATTGGAACATATGTTTATTTGGTCATGAATAAAATCTATATGAAAAATAAGAGATTCCAACAATGACATAGGTCTCTCTTGATGTGAAGTAGTTGCATTAATATTTTTTAATATTTCAATCAATTTTTGAATTTCATAATTTTTATTTCAATTTGATGTAATAAATTTACTTGTGTGCACCACAAAGAGGTCTACCAATAGGTTTTTCTTTCTTTTCAGCAAGAATTCTCTCCACATGGTTTGGTGAATTAGTGTTTGGCAGTGTTGAATTTTCAATTCCATAACATAAAAAATGAATAAAAAAATGTAAAAAAATTATTCTCATTTCAACTACTAAAAACCTAAAAACCTTACCTCCTTGACCTCACACACATCATTTTGATATTGTGTTGGCTTGCGTCCACTCAAATAAATGAGGTTGGGCTCAATTGAGCTTGGCCTTTGATTTTTTATTTTAACACAAACATAACATAAGCACATTATGGCTTTTTAGCTGTTGTCCTAGCCTCAATCATAACTACACCATAACACTAGTGTGTTATAATGTGAGTACATTATAATATGCTCATATTTTTTATCAACCAAAAAATAGTTGTGGCCAGTTTTTGGTCCCCCGTCTTTGTGCACACAATCATATATAAAATATTATAAAAATATTTCACTCAAATATTAAACTTTCAAATAAAAAATAATACTGTTATTTTGTAGAAAAATATATATCAAAGTGAAGGTTGAAAACTTACCTCAATTCAATGGAATAGAAGGTCAAAGAAGTATTTACATGAACTCAAAGACTAGTTGGAGAAATTGAATATGGTTAGGGTGAATTCGATTCAAATGATAGTTGTTTGAGTGAAACTTCAAATGATGAATATAGGCATTTTTTAGTTTTATATTTTAATGAGTTTTAGCAAAAACTCATTCATGTAAAAATGTTTTGAGTGAAATATTTTTAGCCAAAAATTTTTGTTCCACATGGTTTGATACAAAATTGTTCAAACCAAACATATTTTAGATGTTTCAAATATTTTGTCCAAAATTACTTCATTGGCCCAAAATGGGATACAATTCTAAACTTTCATCTAAGAACATGGTTATGTTTCTCATTATCTCCTTATATTCTAGGACAATGTATTTTGAAGAGTAAAATACATAGTTAGTGTCTTTGGGCATATTCCCCTTGTTTTGGGAATTTTTATTATATTTGATATTTCTTCAATTTAAGAGACTTATATATATGTGGGATGATGAATATACATGTATTTATTATTGTTGACTAGGCTAGATATGTTGATGGAAAAAGCTCTACCTATGATTTGTGTTCCCTATTTTGACTTCTAGATAGTTGGATGTATTAATTATATTTTAAGGCCATTATTATAAATATTATTGAGTATTTTATAGATATTAGGTCCTATTCTAGAGTGATGGTATTTGGCATATGTGTAAAAATTTGGATTAAATCATGACATTCCAAGTGTGATATTGGATTCAGTTTCTTATTTTCTATACTTGGGCATGGTGGAGGATGAGAGTGTTGTGGTTAATATACTAGTCACTTGATGGATATGGTAAATGCTTGGTAGAGCTCATGAGCACATAGGACTCAAATTTTCAACAAGGTTTACCCTTGGAAATTAGTTCATTTTTTTGTTGTTCCTTTTTAATTTTGAAGGTATATGGCAAGTGGATGAATATTGGGATTAGGTGTATCATACAACTTACAAATCTTAGTGTCCATATTATTTAATTATTTATCATTTTATGCCTTGGGCATTATGCTCTATGTAATTTTTAGTATTATGTGTGTAAAAGTGTATATTGTAATGAAAGATATGTAAGAGTATCTAAGACAAATATTGCAATTTAAAATATATTATGACACATAACAACATTAATGTGGGGTTACATATAGTGGTCACATAAGAGAATTTTCTATTATTAGGTAGATATATAATGTAATAAGTACTTCATCGGGCCATGTTTTGGATTTACATATGTCAATTTGCATAATTGAGGTCACAAATGTTTTTGATAAAGGAAAAAATGGGTTTTAGAGAGACCCGAAACCACAAAGTTTACAACATAAAAAAGGAAAGGACAAAAAGGTCCAATAAATAAAATAGGCTGCAAAAAAAGAAAAACCCTGAAAAAGCTAGAAAGGACCACCAAAGAGCTTTACAACATAAAAAAGGAAAGGACAAAAAAGTCCAACAAATAAAATAGGCTGCAAAAAAAGAAAAACCCTAAAAAAGCCAGAAAGGACCACCAAAGAGCTAGCCGTGTTGGCCTCCAGATCCTACATATCTTAGGATAGCTCCACTCATATGAGGGTTGAGAGAATTTCAATCATATTATTTTAGGATCTTGTTTGAGTATATGGTATTTTTTTGGTTGTTTTTGCACATCCTTAAGTCTATATGTAAGGTGATTTTGTACTATCACGGTATTGGTTTTTTACCAAAGAAAGAATATGCTAATATCCATTTTAAAACAGGAGACTAATAATATATTTTGGCTATTTGTTGTTAAATAAGACATTGTTTAGATGCTTTGCAGATTGAATTTTTTCAAAGGATTTTTCCAAGGTATATTTGTGTCATTCTACTTCTTGTGATTGTTTATTTTCTATTTCTCTCATTCTTTCTTTTTTCAAGTGTGGTTTACATGTTGAAATATTGTTGAATTTATTATAGATTTAATTATTGTGTTATTCTCTTGGAAGGGTTCATGTGAAAAATACCTATACTTAATAATTATGTTATCTTTTGGCTTGATTATTAAAGGGTTTGTGGGTACTTTTACTTATATTTAATTGTTTGAAATGAGCTAAAATTACCTAAAGTTTTACACTTTGATTATGACCTAAAATACCCAAAAAAATTACTCTTTGATTTAGACAATATATCTCAAATCAAATCCAGAAGTTATATTCAAACAACATATCTAAGTTAGGCAATTTGAATCTTCCAACATCATTATTCTACTTAATTATAGAAACAACTAAATTCCCTACCATATGTTTTTTGTTTGCATATGACATCGAATTAAGTTTAATAGATCATGACCTTTTTTAATACTTACCAATAAACTATTAATATTTGTATCATTTATTAATATCTCTAAATATTAGTATTAAAAATGTAAATATTATAATATATTTATTTTAGAGTGTTAGAAGGAAATTTTCAATTGTTCTTAATCATTTTGATCTATTTTTCTTTCAATTGTTCTTAATCATTTTAATTTTTTTTTTTAAACATTACACATTATGAAGATGTATAAATTTATAAAAAACCATGAAAAAATAATTTAACAAATTCTTAAATTTAAAATTAGAAATCATCAAATATCTAAAATATAAAATATTTGTTGTTCTACTGAAAAGTGCACTAAAGGTTGGTTGACTAAGGTGCATAGAAGGAAAAAAAGCCCTCCAAAATTTGTTTGGAACCTTTACACACTATCTTTGCTGCTAGAAAGTAAAGGGAGTGTAATCTAGATTAGGGACTGTTTAATTTTGGTTTCCTTTGGTCTTTTGCTGATTTAATATTTCGTACCAACTTTGTTTCTTATAATTTATTGTTTGACTATAATATTTTAATTTTTTTATTAATTATTTTGTAATTGTACAAGAATTTAAACCCTTTCAAAAATCCAAATCTATTCAGTTCATATCTTTATCTTTATTTGACCATTCATATGTTCTATTCAGAAATGCACGTAGAAGTAAAATATTTTTCTTAGACTTTAAGTTTGCCGAGATCTGCCATGTTTGGAAGCAGATAATCCTTGTTCAAAGAAATACTAAGACATTTTTATTGAAGTCCATGAAGCCGAATCCAGTCAGCCTCCATAAAAACTTCAATACATATACCAGCAATGTAAGAGGATTTCAATTATTAGCTGATATCCAGTCAGACATTTTTATTGAATTCTGAGCAGACTTTTATTCTGGTTTCTCCCTTTCTTTCAAGCCATATCAACAAAGGTCTTAGTTAGATTTATCGGATGCCCACTGAATCTCCTTCCCTCTGCAATCTTTGCTTGCTGAATATCAAACAAAAGAAAAGTTTAAATTTTATGACCTTATTCAGGTGATATTGAATAAAATAATCACATTGTGATACACTTTCACCAAATATATAAAGCTAAGAAATTATTAACAGGTCCAATGGCTAGAAAGTCTTATTAGCACTTTCTCCAAATGCATAATGTAAAAGCAGTTAGTAATATCCATGCCAACATCAATATTTTCTTGTCTTTCTACCATTTGTCCCTTTGAAAATTTTCTTTGCTATAAACAACTTTTGATAAGGAATCACTGTAATACATGGTAACCTATTTTTATGTATCCAAAATAATACTATTTGGAAAATAAACTAATGTACAATTAATCACTAGCAGAAACAACCTGGCAAGAAAAGCATCAAATTATAAGGATGCACGTATTTACAAAGGCGGAAGAAATTGATAGAGCGTTAATTCTACAGGAGAAATTGAAATGACCTAAAATGAACTAAAATTGTTGGATAGCATCGAGCAGTATGTGGCTATTTTGTAGATTCCTATCAAACTTATATGGATCTGAGGTTCATATAGAGTTCAAGTGCACACTTAAAAAAAAAAAAAAAAAAACCCTAAATAGGTTCATGTATCATTAGTTTTTTGAAGAAAAAATTACTGTGTAATTTCTCACTGGGCCTCATATCATTACAGTTCTGAAAAATATCTAAGATACTATCAACAACTATCACTTCAGAGATTTGTCATACCTGAGGTGTATTGTTCAATTCATCGTGATATGTAGAAATCATAATAGATGGCATAAATGAACCAAATTCCTCATTCAACAGACATTTTGAATATTGTGTAGATGTAAAGCCCATCTTATTCCTTCAGTTTTTAACATGGAAGATTATGGAATATCACAAATTATCAAAATCATCTTCATTAAGGAATAGTTCATTTAGCATTCATGTCTTAATAGTTCATTTAGCATTCATTGCATATAGGTGATTAAGTATACTTGAGTCGAAGTAGCATTGAAATGGATGACCTTTTGGGAAGTTCAAATACTTCACCCATGTGTATCACCTAGATGCAATGAATGGTAAGTGCACCATTCATTCCCATAAAAAATGGGTCCATTCCCTCTACTACTCATGAAATATGAGTCAATGAGTTTGATTCATAAACTATAAATTGAATCTTGATATTAATATAAGACTTTACACACTGCAGAGAATTCCTCCTACTTATCAGATTCATATTGTCAGGTTTCTTAAAGACAGAAAAATAAATAATGTTAAACCACCTTAAATAATAGTCATCAAGATTATATCATTAACCAGATTCTTTTAAGACACAGATTACTTCTTAGACTCCCATCAAGGCTCACAATACATTCCATTCTATAATAAGGCTGATAGCCAATATTTTTTAAAATCTGCCTGCATAATGCATTTTATAAAGTCTACCTTGCATATTCTTTCAGAAATTTGAAATGCAAAAAAAACACAAGATGCAGCATACACAACAACCACCCAAAAACTAAAGCCTATGAATCTTTTAAATGTTGATTAGATTTACACTAAGCCATTATCCCTTAACAGTAATCAAGGCATCTTGTAATCTAAAAATTTCAAAACTAAAGAATAATAAACTGGTAACAAAACTTACCTCCAGCCATTTGAGGAGCATTTTCAAGAAAGGCGGTATTGATTGTATTTGGTAAAGAAGTATTTACTGGAGATGCACCCAAAGATGAACCGTGTCCTTTAGCCATTGCACGTCTAGTCACCGAAAGTTCTGCTTTGAAAGGTTTGATCATTAGACTCTCATTTAAAAAAAATTAAGATGGAAATTACTTATGTATGAATCAAACAGTCTTAGATATAGTCATCAAGATTATATCATTGGCCAGGTTCTTGTAAGACACAAGCTACTTCTTAGACTCCCACCAAGGCTTGTCCCTTTATATGACAACCACAATACTTCCATTCTATTGTAAGGCTGATAGCCAATATTTTATAAATTATGCCTGCGTAATGTATTTTATAAAGTCTACCTGCATATTATTAATGTAGTTGTTGGTAGCATGTTTACTTCTAAAGATGTTGATGCAAATTTCTGTTGAAGACTGTTGAGAAACATGTGAAAAAGTACTCTTTAAGATTCCTCTGACTATTTTGTAGGGACATGTCATCTTTCCTCTCTTCTAGTTGAGTGTCTGTCTGGCACAATAATTCTTTGGCGATCTGCGCAAGCATTAATCAGAGCATTGGATGGCAAGAGAATTTATGAATGGTCTGTGTGTGGCATCATGTCTACAAAATGAATCTCGGTCTTCAAAAGCATAGAGAAATATAGGAGAAGCAGTATGCTAAAGTGTAGGCAAGTAAAGAGGAGCCCTTAGAACATGGAATATTGTCTCAGGGCAGATGAATATCATCATATTGATGATGAATCTGACTGTGGAGAATCCTTATATACAAAGAAGAGCGCATTGGGCATGCATAGAAAGTTTTGGCAATGGTGAAGGGAGTGGATTATTGCAAAATAGGCTATTTTGTACAGAAGTCTTATGATGGAGGATGATGAAGCATTAGTGGGGTGTTACAGAATTAGTTGGAGGCATCTTTTCTGAAAGATTAGAGCAGAAGTAAGTAGAATGATTTAGCCAAGGGAAGTACAAAGATTTGGTTATGATGCCTTAAGCTATGCTCAAAACTTTGATGATGGAGACTACGAGAACAGTCCAGACTATAGCTTCAGCAGTGAAAATCCAGTATGATATGGGCTTATCTCAAGGCTTTTATGTGATCTGGATTAAAATTGTGCTTAGATTGTGTCTTGTTGGCAATAGGTTCTTCTCCGTCTGGCTTCCAGATAGATTTCCTTAATTTTCCAATTATACAGAAACCATTAGATAATAATTTTTTTCACTAGAGAAACTTTTCTATTGAGAAAGATTGCTGTAAATAGAGTTTTAAATGCTTGAAAGAAGTGTTTACTAAAGGAATTCTCTTTCAATAAAAAATCGAGATGGGAACAACGAAAAATGCAGGGTTCATATCGAGGCACGAAAAAGAAATTTTAACCAAAATTAATTCATGGGACTCTAATGATCAAAACTTCCCATTTTAACCTATAAATCCATAATCTTCTTTAATTATAATAAACTACTAAATTTTAGAAATATAAATCATTTATTGTGCATCTATCCTTGAAAACATTTCGAATCCACTTGCTATTCACTCTCTATTATATATCATGTGGTCGTCAATGTCTTCTTGTCCACCTTGAACTATGAACCTTCCACACTGCTTGGTATCCAAGGATTTGTACGAGAGTATATAGAATATAGGCCCCTCATTGAAAGAATATAATTCTAAAAGTTGAGACCTCTTGTGTGAGGTCGTGTCTCTGAAGCACGACATCCTCTTAAAGTGTTGCCACCTGCGCTACAAATAGATAGTTGCTTTGTAATGTTCATGTGCAATGCTTTATGTTGAACTGAAACTCGCCACCCATATCTTAACCTCATGCCATTCTATCATGGCCCAAATCGAACCCATGTAAATGCAGTCAGCGACTGCTAATGTTGAACCACTTGATTCTCTGCCTGACCAAGAACTTTAGAGTTTTCATGAACTGTTTGACCTGGAGTTTCGAAGAATGAGGATGAAAAGAAGGCTGATTTATCAGAAACATACACTGATGTTTTCAATCCAGTTTATTACATCTCTTGGCATAGGAATAATCTATTAAAGGGAATAATTTATCTTGTAATCAAATGCATCCATCTCCCAGTCCATCGTTTGAGTCTATTCACCGAATGTTTTGCTTTCAAAGGTTTCATCATTAGACTCTCATTTTTTTAAAAATGGTGGTGAAATTTATTATAATCTTGATCAGGTTCTTGTAAGACACAAGCTACTTCTTGGACTCCCACAAAGGTTCATCCTTTTATATGACACAACCAATACCTTTCATTCTATTGTAAGGTTTCCAATTTATTGTAAGGCTGATAGCCAATATTTTATAATTCTGCCTGCGTAGTGTCTACCTGCATATTCTTTCAGAAATTTGAAATGCAAAAAACCACAAGATGCAGCATACAGAAAACCACCCAAAAACTAAAGCCTGTGAATCTTTTAAATGTTGATTAGATTTACACTAAGCCATTATCCCTTAACAGTTATAAAGGCATCTTCTAATCTAAAAAGTTCAAAACTAAAGAATAATAAACTGGTAACAACACTTACCTCCAGCCATTTGAGGAGCATTTTCAAGAAAGGCGGTATTGATTGTATTTGGCAAAGAAGTATTTACTGGAGATGCACCCAAAGATGAACCGTGTCCTTTAGCCATTGCACGTCTAGTCACCGAAAGTTCTGCTTTGAAAGGTTTTATCATTAGACTCTTGAATTTTCAAAAAATTAAGATGGAAATTACTTGTGCATTAATCAAACAGTCTTAGATATCGTCATCAAGATTATATCATTGGCCAGGTTCTTGTAAGACACAAGCTACTTCTTAGACTCCCACCAAGGCTCATCCCTTTATACGACAACCACAATACCTTCCATTCTATTGTAAGGCTGATAGCCAATATTTTATAATTCTGCCCGTGTAATGTCTACCTGTATATTCTTTCAGAAATTTGAAATGCCAAAAACTACAAGATGCAGCATACAGAACAAGCCCCAAAAGTGAAGCCTATGAACCTTTTAAATGTTGATTAGATTTACACTAAGCCATTATCCCTTAACAGTTATAAAGGCATCTTATAATCTAAAATGTTCAAAACTAAAGAATAATAAACTTGTAACAATACTTACCTCCAGCCATTTGAGGAGTATTTTCAAGAAGGGTAGCATTGATTATGTTCGGCAACAAAGTATTCATTGGAGATGCACCCAGAGATGAAACGTCTCCTTTAGCCATTGCACGTGGATGTTTGGAATTAGGGGGAGGATCATCAGAAGTATAGATAATGTTGCTACTACTTTCATCTTCACCATCAGAACTAACCTTATGAAACGATGGATTGACATAAGGAGCAACAGTAATAAAAACAGAAGTACTTGCTATAAGCCGGCTACCAGAAAGCCTGCTGCCAACGAATCCTTGCTCAACACTGAACTGAGAGCTACCAAGAACTACAGTCAGAGAACACAAGGAAGGAGAACAGTATCCAGACAGGGATATTATTTCAGTTTGATTAGACAAGAATTGAAGCTGCCTCCGAGGTTGATAAATTGCTGCAAAGCCCATAGTTCCACATGCTCCAAAAACACCCACATCTATGCCATGCCTCTTGCAGTACTGAGTTAAACACTCTAACACATCATAACCAGCTGTAACTTCCAAAAAATTAACATTCATTGCATTTTGATGATTTGTTGTATTTTTACACTTAGTTTTTGATCCAGTAGGGCGACCTATGCGACCCCTGGGTGGCTTGGGAGCAGAATTTTTCTGTATGTTTTGTGTATTACTATTACCTAATTCATCTGTCTTCTTCATGATGTTACCTCTACTGCCATTGTTTTCAGAGGTTCCACATGCCCAGTTTTGTTGTCCAGTTTCCATCCCAACTTTACTTACAATCTTAAATACCTGAAAAAAAATCAACTGCACTCAATTTAGAAGATATTGAAATAAATAATATTATATTAATTTTGGGGTCTAAAGGTGGTGCTTTAGGAAAAGAGGTCAAATGTTCAAACTGGAAGGCATCAGCACATATTGCAACAACAGATCATTTAGAAGAGTTTCAGGTAGAAGGAAAAATGAAGTCTCCCAAAGGTAATAGACCTTTTAGAGGGCTTAGATTTGTTTTTACGCATTTTCTATATAAATTATTTATCTTGACAGTCATATTTAAAAAAAATATTTGAACAACTATTTTCAGAAAAATAAATAAATAAAACAAAACAACAAATAATAGAATTATTATGTTTTAGTAAAAAAAATCAAAACAGAAAATATTAAATAATTATATAAAATATTTAAAATCAAATTGCATTGGAAAGATTTTTTCTAGATATTTCAAAATATTTCAAATTTATTTTAAATAATTTATTAAAATATAAATTAGTTATAAAAAATTGTTTTAAATAATGTATTTGTGGTTATTATAAATGAAGAAATAATCTATTGTCAAAAATCTCAAATTATTTAAATATATATTTTTTAAACATAAAAACAACTAATGTACAATTACAAAAGTAAGAAAGAGGATTCTGCTCATCGAAGAGGACTAGAGCCAACCTGAAGAGAAAAGCGGATTCTTCGCCTAAGGAGTTCCAAGATCTGAAAAAGGTGACTCAGGAGATGTGCAACCTTGAAGCTGAGGTTGCTGAGACTTTAAAGTCCTTAGGTAATCTTTGGTTGTGATTGGTGTTAGCTTCCTCCTAGCTTTTTGCTGGTTCTTGGTTGGTGGCTGTTGTCCTGTTTTGTTTTTTATGTTTAGCAGCCTTCCTTTTCTTGGGTTCCTTAATGGCTTACTTTTCTCCAAATTGAAAGAGATCTAGCTGCTAAGACAAATATGTTTAGACTTAAAGATATGCTCCAATAATAGTAATATTGAAAAGAAGAATCCGAACTTACATTATATAGTAAATTAAAACAAATAATAGTAAGTTTGTTTCTTCCATCATTTTTAATCATAAAAAACTATCCATATATTTAACAAAAACTAATTTCAAATAAATTAGGTCAAATAGAAAAGAGATTCTAGGTTAAGTATAAATCATTATGAAAGACATAATTTTCCACAAGGAAGAAATTAGGACTCTCATCTTACAATAAATCTAAAATAAATCTTGAGTATAGAAATAATAATAAAACCCTAATCATTAAAAAGTCTACTTTTAATTATTATTATTATTTTTCAGAAAAAAAATATGTTTTAAAACAAATTAGGGTAAATATGAAAATTCCAAAAAAAATAGAAATTTTGTAAAATTAAATTAGTTTAAAAAGAATATAGCTTAATTATATCAAGTTTTCTCAATTCATAATGTTCTTTGTAATGATTTATGGCTTTGATTGTGTGAGAATTTTTACATCAATGTTTCAAATCACACACTCTATGATCCATCATCAGGATGAGAGCAAAGCTAAAGGAGAAAATGATGATGGATCACAAAATGTGACCCGAAACATTGACACAAAAATTCTTACACAATCAAAGCCAAAAATCATTGCAAAAAAGAATCTAGCTACCAAAAGAAAATTACAATAAAATAAATTATGAAACTCATTGTTCATAATAATCCTTTCCATTAACCCTAAAACAAAAATTGTAGATTTTTTAAAATAAATATATATGAATTGAAAAGAACATTAGAATTACACCATAATAGATGCAAAAGAAAATTACCATAAAACAAAATTTAAAACGCAATTACCCTTTCAATTGATTAACCCTAAAACAAAAAAGTGTAATTTTTTTAGCAAATAAATATATGAATTGAGAAGTAGATTTATTTTACACCATTGTAGATGGAAATAAAAATTACGATAAAATAAAATATGAAATTCATTGTTCATATTACCCTTTTCAATCTGATTAACCCTAAAACAAAAAGTTTACATTTTTTCTATCAAATGAAATGTGTGAATTGAAAATAAGATTGGATTTACATCATAATATATGCAAAAGAAAACTCAATGAGACAAAATCTGAAACTCATTGTTTATAATTTTCCTTTTCAATCTGATTATTAAATATATCTATTTGAAAAAAAAATTATAAATAAAACTTTGGATCTCTATTACTTAGAAGAAAGTCTATAAGAAATTTACCTCTAAATCTTGATGAAGTAACCCTGTTGAATTGGTTTGAAGCAGATTGAGATGAATTAGAATACACCCAAGTTCTACTTGATCTACTCTAGATTATGCTATGATGTGGATTGCTAAACTAGCATGACCTTGATATGATTGCAATAATGAAATAGAAAAACAACAACATGAGGTTAACAATAATAGACTTGCTTTATGATGAAGGATAGGGGCAAGTTAGTTATAGAATTCTCAGAGACAAAATAGAAGGCTAGGATAGATTGATTATGGATGGGTAAGATTGATTGAGGATTACAACTAAGCTCAAAGATGTACATGTGACAAGTGTCACATGAGAGATAACATGGGATGGATTAGGACATCATCTTTATGTGAATGGCTAGGATTAAGAGGTGTAATATAAAATAAATGGATGAGATGAAAAGTTATTTTGACTTTTGGGAAGGTGTCTAAGTTCAATGAATGTAGATAAGGAATTAGACATGTGAAAGGGACACTTGTCACATGATGACAATTTTAGATTGTGATCCATGTGAACAAGTTTAAGGGTTAAGATTAAATGGACAAGGATTTAGTTAAATAAATAATAATATTTCTTTAATTAATGGGATCAATCCTAAAATTAATATATAAATAATAAATATTTATTTAATTAAAGGTAAAGATAAAATGGAGAAATGGTGGAATTAATTAAATAAATAATAAATATTTAATTAATTAATGGCAGAAAATTAGAGGTTCATATTTTAGGTGACTATACACAAGTAAAATTTTATAAAACCTATCTATTGTGGCAATGAAGCTAGATGCTTCAAATGTTTGATACAACGCTTAAATAGAAAATTAAGGAAAACTTGTAATGAGTTGAGTCATAATAAAGTGTCACAAAATTCAAATCAAGGTAGCAAACGACAATGTCAACCAATTTTTTTATTAATTATATTATGAGCCTATATTATTTATTTTTTATGCATCAACCTTTTTTCTAAGGGTTTAAATATTGATTTGTTGAGTTAAGTAGTTTTATAATAGTGTTATTTGTATCTTTTAGAAATAAATTTTTAAAATACATATTTAAAATATTTAATTTAAAATGTACACTTAAATTTAAAGTAATTTTAAATTAAAAAATATTTAGTCATCAATTTTATAGAAAAGATGTCAAGTGTAATTCTCAAATTATTGGGTGGTGCAAATTAAATTTTGATGGGTCTCTAGGAAAAATCCAAGCATCTTTGGAATGGGGTGTATCATGAAAGATCCTTAAGGATACTTGATTGGAGCTGTTAGCTCTCAAAAACGTAGGGAAAGATACCTCAAGAGGTTTACAATATCTTGATACATTTTAGGGTAACAAACAAGGTCAAGAGAACTCAACCTTCTACTCTTTAGGTGTTGCTAAACCTAGGCAGGTGTACCTTTGTGAATGAAGCACACCTGACTTATGATTACCCCTCTTGCAATGATTTGTCCACAATGGCAGATGGCAATGAACAAACGAATTCAAACTTGATAGCAATAATAATCTTCTGATCTAAATCCTAAAGTGATCAATTAACAAATGTAAAATAGATGTAAAGAAACTGAAAGAATCCAAATGATGAAATTGCAGAGACCAATGCCTTATTGGGTATGCAGAGTCGAATGAAACATAAGTGGGCAACTTATTCTGGCAGAAAATCAAATTGTTGGCATATGCTCTATTTACAACTTGTATAAACATGCAGGATTATGACTACTAAGCTCTACTTTAATAATCCAGATGAATCTCCCTGATTATTGTGATCAACCAAAAGGATTTAATCTCTCCTTGAAAGAACCAATAGATTAATCACACAGAAACAACAAATGTGCACTGATAAACTGAAAATAAGCTTATTACTTCAATTTAAATAACCAAAAAGAATCAACTTGGAGACAGCTTAGCAATACTTTTCAATAAACTCAACATACAATTGACACCAGAAATAACCTGCCACACCAACTGTCTTTCATTGAAATCGCCATTTGAAAACATGCAACATAGTCTCTATTCAGAGAAATTTATTCTACTATATCCATCTCTAATCTATTGTATCTATCTTGATCCAAAATCTCATCCTTCAATTACAATCGAGAGTGCATATTTATACCCCAGCATCAAGAAATATATCGCTTCAAATTCATGTTGGCCAACCGTAGAATTTGGGAAAATTTCATGTTGGCCTACAACAGTATTTAGAAATTCTCATATGTCAGCCCAAAGTGTTTGAATCTTTATTAATCGCCAATGGAACAGTCGCTGAGACAACCAAAAACTATGCCGAAGGAAATTCAATTGTTAATCATTAGTCATCATGTGTTCCTCTATTCTTTGTGTTGTTCGCTTTTGTCGTGACCATTTGTTCGCTATGCCAAAGTCAAGAAGTATCCTTTTGTCCCCTTTGTGTTTCACTATAGCCCTATGATATCAGGGAAACCTCACGTAGACTACATTATGTTTCACCGAAAGCCCCAAGTTCACTTTAGATCGCCAAGAGAAAACAAAACTCATATCGATGGAAACCCTTTGTGCAATGTCGGCGAGACCGAAGGTCACTCGCCGAGACCTCACTCCGATAACCATTTGTTATATCAATATTCTTTTCTTTATTGCCAGTCAGCAAGACACCTCAAATTCGTTGAGACCTCATACCGAGTACCCCCAGCTTGGCCAATAAATATCCACGTGCATTAGTCAGTGAAACATGACTTACTTGGTGAGACCATATACCAAATGCAACACTCATGCCAATATGTTCCTTCATCTACTTGGTGCTGAGACCAAAAGAGCTCACCAGGACCTCATATCAATGCCGCAACTCTTGCCGATGAGCATTCTCCTCAATCGCCGAAACAATGTGAAAGTCTTTCCGATAACTGCCAGTGAGTAAACTCCAATCGCCATAACAGCAAAAATGTCTTGTTGATAGGCAACATAGATGTTTGCAAGCAAAAAATGCAACATGGGTCGGGGAGACCTTGACCATCTCACGCCGATAGGAACCAGAATGTGAATTATGCAAGACCCGATGGAACAATGAGACCATATGGCAAGAAATGGGTGAAATATGCACACGGTAGGACCAATCTAGAAATTTATGAGTAAAAACAATATGTAAAATCATCAGATTTTTACAGTTCCAACAAAAGCCACTTCAAAAAAAAATGGAGAATAAAATGAATAATGAGATGGAGGCACTTGTACTACTTTCAACTAATTATCTAGGTATTAAAAATTTGGAAATTGAGGGAGATTCATAGATTATCATAAATGCACTAAAGAAGAAAGGGACATAAAATTGAAAAATAAATAGAATATTAATTAAATATGGTCCATAATTAATAAATTTGAATATTTTTATCAAACATGTTTTAAGAGAGTCCAATTCCCACAAAAATACACTAGCCAACTTTAGTATTGATTACTATATGCAAAGAATTTAAGGAGTCATTTCAAAGTATGGAACTATCTCATGTCCATCATTATTTCAAGACATATTTCTCCCATCAAAAGATGCCTCGCATGTTGCTCCATTCGAGCACCATTAAAATGTATAGGAATTTATTATTAGAGCATCATTTAAGGATAGGAATTTATTATTAAAGCATCATTTAAGGGTAGCTTTGTATAAATTTATCTGTGTTCAAAAGATATACATTTATAGATGTATACGGATGATAATATGAATTATAGTTGATTGATGTATATGGATGATGATATGAATTACAATTGATTTAAAAATGTATGTATTATTCTTTGAGTATTCTATTTTAAGACACTTCAATTTTTTTTGAATATGATCTTCTTTGTGGAGCTACTATCTATTATTATTTTTTCTACAAAGTTAATATATGGGTATGGCCCTCAAGGTCATTTTTACATACAAAATATATGTATTTTATTTAAAAATTATATTTTTTCAAAGCAAATTGTTCAAAGAGTTTTGATAAGATGTGCATGTTAATTAAAAAAATTATTATATAAACATTTGTATATATCTATGATAAAGTAGTTTTAGATTAATTTTTTTATGGAGATTGCTATATAAACTTTAAAACATAAAATATATGAGTAAACGTATTTACCAATTTAATCTATAATTTTTTATAAAATTTAAAATATAATATTAAATTAAACAATAATCAATATATTAGTTTAAGTTGATTATAATTCTAAAAATAATATTTTATAAATTTAAAACAATTTAATATGTCATGTAAACTTATATGATTACACTTTCAATAAATTTATAAATATTTAAATGAAACAAAATGGATTTTTTTATATTTTAAACTAAATTTTAAACTTTATTATTTGTACTTAAATAAAAACAATTTATAATTATTTCCCTTTGAAATTTTAAAAGAAACTTAATTTTTTTAAATATACTAAATTTATCAATGCTTGAAACAACTTTTTGTACATTTAAGAGAACAAAATGGTCATATTAGTTGTACACTTGAGATGGTATAGTGGTGGAGAATTTATACTCTTGAGAGAGAGGTCACAAGTTCAAATCTTGCAAGGAGTAAGATATTTTTGGACCATAAAAGACCTTTCCTTTTAGTCAAACAATAAATTAAAAGAAAACAATTTCTAAAAAGTAATATTTTATCTTTATAAGTATGTTTTTTTAAGAGCTTGAATACTATGGTCTATGAGAATAGGAGATACATCATTGATGTGGTTGTATTATGGTTATAGATATTGAGGAAATTAGGTTAGAGGTTTCAATATATCACATAATTTAGTTTTTTAAATTGATTTAGTATGGTGTAGGGTTTAGGGTTTAGGTTTAAGATTTTAGGGTTTTAGGGTTTAGGGTTCACAATATTATGAACCCAACTCATGTACCACTTCAATGGGCGAACAACCCAACCCTTGGAACATACTACCACCCCAGGTGGCAAAGAGATGATATCGAGGTGCCAAACCTTCTTGTCAATATGAAATTTTAGGGAAGATCAACCTATTATCCCTAAAGTAACTTTTATCCATTGAGTGACAACCCTTCCACTTAGCACCATTAGATCACTAAGGCCGAATTTTTTCCCAACTCGATGGGTCAGTCTTGTAGTCAAGCTCCCTTTTTCCTTTGTAATCGACGACTAATTTTCAGTCGACCCAAGGAAACCTTTGCACACCTTTGTTACCTTTTGGGAGGCTTACACCCCATAGAAACTATCTACCTAAGACTATCCCTTGGATAGTAGGTTCTGTCGCAAGGTTAGACTTCTGGCTCTTCTAGAGTGGTATCTCACTGATGATTCATGCCTCTCGAAAGAGGGCCTTCTCCACCTTCCACCTAAACCCTAAACCCTAAAAGAATTATAAACAACAAAAAAATATAAAATATTATCTTAAAACTCTTTTAGATAAGAAAACCATTACTAAAGAGAATATAAAATTGTGTTAGTCTTAAAGACAAGAACACAAAAATCATGATTAACTCATCTCTTTAATTGATGTATTTTTCCACTAGAGCACAAAATTTCTTCAAACTGTGATGTATATGAAGATGTTTTTGTGTTGAGAAACATATTAAAACTGTAATACCCCTTATACTATTGATTCTTTCTAGATACTCTTTTGTGTTGAGTTATGTACTTGGGTTTGTGATGGTGATTATTTCACCGATTTGATTGGTGTGGATTTATAGTTTAGTTTGGTTGGATTCACTTGATACTAATTATGTTGATTTATGATATATGACTTGATACTGCTTATGTTGATTTATGATACATGATTTGTGGTGTTTGTACTATCTGGACATGTAATCATTTTTATGTGATGTTATGTGGTGATGTTATGGTTTAATATTTGTTTATGGATTATGATGTGTATGCTAGTGGGTCTTGGTGAAAGGAAAGAGTAGCATCACTCATTCGCGAGTGCCCTGCTACACCACGACTACCTTTCACAGTGTGTCTATATTGGAGATTTATATGTACTTGATGTTGTTTTCATGTAGGATGTAGGTACTGGACACCGACTCCACCTGCATGATAGGTCTAAGTGTGTACCATAAATCCAATGGGTATGAAGTTGAATGGAGTTTATAAGGAATTGTCCCCGTCCAAGTTTTTCACCCGTTGTTGTGTGTAACGATGTCGTTGTCCATGACCTCATCTTCGTTTTGCTTGGTATTGTGTTATACATTGATTTTAATCTCTGTTCAGGTGTTGTAATTATTGGTGATGTTGTTTTCTCTTTGGTAGCTTATTAAGGTTATTTGTTAAAAATGAATTAATTAGTTGTATGTATGTGTTAAACTAATTATTAAAATTAGATTTATAAAGTTTTAAAAATGTTAAATTAAATGTTGTTTATTTAATTAAAAGGATAAATTAGTAAATTAAATAAGTAATATTGATTATAATAATAAATTGTTATTTGTAAAATGAAATAAAATAAATTAATTATTTTATGATTTGTTATTAAATATTAAGTTGTGGATAAATATTAAATTAAGAGATTTTAATATTGAGAGATAATTATGATCTTTAAAATCAATAAAAAAACAAAAAAAACAAAAAGGATTTCATTTGAAAAAGGAGAAAAATTAGAAAAAGCTAAAAAAAGATGAATGCATGTTTAGTTTATTTTCGAAAATGAGAAAAGTTGTGGAAACTTGCTTCTTGATGGATTTTTGGTTTTTGAAAAAAGAAAAGAGTTTC
The DNA here is from genome assembly GCA_007258455.2 of Sequoia sempervirens. Classification (NCBI taxonomy): domain Eukaryota; kingdom Viridiplantae; phylum Streptophyta; class Pinopsida; order Cupressales; family Cupressaceae; genus Sequoia; species Sequoia sempervirens. Next base: position 21,209,066 of record VDFB02000002.1, on the reverse strand, counting down.
CTTTTAATTAATTGAAAAAGATGAGAAGTTTTCTTAACTTGAAAATTTTGGGTTCTCGAAAAAAGAAAAGAGTTTCCTTTTAATTAATTGAAAAAGAGGAGAAGTTTTCTTAACTAGAAATTAAAGAGGAGAAGTTTTCTTAACTAGAAATTTTTGGGGGTGAAGAAACTTGTCTATAAAAATTATTGTGGTTTTACGTCTTTCTTTGTAAGAAAATTGATACTGAATTGGGTTTTAAAGAAGAAATTGAAAAGTTGCGAGGAAAGGAGGAGAATTCATGAAGAGTTGTTTCGAAAGTTCAAAGAGGAAGTTTGTCTCGTATGTCCCTCCATTTGCAGAGTGTAGGACTTAAGGTTCTTTGATTATTATTTATTTTACATGTGTTTGAAAGTAGTGTTTAGATTTGTGTTTGTTTGAGTGATTTCTTGGAAAAACTATATTGTTAAAAAAAAAAAAGTGTTTGAAATGTTTTAATTTCATGTTTGTTCTCTCCAATCCTTTTGCTAATTATATAGTTTTTTGTTGGGGAAATTTGTATATCTTTCTGGAGAAAATTTGTGTTGTGAAGTTGGATTCTTGCCACAAAATGGAGATTATCCATAAAATGATATTTTGTGTTAAGAGAAAATATGTACATATTTATACATATGTGTGTATGTATTTTTCTTAGAGTGGGATTGATATTTATTAGAATATATATATATATATGTAAAAAGATTATGTTCTAGTCTATAAAATATATAAATACCTATTAAAATGTATGTATATACATGTTAAATATATATATATATATATTGGTTTTAAAAGAAAATATTAAATAAACCTATTTTTTTTATTTTAAAAAATATATATATGGTGGGGGGGCGGGGGGTCAACTAATGTCGTACCCCCTGTCCCCCATAGTAATTCCATGTGCGTGTAGTGCCCCTCCATTGCGACTTTTTTGGGTTTCGTCTAAGTGTTTGTTTGTGTTATTGTTGATTAGTGTGTTATTGGTTTAGGTGGTAAACATAATATTTTAATGGTATTGTTTACTAAATTAATTAAATTAACATTGATTATATAAATCACGAAATTAAAATAATAACTAAATGAATTACTATTAAGAAATACAAAGTATATATATATATCACTAAGTCAATATTGTAAATATTATGTGTATGGATTTTATTATATAATTAAAATAAATCAAATTCTGTGAAACAGAAAATGAATGGTTTAAGTATTAGATAATTATATTAATTGGTTTTATAAAAAGTATTGTTTTAAATCATAATTGACAATTTATCTTGTGAGTAGATAACTATTTAATCATGGTAAAACAATGTTTCTCTAAAAGAACTCAATATGATAAAATCTTGAATTGATGTTTAAAGCGAGAAAAGATGGAAAGAATCGCATGCAAGCGCATGCACAATGATTTTTTTTGGGGGGGTTTTGATTGGGCAACTTACTAATTTTATCTTTGGTGTGTTTGAAATCTGATGGGGTCTGAAGTTTATTTGGGGCTGAATATATTGGGGAAAATTGGTTCAATTTGGGAGGAGAACGGGAGTCGAGGGTTGTGAATGAGGTCGTATTCGCTCACTGTCTCCATCAACGAATGAAGGATTCCAAGTTGGTTTGGTGGTAATTCTGTAGTTTTGGTTTTTTGAATAATGTAAACAAATATTTTTCCCTTCATCTGTGAGTCTGTAGATTTTGAATTTTGGAGTTTCATTGTTTGCTCTTAGTTGATGGAGTGGATGGGCATGGACACACACAGAAATTAAAAACACAAACTTATAAAGATAAACACAAACACTTAAATCTTTTATGTGCTGCTGCACACTTCTATATTGCTTACTTGAATCGTTTACAACCACGTCTTTTTATAGAGGGCTCGGGATTTTACAGAGATTTCTAGAAGTTGTTTTTTACATTTCTTTCTAGACTCTTCTATCATCGACAACCATCTTTCAAGACTCTTCTTACATCGAATTCTCTAGACTTTGCATTTAATGAGGTTGGTGATTATAAGTGGCAGAGCTTTCTAGCACATGCATAGAAGATTGTCTGCAGGTCGGTGGAGGGTGGTGGATGAAGCTTCTGCTATAGGAGAAATTAATTACCAACATACTCCCCCTTAATTTCGACCGCAAACCAATTGCACATGCCATAATCTAGTAGAGATGGGTCCTGGTTTAAACCCTTGTTAGTTACCCATTTACAATCGTTAACATCATTCTTTACAAATTCTTTTCCTTTGTCTCTAATGAAGTCTACGAACTTCCTCAAATTCTAATGTCATTCTCGAATGCTACAACATTCTCCTATTCCTTTTTCCATTGATTGTGATCATTCTTTCTCTTCTTTTTTTCTTGTGTTTGCAACCAAGTCTTTAGACTTCTCAAATTCTTTCTTTGCCATTTTGATGATTTTCATGCCTAATGATGCCTTTGCCTCTATCCAACTGCTATGACAATCTCTCCAACCTTCAATCTTGAACTTCTTATAAACTTGTCATCTATAGATGCCTTGCCAAAAGTATTTGTTGTTGCTTGAAACTTGCCATGATTGCTATCAAGTTTTACGTGAGAAATTTTATACTTGAACCAATTTTTAAGCATACTTGTAATTTTCTGCTAACTCGATCCATAAACCCATCCACAATCCATTTTCATACAATCTGCCATAGAATCTTTCTTGCACTGCCTGTTGCAACATGTTTTTTCTGAATGACTCTTCAAACCACAAATACTGCAAGGATGTAAGTCCCAACATCTAACCTTTGTATGTCCTTTCCTGTTACAATGACAACATTGCACACATTTCATTTCTTTAACAAATTTGGTTACACCTGTATTATTTCCTTTACCTGTCACATATCCAAGTCATTCATGCTTTGGCCTCACTATTGGCTTAATTGGCTCTCTCATCCCTTGATCATACCTTCCTAAACCTTTACCTTTGTATCCCATTCTTTCCATGATCTTTAAACCAACATTGTTAGTATTGCCATTACGTCTAACAACATTATCATTTTGACAATTTTTATCAAAACTTTCTTTAGCAAAAACACATTTCTCAATTGACAAATTCAACTCCTCTGTACTACATGAAACATCACATACGGATTTTGACTTCAAACATTCATTCAATTTTGTAATTTCTTTCATCTGCAAACTATTTGCTTCTTCTAATTTCTTTAATTTCTCTTATAAATCATCAAACAATTTCACTCTTTGTTCTAGTTCTTCATTCTTTTTCTTGATCTCCTGAAACAATCTTAGTTTTTCCTCTAACTCTTAACTCCTTTTTTTAACCTCATCAAATAATTTTAACTTTTCTTCTAACTTTTCACTTTTATCTTTAACTTCTTCCAATTCCTTTTCAGGATTATAATTTTCATCTAAAAGTTTACATTTTTCTCTCTGCATCTCTTTATTAATTTCAAAATAGAATCTATTATTCTTTTTAACAATATCCAATTGTTCTTTAAGCTTTGTTAATTCTTCTTCCAAAAAATTATTTTCAACCACTAAATTTTCGTTCTCTTTTTTAACCCCTTTTCCAATTTTTCCCATTGAAACAAATAATTAAACTCACCTTACTTTTGCAATCTTTGTCTGCCTTCACTCTTCCACAATTTCCTTCAACAACTACAACTGTTTCTTTCTTTCTTCAGATCAATAAATTGCAACTAAAATACAAAAATCAGCTTGCTTGACCACATTCCACAGTTGTACCCTTTGTTTGCCTATTTTAGCAATTTCAATAACACTCTTGAATTCCTCTTTTCTTATCAACGGTGATATAACAACTGAAAAAAAAAAAAAAAAAACCTCAATCTATATTTGCAAATTCAAACTACTAATCATACCTTTTCTGCACTTAGGTCACTTTATGTCCACTCCTTGATAACTATGACTCCTCTTGACAACTTTATAAACAATGGCGACTTCTTTACTGGAAACAACGATCCATGATAGCTTCAACTCTTTTGCTCTGGCTATTTTCCAACAACATCGAATCTCTTGTACGGAGGTCTTAGACTTTTAAACACTCCATGTAATTTATCAGCAGCTCCTCAACCATCGATCACTTTTTCCTACAGCTTCTTCCCAACGAATCAGCTTTAACTGGGCAGACATGACAAACCCACGACTTCTTTTCTGGCAATCTTAATCTACAGATCCACAATCTTTAATTTCTGTGATTCCCTTTGCTAAGGGACTGCAGCTCTTTTAGACTACGATCTCCAAAAGACAATCACCGACAGCTTAAAAAAAAACTGTAATTTGAACTGCAATCACCTTTAGGGACTTAATTGACACCAACGTGTACATCAGCTACAACTGAGTTGATACCAGCATACTCTACTTCCATTTTAACAGTAATTTCTCTTTCCTTGCAATCATTTTAGACACAGCTACAAACCTGGCTCTGATACCACTCTGATGGGGTGGATGGGCATGGACACACACAGAAATTAAAAACACAAACTTATAAAGATAAACACAAACACTTAAAATCTTTTACGTGCTGCTGCACGCTTCTGTATTGCTTACTTGAATTGTTTACAACCACCTCTTTTTATAGAGGGCTCGGGAGTTTACAGAGATTTCTAGAAGTTGTTTTTTACATTTCTTTCTAGACTCTTCTATCATCGACAACCATCTTTCAAGACTCTTCTTACATCGAATTCTCTAGACTTTGCATTTAATGAGGTTGGTGATTATAGGCGGCAGAGCTTTCTAGCACATGCGTAGAAGATTGTCTGCAGGTCGGTGGAGGGTGGTGGATGAAGCTTCTGCTACGGGAGAAATTAATTACCAACATTAGTGGTTATGCTTTCACTTATGGTATAAGGGCTTCCTTCACTCTTAAAAGAAACTTTTGGTTCGAAGTCTGCCTTACTTATGTGAGATCGCTGTTCTTTCTCCCTCGATTTTGTTGGTGTTGCTTCCCTGCCTTTTTCTTTTTCTGAGAGATTTGATGGAAGCTGTTACCCTATTGCATCTTAACATTGCATGCTTTCTTGGCCGCTTGAAAGGCATACTCAATGGGTTATTTCTGGCGTTAGCTACCTCCAACCTTATGCTGTTCTGAGCTTTGATTAGACAGATCCGATTGAATATTCTAACTTGGTATTGGATCATTGAATCTAGACAAATATTTACTCATGTGTGTTCGTTGTTTTCATGCATATTTACTTCTGCTTACAGCCGCTGGTCTGGAATGGTCAATATTCATATAGAATTATTGTCCTACTCCAATAATATGGGCGCTGTCTTGTATTAGTCGGAGGTTCATTTCCTTTGCTTGTTTTAGTCCTTGCTTCAGAAATGGGACTGCCTTCCCTTCCCCGCGTGGCTTTATTTCTGCCGAGCTTTGTTTAGGCTTCGTGCGTCTTACATAGATCTTATAGTGGTTAAAATAGAAGTGTGGCGTTATATTCCCTTGTTAAAATGTGCCCTCTTTCTCTTCCTCTGTCTATGGTTCTTCCTTGTGGGCATTCGATTTGGTTGTATCAAGCTCTCTTTGCTAATTGGTATTTATCTCCTCATCCGATGTTCTACCATAGGTTGGCCATCCCCGGGTCTGCACGACAACCGTTGTAATCTCCTTGAGAATTCGGTATTTTGGTGTAGTGTTCATTACTTATGGATTTCCTATAAACTCTTTAGTAAGCCTTATTCGGATCTATTTATTGTTTTATCAATGCTTCTCTTACTATCCGCTGTAGTATCGACCCATGCTTTTGTACTTTGAGTTGATTTACCCGGTCAGTAGCTTGGATATATACCTGTGAAGATATGAACGACTCAATTGTTTTGTTTTAAAACAGATTTTACAGCATCCTTTTTAGCTTTAGTTTTTGCTTTTAAAACATAATAAAACTGCATGTTTGTGTGCAGTTAGTCTTAGGCGTATGCTTTGTTTTTTTTTAGCTTTCTTTGCTTTGTTTCATCAACTTGTTCGCTGATCTTAAAAACCTCTTTATATAAGAGAAGTTTGTAACAGATTTACATCACGAGTGTTTACACAGTGTTTGTAACAGATTTACATATAGTTTTTTGAATAACAGACAATTAATTCCAGCGCTGCTGTTCGCTCAGTATTTTGAGCAGATCCATTGTTTTTGTTTTTTAATGAATACATTTATTCTCTTTCAGAATGATAATTCCAGTTTAGTGTAACAGCAAAAATTTCAACCTTTCATTTGGTATCAGAGCAGGTTGCAGAATTTTCTGATTGTGCAGGTAGCAAGGTTAGAGAAGCAGTTATCTCAAAATGGCCAATAGCAACAGTTTACCATTTCAGCTTCCATTGTTTTCTGGAGATAACTATGATTATTGGAGTATCAAAATGAAGACCCTACTATTATCCCAAGAACTCTGGGAATTAGTGGAAGGAGGATACCCAGAACCTGCAGATCAGACTACATTAAATGCCTTGACACAACAACAACGAAATCAGCTGAAAGAAGACAAAAAGAAGGATAACAAAGCTCTTTTCACCATTCAATCTGCATTGGATGTTTCAATTTTCCCCCGAATTGCTGGTATGACAAAATCAAAGGATGCATGGGAGGCTTTACAAATTGCATATCAAGGTACAGATAAAATCAGATTGGTAAGACTTCAAACTTTTCGAAGAGAATTTGCAAATTTAATGATGAAGGAAACTGAGTCTATTCATGAATTTATTACTAGAGCTCAAGGTGTTGTGAATCAGCTTAGGATTCAAGGGGAAACAATAACTGAACAAACAATTGTAGAAAAAATTCTAAGATCCCTTCCTCCTAAATTTGATCCAGTGGTGATAGCCATTGAAGAAAGTAAAGATTTAACTACTTTCAAAGTTGCAGAGTTGACAGGTTCTTTGCAATCTCATGAAGAGCGTATGCAACGTTCTACAGAAAGTTTGGTGCAAGCTTTCCAGTCTTCTGTAAAACTTGAAGAAAAGTCTCCTCACACCACTAAATATCAAGGTGAATCTTCTTCTAATAATAGAGGACGAGGTAGAGGAAGAGGAAGAGGAAATAACAGAGGACGGGGACGAAGTTCTGTAGATCGGAGGAGTATCCAATGCCGATATTGTGAAAGGTATGGTCATTATGAATCTGAGTGCAGAAAGAAGAAATCTGACTTGAATAAGTCAAGAGCCAATTATACAGAAGAATCTTCTGCAGATACAAAACATTCCACCTTCTTCACATGCAATTTGGCAAAAGAACACCAAGAGGATGTTTGGTTCTTAGACAGCGGCTGCTCCAATCACATGACAGGTAAATCTGATCTCTTTGTCAAGTTAGATGATTCAGTACGAAGTCAAGTTAAATTTGGAGATGATAAGGAGGTTGATGTAATGGGAAAAGGTACCCTTGCAGTCAAGACTAAGCAAGGAGAAACTACTCATATTCATGATACTTTGTTTGTTCCACAGTTACAACATAATCTTTTGAGTATTGGGCAGCTTGTAGGCAAAAATTATAAAGTAGTGTTTGAAGATAACTGTTGCAAGATATTTGATAAATCTAACAATCATCATCTTGTAGCAAAGACTTGTATGACAGAGAATAGGTTGTTTCCTCTCACATTGGTTTCTAGTCAGTTGCATGCACTCAAATCAACTACAGATGATTCGTGGTTATGGCATCAACGATATGGTCATCTAAATTTTCAAGGGTTATCTTTGCTCAATAAAAAGAATATGGTAAGAGGGCTTCCTCCAATCAAGGCAAAAGAAGAAGTTTGTTCAGGGTGTGCTTTTGGCAAGCATCATCGAGATAGTTTTCCGGTGAATAAATCTTGGAGAGCAAAATCTCCTCTAGAGCTTGTGCATGCTGACATTTGTGGTGACATGCAAGAGGAATCATTGGGTAAGAACCTTTATTTTTTGACTTTCATTGATGATTACTCACGCCACACTTGGGTTTATTTTCTTAAGCAAAAATCTGAAGCCTTTACATGCTTCAAGAATTTTAAAGCTATGGCTGAAAAACAGAGTGGGTATCATGTCAAGATACTTAGAACAGATAGAGGGGGAGAGTTTACCTCTAATGAGTTTGCTGATTTTTGTATCAAGAATGGGATACAAAGACAGCTTACTGCTGCATATACACCTCAGCAGAATGGTATTGCTGAAAGAAAGAACCGTACCATCATGGAAATGGCACGAAGCATGTTGCAGACAAAAAATCTTCCAAATACTTTTTGGGGAGAAGCAGTTGCCACTACAGTATATATTTTGAATAGAAGTCCCACGAAAGTTGTTCAAAACATCACTCCAAAGGAAGCCTGGAGTGGTCACAAGCCTTCAGTGGCTCATCTTCGAGTCTTTGGATGTTTGGCATATGTGCACATTCCAGTTCAAAAGCGGAAGAAGTTGGATGCTAAATCCCAACTTTGTATCTTTGTGGGATATTCTACTGCAACTAAGGGATATAGATTCTATAATCCTGACACAAAGCAATGGATTGTTAGTCGGGATGTGATTTTTGATGAAGGGGGAGTATGGCAGTGGAAAGATGTTGTGCAGCAAAATCCATCACTAATCATAAACATGGAAGATAATACTATTCCTCCTCTCCCCACAAGCTCAAGTGGAAGTTCAAGCTCAAGTTCCAATCCTCCAAGTTCACCCAGTTCTTCTAGTAGCACAAATTCAGATAGTGATTCACCTCCACCATCACCTCCACCATCAGTTCCAAGAAAGGTACGAAGTTTGGTTGATATTTATCAGAGGAGTGCAAATATAGTTCTAGTTGTTAATTTTGCTTTATTTAGTACAATTCAAGTTGAACCCTCTGTGTATGAAGAAGCAGTGAAAGAACCAGTATGGGTTAATGCTATGAATGATGAGATGAATTCCATTCATAAGAATAATACTTGGGAATTAGTGCAACTTCCCAAAGATAAACAGGTGATTGGTGTGAAATGGATCTACAAAGTCAAATATCATGCTGATGGTTCAGTGGAACGACATAAGGCAAGATTAGTTGCCAAAGGATTTGCACAAACTCCTGGAGTGGATTATGCAGAAACTTTTGCTCCTGTGGCTAGACTTGATACAGTAAAGATTATATTGTCTGTAGCTGCACAGTACAAGTGGCCAATATTTCAAATGGATGTGAAATCAACATTTCTTAATGGTTATATAGATGAGGAAGTTTATGTGGAACAACCTATGGGTTATGAAGTTCAAGGAAAAGAACACTTAGTCTACAAGTTGAAGAAAGCTCTTTATGGGTTGAAGCAAGCTCCTCGTGCCTGGTATGCTAGAATTGACAGTTATTTCATGAAGAAGGGATTCAGTAGAAGCCACTCAGAGCCAACCTTGTATGTCCAACGTATTGGTAATGATATTCTCATAGTTTGCCTTTATGTTGATGATCTTATTTATACAGGTAACAACAAAGCTCTCATAGAGAAGTTTCAAGCAGAAATGAAACAAGAATTTGAAATGTCAGATTTGGGACTCATGCACTATTTTCTTGGTGTGGAGGTACTACAAACATCAAAAGGTATATATATTTCTCAAACCAAGTATGTTGCTGATTTATTGAAGAAGTTTAGAATGGTGGCATGCAAAGCTTTTGCAACCCCCATAGCAATTGGTGAGAAATTAACTAAGGAGGATATTAGTCCCAAGGTTGATTGTACTTTATATAGAAGTTTGGTTGGTAGTCTCATGTACCTCACAACCACTAGACCCGATATTATGTATGCTGTGAGCCTCATCTCTCGGTTCATGCAGGATCCACATGAGTCTCATTGGCGAGTTGCTAAAAGAATTTTGAGGTATGTGAGTGGTACACAAAATTTTGGAATTCATTATTCTCCCACTAAACAGTTTGAGTTAGTTGGTTACACAGATTCTGATTGGGCTGGTTCAGTGGATGATAGAAAGTCTACATCTGGATATGTTTTTTCACTTGGTTCTGGAGTTGTTTCTTGGAGTAGTAAAAAACAGGCAACAGTGGCTCTTTCTTCAGCAGAAGCGGAATACATGGCAGCATCATCAGCAAGTTCTCAAGCGGTATGGATGAGAAGGATATTGGCAGATCTACATTTGGTTCAGGAGCATCCAACCACCATTTATTGTGATAATAATAGCACTATTGCCATGACAAAGAATCCTGTGTTTCATGCCAGAACGAAACACATAGAGATCCGACATCATTACATCCGTGACTTGGTTCAAGATGGACAAGTGGAATTGCAGTTCTGTCCTACATCTGAGCAAGTTGCTGACATCTTTACCAAGGCTCTTTCTACAACAAGTTTTGTGGCCTTGAGAAATCAGTTGGGACTCACCCCTATTGATCATTCAGGGGGAGATTGAAGATATGAACGACTCAATTGTTTTTTGTTTTAAAACAGATTTTACAGCATCCTTTTTAGCTTTAGTTTTTTGCTTTTAAAGCATAATAAAACTGCATGTTTGTGTGCAGTTAGTCTTAGGCGTATGCTTTGTTTTTTTTAGCTTTCTTTGCTTTGTTTCATCACAGCTTGTTCGCTGATCTTAAAAACCTCTTTATATAAGAGAAGTTTGTAACAGATTTACATGCAGTGTTTACATGCAGTGTTTGTAACAGATTTACATATAGTTTTTTGAATAACAGACAATTAATTCCAGCGCTGCTGTTCGCTCAGTATTTTGAGCAGATCCATTGTTTTTGTTTTTTAATGAATACATTTATTCTCTTTCAGAATGATAATTCCAGTTTAGTGTAACAGCAATAAATTTCAACCTTTCATACCTGTGAATGTTTTTTTCTTTCTTTTTAACATCGAATACCTCCATTCATTCGATGGTTAACCCTTCTCCTGATCTGCGAGCCTATTAGGATCTCTCACTGCGGGGAAGTTCAACTGGAATGGTTGACAAGTTAGCATTCTTACGACACTCGATAATATGTTGGGCATTCGCTAGATAAGTGCTTTTGACTGTGAGGTAGAGTAAATCTGTAGGGTGATGTTTTCATCACTGTCCTCCCATTCCTCCAACCCTACCCGCTCCATCTCCCCCGTGAGTCGCTGCTTGGTAGCCTTAACGCTTGGTGGAGTGTCCGAGCTCTTTTTTTTTGTTGAAGAACTAAACTATCCGCTAGAAAATATTGTCAATTCTGTAGAATTTGATTTCTTTCTTGATGACCCTCTCTACCTTTAAAATTCGATGCCTAGTTTATGTGTAAGTTGTCTGGGCTTACAACTGTGTTCGATGGTTGAGAAATTTAGTAGTCTATTTTCTGGTTCAGAACATTTCACTCCATTAGAGGCCAATCTGTGTAAGCTATGTTTCCTTCGTTGGAGTGTTTTGCTTATGGGTAGGTTCGGGGGCGCAAACAACAGAGTGTTGAAAGATTTGAAAATATTAATAATAAGTATGTAGGGACGTCTTTAGAATCTGCACTTAATTTGGCAATCGTGATAGCTTTTTGTGGATTTTGATGCGCAATTACCATTTGGAGAGTTGTCGCTTTGTGGTTACAATCCGCTATATAGAGATAGATAAATAGCTAAGGTTGGTATCCAATTTTATGTATAGGTGAGTAAATGTGTTTTTTTTTTTCCCGTATAGGTAGAAATCAAGCATTGAAAGTTGTATTTGTTATATAGAAATATATATACATAATTTTTAGATGGGTGCTTTTGTTTCTTTATTTAAAAGTTAATAATATAAATAGGCTTAGGTTGAAGTTGGGAAATGTTATTGATTATTATAGTTAAAATTGATCTAGTAGAGTTTGATATTGGAAAAAAGGTTTATTTAAATTATGTAGATTAGTAAATGGAAAAGTTACTTAGATGAGAAAATAAATGGAATATCTATTCAACATATTCATATGAATATTTCCACATAATACAAAGATGAGTAATTTTAATAAGAAACATATATATTTATAGGATTAAGTAAGAGAAAAGCAATGATTATGTGATTAACTATGTTTCTTTCATAGAATGAGAATATAAGGAATTGGTTTAGGATATTAATTGGGATAATTGTGTAAGTAGTTATAGGGAAGTTTAATGATTTTGTTGTTTATATGTCCTTTACAAGATCGTTACATAGAACATTGGTGTTTGATTGATTCCTTTATTGAGTGGATTGATTGTCATCTTAAGATTGTCTATTGGTTGATTGTTATGTTGGTCAACGATTCTGTTGATTTTGTTTTGAGTCAATTTGCAAGATCGTTGAGTAATGTGTGGTTGGGTAACCTATGCGAAGAAAATAGAGGGTTCCATTGGAAGCAATGTTGGTGTTATGGTTGTTTAGATTTGTGGATGGTTTTTGATGGATCTCCCTTGGTGTGACTTTTCTTGAGTTAATCCTGATGTGGAGGGGAATTTTATTCTTGTGTTGGAATTTATTTGGAAAAATCATGTTGCTTTGTTTTACCCTTGTTTGTGGATAGTTGTTCTTTTCCTTGGGCTTCCAAAAGAAAAATTAATCCAGTTTCATATTGAGATTTGGAGTTTACATATGGGTTGTATCGTTTGCTATGGGTGTTGATTTTTATGATTTTGGCGAGATGGTTTTGCCTCATGGATGTTCCATTTGTGGTTCAGTATTCTTGTTGGTACAACCCCTTGGTATTGGATTTTATGTTTTGGGTTTCTAGGGAGAGTGGATCTACATGGCCGCTGACGCACAAAGGGGTTGTCAAGATAACCCACATTAGAGTTAGAGTAATAAGTGATAACCTAATTAATTAATTAGGGGGTGGATATTAAAACATTAATAAGATAATTATGGATGCCTCGTTTGCCTATTAGGGCTTTTATAGACTAAAGGTGGGCCAAGAAGGTCGTGGTTGAAATATCGTTGCCTCGTCTTCACGAGAGGTTAACGGTTCCACATGAGTCACCCTATGGAGTGGAGCCTTGAGATAGGCAATCAGGATAACCATAGATGGAGGTAGCACCTTGTGATAGGTTGTCTGGATAATCCATGTAAGACCATGCGATGACACACACCTCTATCATTCCCCTTAAGTTGTTTTTATTGCTAACCTCTGGAAGTAGTCTATTGATTTTATGACTGGAGATTGTTGATGATAAGTTTTGAGATTTATTGTTGCTGTTATGAAGCATTTTATTGATGTTATATTACGTGATTTATTGTTGCTAGTTTTACAAGTGGTTTATTGATATTATGTTTCATGGTCTATTGATGTCATGTTTTGGTTGAGGTTTATTGGTGTTGTGGTTATCCTTATGATTTTCGTCACACTTGTATGACATTGGGTCGTGTTGTTCTCTGTTGGATGATCTTGGCCGATGATTCTTTCTTGTTAGCTCCTTAGCATGGGGGCTGGGTCTTCGGACCCACGTGGTTGGGTGGAACATTCTAAGCATCCCATTGGGTCCCTAGTCGAGGATCGAGAGGTGTGGATTGGTGTCATTTACGGTGACTCCAGAGTTGTATCTGTCTTGGAGCCAATTGTGATACTTTATACCATTCTCTTTAGTCGTATCCTGCTAACTTGTCTTATGATTTCCGTTCATGTGGAGAACACTTTGTATCATTGTAACCCTTGAACATTGTAATAAAATTTAATGGATGTATTGTATTATTTTATCCTTGATAAACCTTGTGCGGCTTTTTGATCCATGGCAGTTGTTATTTGATTTGTTGTATTTGTGGAAATATGTCCCTTGAGTTTATATGATGATAGAGAGTTTATCATTATGAGTTTTGAGTTAATCATGTATATGTTGTATATGTGTACGTGGATGGTTTCTTATTAAAGATTGTCATGTATATGCTACATTTGTAAATGTTTACTTTGTTATGGATTTTATCTTTGGCTTTCATTCTTTATCGTTGTTGTATGGATTTAAGTTTCATAATGTCACATCGTGTACCCCAAGGGATGTAAGTGTTAGTGAATTTGTTTAAATGAATTTCATGTGATAGCTTAATGTGTATTTCATGTATGTTTAGTTTACTTTAAAAAAATTGTGTGGTAATTGTCACTTTAATTGTCCTTTGGGGTTCACACGACGGGGCGTTACAGTGCACATGAGTGTGGGGGGGGGGGTACCATATGTAGCCCACCCACAGTTTTGCACAGTAGCCTTTGGGCTATTGGGCGCAACCTTGGGTGGGGGTTGCGGCCTCTCCATATGGGGAGGTTCACAGCCTTCCCCTGTGCCGATCATAAACTTTAAATTTATAATTTTTTTAATTTTATATATTTTATTTTATAATTTTTATATGTTATAAATTTTATTATATTCAATTTAAATTTTATTAATATTTTATTATTATTATTAATATTATTATTATTATTATTATTATTATTATATAATATATATATCTATAAATATATATATGTATATGTATCTATATATATAATATATATATATATATATATTGATATTTGTGTGAATAAGATAACTATATTGATTTTAAATGTTATATATATATTTATATGTACATAGCAATATGTATATATATGCATGTATATGTACTAGATGAAAAGACATAACATATTTAGGATGTTGTTTTCAATGCTTGATTTTATGTGGTGATTGGATTAATTGAAAACAAATATTTTATTAATCAAATTGAGTAATTTTATCGAATTAATAGATTGGGTAAACTGATTTTTTATGTTTCATGGTTGAAATCGTGCAATATGTGATTTTTAAAATGTGTTGTTGAGTTATAGCAAAATTGTGTTTTTAACTCAATCTTGAGGTTGTGTAGTTGTTTAATCCTTTAATTTACCTTGAGTCAATTTTTGTTTTGCTTGAGTTGGTTTATGGACATGTTGGGATCCTCAAGATAGTTTAATCCTCTGTAGGAGTTAAGGTTATTGGTTTAGGCTTCCAGAGGTGTGGGAAAGTTGATTGTTTATTATGATGTCTTTTAATTTGATAGTTGTCTATACTTTGGTTGCAATTACAATTTTGGAATTCAGTCTTATTGGTATTGTTTATACTTTGGCTATGATTGTGACTTTGAGTATATATGCTTGGGTTGTACCTATTTCATGAGTAATTATGCATATGGTTATTGGTGAGATGTTTGTGCCTCACGTATGTTTCCGTTTGAGATTTAGTACTTACTTATGTTGGTACAAGCCCTTGATGCTTTGGTTTTGTGGTTTGGGTTTCTAGGGAGAGTGGCTCTTCATGGGAACTGGTGCATAAAGGGGTTGGCACGATAACCCACATTATAGTTAGTGTAACAAGTGATAACTTAATTAAATAAATTAGGGGGTATGGGTAGAAATAACATTAACAAGATAAGTAATGGTGCCTCGTTCACCCATTAGGGCTTCCGTAGACTAAGGGTGGACAGAGAAGGTCGTAGTTGGAAAGATCGTTGTCTCATCTCCATGAGAGGTTAATGGTTCCACATGAGTCACCCTATGGGATCAGAACCTAGAGAGGTTGTCAAGATAACCATAGATAGGGGTCGGTGCCTAGAGAAAGGAAGTCAGGATAACCCATGTAGGACTGTACGATGACACTCTCCTCTAGCTAGCACTCCCTTGATTTGTTATTTTTACTAGCATCTGGAAGCGGTTGGGTCTTATATTGTTAAGGCAATTGTTTCTTCAAGTTGTCTTTGTAGCCTCCTTTTAGTTATTCAATGTTGCATATATGCCTCATGGAAAATTTATTGGTGTTGGTGAAAGGTGCCCTTGGATATTTATTGTTGATTGATTTTGTGATCTCATTTGGTGAGCTTGGGATTTTATTGTTGTTGGCACCTCTTATGGTGATTTAATGTTGATCTATGATTTTGGCAATTGGTTCTTGTTGGACTTTCCATTAGCAATCCCTTGATTTGTTATCTTTGCAAGCCTCTGGAAGTGGTCTCTTGATGTTATGTTTTCCTTTGTGTTTTCATGTCTTTCTTGTTTCGAGTTGACTCTTGTTGGCTTTTTTTTTGGATGATCTTGTTCGGGGATCCTTCCTTATTTAGTCCTGGCATGGGGGTAGCCAAGTGGAATGTGTTTCGCACCACATTGGGTCCCTTATTAGCAGTTGTGCAGTACTTTGCAGATATAGCTTGTTCCAGAGTTCATCATGTTACCAAATGTATATTTCATACTACAGTTGTAATTTTTGTATTGATGTATTACTTCCACATGTGTTGGGAAGTCTCATGATGTAAAATTATGTATTTATTTAATGAGATGTACTAGAAGCTGATGTAATGTGTAATCATACTATGTAATTCTTTCTTGGTCTATGATTGTAAATATCGTTTAATGTATGTGTTGTATCTATGGAAATGTGTTCACCATATTCTCATGTTTATCTCGTTATGAATGCATGCATGATTATCATATTGTTTTAATCTTGTCATATATCTTTTTCATTTATGAACGTTTTAAAATTGAAGACAAGTGAATGATTGGGTTACATTAATAGAATTTGGAAATTCATCTATCATCTTGTTCTGGGTTGAATTACGTAATGTTACCTCGTGTGCCCCAAAGGACATAGGTGAATAATATGTAATATTTTAAATGTAATGTAATTTTATTAATTTATACACTTTACTTGTTTTAAAAAAAAATGTGCCATAAATGTTAGATGTATTAGTTTCCTTTGGGGTTGTGAGGTGGGGTGTTACACTTGGTATTAGAGCATAGGCTCATACACTGGGCACTATGAGCCCATTACGTTTACCTAGCTGCTCGTACTCTTGAGGGTGTGTCATTTCATTAGTGTCATCTGCACTTAGGAATATGAGTTTGTCTCTAGGTGATGTTGGTCCAAAGGTGCAGAAATTCGGTGGAAAGGATAGGACCCTCAATGTAGTGTACAATGCATCGATATTCCTCCTATCGGGAATGTACTTTGGGGCCCTTGTCTTGCCTTGTGGCGTGTTCCTTGTAAAGTGAATTGAATTTGTATGAGGTGAGCTTATGTTTAAACTTGAAATATTGTGCTTTTAATGTGTTAAATTATGTTTTATGTCTTCAAAGAGCATAAAGCTATGATCTTGTGTCACTTATATTGTGAGATTTTGCATTGAGATCTTGGCGACAAGGGAGAATGTATTCCACATAGAGAATAATTTCCTTTATATGTTTAGTGGCTTCTAGGAGTAAGCCATGTTCTAGGGGGATGTAATACCCCTCGTGTTGTTGATGCTTTCTAGATACTCTTTTGTGTTGAGTTTTGTACTTGGGTTTCTAAAATATATATAAATACCTATTAAAATGTATGTATATACCTGTTAAATATATATATATTGGTTTTAAAAGAAAATATAAAATAAATCTGTTATTTTTTATTTAAATATATATATATATATATGGGTAGGGGGGGGTCGGCTACCGCCGTACCCCCTATCCCCCATAGTAATTCCCTGTGCGCATGAGTGTGGAGGGTGTACGCAGCCCACCCATGGCTGTGCATAGCAGTGTTCGAGCTGTTGGACGCAGCCCTGGGTGGGGGTTGCGGCCTCCCCATATGGGGAGGTTCGCAACCTTCCCCTGTTTTGATCATAAACTTTAAATTTATAAATTTTTAATTTTAAAAATTTTATTTTATAATTTTTAAATGTTATAAATTTTTTATATTCAATTTAAATTTGTATTAATATTTTATTATATATATATATATATATATGTATATATATATATATTGATATTTGTGTGAATAAGATAACTATATTGATTTTAAATGCTAAATATATATGTGTGTGTGTGTGTATATGTACATAGTAATATTTTTATACATGCATGTGTATGTACTGGATGAAAAGACATAACATATTTAGGATGTTGTTTTTAATGCTTGATTTTATGTGGTGATTAGATTAATTGAAAACAAATATTTTATTAAATCAAATTGAGTAATTTTATCGAATTAATAGATTGGGTAAACTGATTTTTTATGTTTCATGGTTGAAATCTTGCAATATGTGATTTTTAAAATGTGTTGTTGAGTTATAGAAAAATTGTGTTTTTAACTAAATCTTGAGGTTGTGTAGTTTTTTAATCCTTTAATTTTCCTTGACTTAATTGTTGTTTTTCTTGAGTTGGTTTATGGACATATGTGGACCCTCAAGATAGTTTAATCCTCTGTAGGAGTTAAGGTTATTGGTTTAGGCTTCCAAAGGTGTGGGAAAGTTGATTGTTTATTATGATTTTTTTAAATTTGATAGTTGTCTATACTTTGGTTGCAATTACAATTTTTGAATTTAGTCTTATTGGTATTTGTTTATACTTTGGATATGATTGTGACTTTGAGTATATGCTTGGGTTGTACCTATTTCGTGAGTAATTATGCATATGGTTATTGGCGAGATGTTTGTGCCTCACGTATGTTTCCATTTGAGATTTAGTACTTACCTATGTTGGTACAACCCCTTGATGCTTTGGTTTTGTGGTTTGGGTTTCTAGGGAGAGTGGCTTCATGGGAATCGGTGCACAAAGGTGCTGTCAAGATAACCCACATTAGAGTTAGTGTAACAAGTGATAACTTAATTAAATAAATTAGGGGGTATGGGTAGAAATAACATTAACAAGATAAGTAATGGTGCCTCGTTCACCCGTTAGGGCTTCCATAGACTAAGGGTGGACAGAGAAGGTCATGGTTGGAAAGATCATTTTCTCGTCTCCATGAGAGGTTAACGGTTCCACACGAGTCACCCTATGGTATCGACACCTAGAGAGGTTGTTAGGATAACCATAGATAGGGGTCAACGCCTAGAGAAAGGAAGTTAGGATAACTCATGTAGGACTGTACGATGACACTCTCCTCTAGCTAGCACTCCCTTGTTTTGTTATTTTTACTAGCATCTGGAAGTGGTTGGTTCTTATATTGTTAAGGCAATTGTTTCTTGATGTTGTTTTTGTAGCCTCCTTTCAATTATTCAATGTTGCATATATGTCTCATGGAAACTTTATTGGTGTTGGTGAAAGGTGCCCTTGGATATTTATTGTTGATTGATTTTGCAATCTCATTTGGTGAGCTTGGGATTTTATTGTTGTTGGCACCTCTTATGGCAATTTAATGTTGATCTATGATTTTGGCAATTGGTTCTTGTTGGACTTTCCATTAGGAATCCCTTGATTTGTTATCTTTGCAAGCCTCTGGAAGTGGTCTCTTGATGTTATTTTTTCCTTTGTGTTTTCATGTCTTTCTTGTTTGGAATTGACTCTTGTTGGCTTTTTTTATTTGGATGATCTTGTTCGGGGATCCTTCCTTATTTAGTCCTAGCATGGAGTGGTCAAGTGGAATGTGCTTCGCACCCCGTTGGGTCCCTCATCAACAGTTGTGTAGTACTTTGCAGATACAGCTTGTTCCAGAGTTCATCATGTTACCAAATGTATATTTCATACTACAGTTGTACTTTTTGTATTGATGTATTACTTCCACATGTGTTGGGAAGTCTCATGATGTAAAATAATGTATTTATTCAATGAGATTTACTCGAAGCTGATGTTATGTGTAATCATACTATGTAATTCTTTCTTGGTCTATGATTGTAAATATCGTTTAATGTACGTGTTGTATCTATGGAAATGTGTTCACCATATTCCCATGTTTATCTCATTATGAATGCATGTATGATTATCATATTGTTTTAACCTTGTCATATTTCTTTTTCATTGATGAACGTTTTAAAATTGAAGACAAGTGAATGATTGGGTTGCATTAATAGAATTTGGAAATTCATCTATCATCTTGTTCTGGGTTGGATTACGTAATGTTACCTCTTGTGCCCCAAAGGACATAGGTGAATAATTTGTAATCTTTTAAATGTAATGTAATTTTATTAATTTATACACAAGTTACTTTTTAAAAAAAAAAATTGTGCCATAAATGTTAGATGTATTAGTTTCCTTTGGGGTTGTGAGGTGGGGTGTTACACTTGGCATCAGAGCATAGGTTCATAAATTGGGCACTATGAGCCCATTATGTTGACCTAGCTGCTCGTACTCTTGAGGGTGTGTCATTTCGTTAGTGTCATCCGCACTTAGGAATCTGAGTTTGTCTCTAGGTGATGTTGGTCCAAAGGTGCAGAAATTCTGTGGAAAGGATATGACCCTCAATGTAGTGTGCAATGCATCGATATTCCTCCTACCGGGAATGTATTTTGGGACCTTTGTCTTTCCTTCTGGTGTGTTCCCTATAAAGGGAATTGAATCTGTATGTGGTGAGCTTATGCTTAAACTTGAAATATTGTGCTTTTGATGTGTTAAATTGTGTTTTATGTCTTCAAAGGGCATAAAATTATGATCTTGTGTCACTTATATTGTGATATTTTGCGTTGAGATCTTGGCAACAAGGGAGGATGTATTCCGCATAGAGAAACATTTCATTTATCTGTTTAGTGGCTTCTAGGAGTAATCCATGTTCTAGGGGGAGGATGTAATACCCCTCATGTTGTTGATGCTTTCTAGATACTCTTTTGTGTTGAGTTATGTACTTGGGTTTGTAAAATATATATAAATACCTATTAAAATGTATGTATATACCTGTTAAATATATATATATATATATTGGTTTTAAAACAAAATATAAAATAAATCTATTATTTTTTATTTAAAAATATATATATATGGGAGGGTGGGTCGGCTACTGTTGTACACCCTATCCCCCATAGTAATTCCCTGTGCGCATGAGTGTGGAGGGTGTACGTAGCCCACCCATGGTTGTGCATAGCAGTGTTCAAGCTATTAGGTGCAACCCTGGGTGGGGGCTGCGACCTCCCCATATGGGGAGGTTCACAGCCTTCCCCTGTGCTAATCATAAACTTTAAATTTATAAATTTTTAATTTTATAAATTTAATGTTATAATTTTTAAATGTTATAAATTATATTATATTCAATTTAAATTTTTATTAATATTTTATTATTAATTATATAATATATATGTATATATAGATATTGATATTTGTGTGAATAAGATAACTATATTGATTTTAAATGCTAAATATATATGTGTGTGTGTGTGTGTGTACATAGCAATATGTTTATACATGCACATGTGTATGTACTGGATGAAAAAACATAACATATTTAGGATGTTTTTTTCAATGCTTGATTTTATGTGGTGATTGGATTAATTGAAAACAAATATTTTATTAAATTAAATTGAGTAATTTAATCAAATTAAAAGATTGGGTAAACTGATTGTTTATGTTTCATGGCTGAAATCATGCAATATGTGATTTTTAAAATGTGTTGTTGAGTTATAGAAAAATTGTGTTTTTAACTATATCTTGAGGTTGTGTATTTGTTTAATCCTTTAACTTTCCTTGAGTTAATTATTTTTTTTCTTGAGTTGGTTTATGGACATGTGGGGACCCTCAAGATAGTTTAATCCTCTATAGGAGTTAAGGTTATTGGTTTAGGCTTCCAGAGGTGTGGGAAAGTTGATTGTTTATTATGATTTTTTTTAATTTGATAGTTGTCTATACTTTGGTTGCAATTACAATTTTTGAATTGAGTCTTATTGGTATTTGTTTATACTTTGGCTATGATTGTGACTTTGAGTATATGCTTGGGTTGTACCTATTTTGTGAGTAATTATGCATATGGTTATTGGCGAGATGTTTGTGCCTCACGTATGTTTCCGTTTGAGATTCAATACTTAATTATGTTGGTACAAGCCCTTGATGCTTTGGTTTTGTGGTTTGGGTTTCTAGGGAGAGTGGCTCTTCATGGGAACCGGTGCACAAAGAGGATGTCAAGATAACTCACATTAGAGTTAGTGTAACATGTGATAGCTTAATTAAATAAATTAGGGGCTATGAGTAGAAATAACATTAACAAGATAAGTAATGGTGTCTCGTTCACCCGTTAGGGCTTTCACATACTAAGCGTGGACAGAGAAGGTTGTGGTTGGCAAGATTATTTTCTCATCTCCATGAGAGGTTAACGGTTCCACATGAGTGACCCTATGGGGTTGGACCCTAGAGAGGTCAGGATAACCATAGATAGGGGTCGACACCTAGAGAAAGGAAGTCAGGATAACCCATGTAGGACTGTATGATGACACTCTCCTCTAGCTAGCACTACCTTGATTTGTTATTTCTACTAGCATCTGGAAGCGGTTGGGTATTATATTCTTAAGGCAATTGTTTCTTGATGTTGTCTTTGTAGCCTCCTTTTAGTTATTCAATGTTGCATATATGCCTCATGGCAACTTTATTGGTGTTGGTGAAAGGTGCCCTTGGATATTTATTGTTGATTGATTTTGCGAACTCATTTGGTGAGCTTGGGATTTTATTGTTGTTGGCACCTCTTATGGCGATTTAATGTTGATCTATGATTTTGGCAATTGGTTCTTGTTGGACTTTCCATTAGGAATCCCTTGATTTGTTATCTTTGCAAGCCTCTAGAAGTGGTCTCTTGATGTTATGTTTTCCTTTGTGTTTTCATGTCTTTCAAGTTTTTGGAGTTGACTCTTGTTGGCTTTTTTTTTGGATGATCTTGGTTAGAGATCCTTCCTTATTTACTCCTAGTATGGGGGTGGTTAGGTGGAATGTGCTTCGCACCCCGTTGGGTCCCTTATCAATAGTTGTGCAGTACTTTGCAGATATAACTTGTTCCAGAGTTCATCATGTTACTAGATGTACATTTGATACTATAGTTGTACTTTTTGTATTGATGCATTACTTCCACATGCGTTGGGAAGTCTCATGATGTAAAATTTTGTATTTATTCAATGAGATGTATTGGAAGTTGATGTAATGTGTAATCATACTACGTAATTCTTTCTTGGTCTATGATTCTAAATATCATTTAATGTACGTGTTGTATCTATAGAAATATGTTCACCATATTCCCATGTTTATCTCGTTATGAATTCATGTATGATTATCATATTGTTTTAATCTTGTTGTATTGCTTTGTCATTTATGAACATTTTAAAATTGAAAACTAGTGAATGATTGGGTTACATTAATTTAATTTGAAAATTCGTCTATCATCTCATTCTAGGTTGGATTACGTAATGTTACCTTGTGTGCCCCAAAGTACTTAGGTGAATAATTTGTAATCTTTTAAATGTAATGTAATTTTATTAATTTATACACTTTACTTGTTTTAAAAAAAAATTGTGCCATAAATGTTAGATGTATTAGTTTCCTTTGGGGTTGCGAAGTGGGGCATTACAAAAACTACCACAATAAAATATTCTTCAAAGTGTGCGTAAATCTAAAATTAATTAATTAATCATGTATTACCATAAAATATTATGTGAAGAAGCAAAAAATCAACAATAAGATAAAAATCAACAAACCACGGTGGTATAATATTTATGTGGATAAATATTTTTAGAAAAATATCCACTAGAGAAGGAGGACAACTATCTATTAATCTTCAATATACATGATACAATATCAACACAATGCACTTTACACTCTAACAAAATTCAATCATCATTTGTGTACCTTTAAACAATGATATAAAAACATTGTCTCATACCTCCAATATATGGGAAAGGAGAGAAGAAAAACACATGTGGTTTCACTAAAATAGTGGAAAACCAAAGCCATGGTGTGTTCCCAATGCCCACTTTTGAGGTCATATTTTTATAATAGTAAATACATCAATGACTTCACAAAGGCTCAATCAATTAATCACCAAATATAAAATATAACCACAAAGGCATATTTTTTAGGTGCTAAAAATTAGCTCACACCCTAGAGTCACCTGCAAAACAAAAGATAATCTTCTACAAGAGAGTATGGAAATATAATATATTTCTTGATATATTATGATACAAATATACAAGAGCCTCACTTAAATGGACAAGGTAAGATATAGGATTAGACAAGATAATGGCATGTGTCTTAATTTCTTATAACATGAGACAACTAACTTAAAAAATATTAAATGTGATGAGCACTAGAATACTGAGAGGGGGGGTGAATCAATATTCCATCAAACCATTTACATAATATCCATCCAAGTAATAGCATAATTATAACTATAAAAAATAGTAAAAGCATGGAATCAACAAAATATTACAATACAAATGAACACCAATATTTTAATGTGGAAAAACCAAAATGGGAAAAACCACAGTGAGGATTAGCTCACAATATAATATATCTGGATATATAATATTACAAAAGCTCACTTCCATGAAGCACTGTCCTTGAAGTCTCACTACCTAAAATAATTTATAAAGCAAAGTAAGACTCACTACCAAGAGATGAATTGAGATAGAATGCACCTTCCTTGTACTGGAATTTAGCTCTAGTGAAGTGTAATATATAAAACACTTCATTGTAAATGTACTATCTACCCACATATCATACATTTGCATTTTTTCTGACTTTCATCCCTCTTCTTATCTCACGTCTTTTTTGCACACTTCTTTCTTTCTTTTCTTCTTCACAAAAATGTCTTACATATATATTGTATACCTCACTTTCACTAATTAGGTTTTCCTAATTAGAGAAACCCCATATCACATCAAAACCAAGTCTATCGACATTATCCTCAAAATAATATTCATCTTTGTGCCCAACACAATCATCTTACATATGGTACTAGTTAACATGGACGTAAGATAGATCCATAGCATTCACAACACATCTAATCTTCTTAACACCAATTCACAATTAGGTTGGCTAGAGTTATAATTAAAACATAAAAACTCCAAATGAATATGTAGTTCATCAAATGTGTAACACAAAAACTTGTTAACACATTGAATTCTCCTTTAGACAATATCGAATAACTTATTTTCAACTCCAAAAGACAAAATAATTAATCATGAGCAAAGTCAAAATCTCCCACATCAATGCACTGCACATAAACTCATTGTAGTCTTTAGAACAAGAAACTTTAATTCATATCTTTTGTATGCATTCACATATCATCACAAAAAATCACAATGAGATGAGTCTTATAGTCACAAATCTATGAAAGATTTCCTGTAGTGATATCTTTCTTTGAAGTAGAATCCTGACCAAAAAACTGACGTACTAACCCAATATATAAGTAGAACACTATTTTCCAAACTACTAGTAACTGTATCTTTCCAACAGTGTATCCAAGTCAGCTAAAATATTGTTAGTGGATGCAAATAATGTCGAGATAGAACATAATATCATATTCTAAATGAATCTTAAAAAATAAGATAATCCAGACCAAAAAACCAGATCAAAAGACTTCCATTACCAGAGCAACTACTAAACTATACAAATATTGTACATCAGTGGAAATCTTCCAATCTTCCAAATTCCATTGTTGACATCAATGAAAACCTTCCAATTTCCAAAAATCTCCCCCTTTTTCATTGATGGCAACACATGATGTGAAAACCATCAAACATTCTTCTTCTCAACTTTTCATTTCTCTCCCCAAAAAACTTTTTACAACTTTTCACATGTTACCTTTTCTCCCTTTTCACAGGATACCTTCTCTCCCCCTTTGAAATCAATGGCAAAGGATAAAAATATATTGAAAGCTTTAACAATTTCCATTACATACCTGAATACTCCCCCTAAGGAGTACATCCAAAATAGCATATGTGTGTAATCATCCAAAGGTGGTTGTTCCTTGAAGTCTGCTAAGAGTACCTATCCAAGAGGATTTCCCTGCATCCAAGAGATTATTTGCTTTTGAAAAGTCTTTGCATAGATAATTAATATCAACTAGGATGTCTTTTCCTTCAACTAGTCCCAGGAGTAACATTCAAGTTTAGAATCCTGCCATCCAAAGAAAGAGCATAGCAGACAAGAGTGCACTTAATAATTATTAGATCTTTGAGCTTTCCATATTGATCAATAGTTTCTCATTTCACCTTATGTAATGCAATATATTCTTTATGCAACTTTTTTAAACCATACAAAGTTTGATCATCTAGATCAAAATTTGTATTAAAGGTGTTGGATGTATACTTTATTTGTGTCTCAACTATGTCCTCAACATCCTTAAATCTTTGAATTGCATCAGGCCATATCCAAAAAAATGAGAATAGACTTTTGGCCTCTTTCTCACACTCTTGAACCTCTTTAAGTCTTCCAATTGCAATGTTATGTGTAGACTTGCATCTATCTTCAATTTCCAACAATCTATTTTCTTTGACCCAAGTGACCATTTCACTTACTGCTTGACTCTTCAATTCTCTGAATTTATCAGTTAATGAGTTTGTGCTTTCCATTATAGACTGTGAAGAACTGGTGACTGGTCTAGGAACTACTTGAAGATGTACCTTTTTCCATTCTTACTACTTCGGTCTCCTTAGAGTTGGCTCAATCTAAAAAATCAATGCATGAACCTCAATAACTTTTCTCTTTTCTCTGAAGGCAATCATAGATTTATAGGAGATCATCTCAGAGAATTTAATAATTTCTTGAGCTATTTTAGTGTAATTCCCAAATCTAGGTCTACTAGGATCTCGAGGGTTCTTAATTAACATTTCAATACAACGAGCATCATAATCCTTTTAAATATTATATCCCAACTCATGAATCCATGTGTCTCTTGGTTCAACAACCTTGATAATACAGTTATCATTGGATATCAAAAATGTTATATCATCCTTATATTTGGTTACTAGTTCTCTTGGAATTCTCCTCCTATTCATACTTCTCTAGAATTTTCCAAAGAATGTAGCAAGGGCATCTCCTTGTGCATCCAAATCTCCAATGTTTCTCATTAATTATCTAATATGATGAGTAACCAGTTTGGTATCTACCCAAAAAACTTCTCCTATATCAAGAACCTCTCCCATAAAGTAGAAAGTTAGACATAATATCAATGTTCCATATCTAAATGCACATTCTTCTTTTTCATATCATTTAGATTTTCCAACAGTTGTTGCTAGAGTAACTCACAAAAATCATATTTTGTTCTTTTCTCAACCATTTCAAATGCTAAGTCAGTTATGGATGCAAAGAAATCATTATCACCAAAAATCAAGTGTGAAATAACCAAATTTTCATATTGAACTGTCGGGTTATTGATTCCAGTACCTATGTTGTTCATTAACCCCTTTCCTTTGTCAAGTTTACATTCAGGTGTAGGTATGGAGGATAATAAACTAGTAACATCTCTAATTGCCTCTCTAGATATCATATACGACTTGTCCAACCATACAAGTTGATCATGAAATCTGCTAAGTGCCAATCTAATACTTCTCTTCTCATTGCTAAAGTCTAGAAATCAATCCCACACATCTAGTTTCATCTCTATAAGCACGTTGTATTCCATTTTTAAGGTAAATTCTTCTCCACTTAATTCTTCAAACCATAACATGTGTGTGTTTCCATAGGTAGACTCTTCCAATTTTCTATGAATATATATATATATCAATGTCTTCAATTGGAATAATACCAAGAGGAACATCTGAAAATGCACCCAAGGGGTTGAGTTCTAGGGTTTTAATAGGATACTTCTTAAATTGTAGTTTTGGTCTCACTGAATTGTCTACAACTTGAGATGTATCCATCACTTTCAACAAAATTCAATGAATAATTCAAAGGGAATAATATATAGCAGCAGTAACTTACCTCTTGTTTGCACACCAAAACCAAACACTGAAATTTTACGGTATGGAAATACTCTGGTTTCTTCAAGATTTCTCTACATGCTTCTTCTCTTCTACAAATTCTTTTCATCGAATGAATTTTCTTTAACACACTAAAATTTATTTCCTTGATCCCAAATGCTTCAACAATAAATGCTTGAGACTGCAAGTAGATGACCTTGAAATTAGTGTATACTTCCCTCTTTTCAAGCTCTGCAAGATTTATTCTTCACGCATGTGCATCTGAAAATTCCTTTCGCATGAAATCTGAATTTGTTACTTTCAATAAATACATTTATGTCATGACATGACGTCATATATTAGAAAGGGGATTTAAATTTTTTGATTATTTATCCCGCTTAGCCACTACCTATATTTATTTTTTGATGGGATTGTCTACATCGGAGGACAACAGAGATGAAACTAATACCTTTGATTCTCCTTGCTTTTAAGATTCTCCTTCCTTTCTCCAAATCCTTTCCATTTCCTTCTTAACGTATGTCGGATCAATCTTAATGATTGGTTCACATTTTCTTACTCGATATTCTCTTTTCATATTTGTGTTTCTACATTCTTTGATAAAGTGTCCTGGTATGCTATAATTATAAGAAACAACATTCTTCTATCCACATTGTCCTTTATTCAATCTATATCTACACCAATTAGTCTTGTGTCCAAATGAATTGTAGTGATAAGAGTAACCTTTGAATGCATAAATCATCTTATTCAACATCTAACTTCTATATTCTATATCTTTATGTCCAATTATTTTGCATGTAAAACACTGACCAGGGAATGATAAAGCATTTTGATTCATTCCATCATTTTGTTTTATTTTATTTCTACAATCTTTTTCTTTATGTCCAAACCTATTACATGAGCAACATATACCATTAAAAGATAAGTACCTTTGAGCATTGGGTTGTCTGATAGGAATCCTTTCAGTGTTGCTTCTTTGATTCTTGATTTGTCTACCATTGCCTTGGGTCTACTTTTGATTGTCAACTTTGTTAGTAGATTGATTTTCTCTTGAACTTTTTCCTTCTTCAAATCCCAAACCACTTTTATCCCTAGAAGGTTTTTTTCCTACAATCAATTCATCCATCCTTGTAGAACTAGTCATGAATTTATCCTTGTGTCTTCTTACCTTTCCCAAATCTGTTCTTAGAATTATCGCTTCTTGTTCAAGCTTTGCACATTCATCCATCTTCCTCTGAATTTCAGCTTTCTAACAGTCTTCAATTCTCCTCTTTTCTTCCAGTAGTTCTTTTAGTCCAACGATGTCCTCATCTACTTTCTTCAATTGATCATTGAATTCTCTATATCTTTCCTTTAGTTTCTCAATTCACTCATTTTCTTCCTTCAAGACATCCTTCAAATATTTATTTTCTTCTTTTGTTCTATCAAGATCTTCAAGAAAAATTTCAAGTTCACCATTATCTAAGACATAATCTTCTTCAATCTCTTCCAAAGGAATAGGAAATCTCTTATCATCCATGAATTCGAATTTCAAGATCTTCCTCAAGTTGTTAGACTTCTTAAGAGGAACTTGGCTCTGATAACAATTGATGAACACTCATAATACTGAGAGGGGGGTGAATCAATATTTCATCAAACCATTTACATAATATCCATCGAAGTAATAGCATAATTATAACGATTAAAATTAGTGAAATCATGGAATCAACACAATATGACAATACACATCAGCATTGGTATTTTTACTGGGAAAACCCAAAATGGGAACAACCACGGTGAGGATTAGCCCAAAATATAATATATCTAGATATAGAATATTACAAAGGCTCACTACCAAGACACGCTATCCTCAAAGGCTCATAGCCTGAAATAATTTATAAAACAAAGTAAGGCTCACTGCTAAGAGATGAACTGAGATAGAATGCACCTTCCTTGTGCTAGAGTTTAGTTTTGGTGAAGCATGGTATATAAAAAACTTCCCTATAAGTTTACTATCTACTCACATATCATACATTCACATTTTTTTAATTTCATCCCTCTTCTTATCTCACATATTTTTTGCACACTTCTTTCTTGCTTTTATTCTTCACAAAAATATCTTACATATATACCGTATACATTCACTTTCACTAATTAGGTCGGCCTAATTAGAGAAACCCCATCTCACATCAAAACCAAGTCTATCAACATTATCCTAAAAATAATATTCATATTTATGCCCAACACAAGCATCTTACATATGGTACTAGTCAGAATGGACCTAAGATAGATCCATATAGCATTCACAACACATATTTAATCTTCTTAACACCAATTAGTTAGACCTAAAACATCAAAACTCCAAATGAATATGTAGTTCATCAAACGTGTAACATAGAAACTTGTCAACACATTGAGTTCTCCTTTAGATGACATCAAATAACTTATCTTCAATTCCGCAAGATAAAATAACTAATAATGAGAAAATGTGGAATCTCCCACATCAATTCACTATACAAAAACTCACTATAGTCTTCAAAATAGAACATTGTCATTCACATATTTTGTATGCATTAACATATCATCACAAAACTTCGAGATGTGATGAATCTTGTAGTCACAAATCTATGTACAAAGTCTTGTAGTGATATCTTTCTTTGAAGTAGAATCCAAACCAAAAAACTGACATAATGACCCAGTATATAAGAAGAACACTATTTTCCAAACTATTGGTAATTGTATCTTTCCAATAGTGTAGCCAAGTCAGCTAAAATATTGTCAATGGATGCAAATAATGTTGAGATAGAACATAATATTAGCTTATGAATGAATTACAAAATTAAGATAATCTAGACCAAAAAACTAGATCAACAAACTTCCATTACTGGAGCAACTACTGAACTATATAAGTAATGTACATCAATGAAAATCTTCCAATCTTCCAAATTCCATTGTTGACATCAATGACAACCTTCCAATTTCCAAAAAAATGACCTAGGACTCAAGAATTAAATTACATAAGATAAGATCTAAATGACAACTTAGACTTCTAGAAAGATTCCTAGGACCTAAGTAAAATTAAAATGTGAATAAAACCTACTAGTGGAATAGTTAGGTAAAACACCATATTCACACCAACAGTCCCCTTAAGTGAAACTTAGGGAGGAACTAACCAACATAAATGATGGAAGGATGCAAGGATGGGTTTTGACTACAAGGCCATGTTAGGTACCCATTTATAAATGATGTCTCACAAATAGAGAAAAAGAGAAAACCCCAGGGGGAGAAAGCGTGTGTTCAAAAGAGAGAATGCATAAAAATAATCATGTACAATTAATGAAAGAAGTGATGAATAGAGGACTCATCAACACCCCCCCAAGGACTACATCCATCACATGGATACAACCAATATCCCCCTATAAGAAGGAAAGAGAGACTATGTAGCCCCCCCATGATGTATAATATCCTACAAAAAAGATAAGTTCCTAAAGAAAACGTGATCTAATGTTGAAAAACATGTCAAACTTATGAAAGAAACAAAAAAAAGTATATATTTAGGAATTCTTCCCATTTTAGATAGGAATTGATAGGAATAAGCAGGAAGATTTATGACAATGTCTCTAAATTTTTCTCATGTGTTCTTATCCATGGTAGATGATGATGCCACAATCAAATTAGGTACATTTCCAATCAAAGAATAAGGTGAAAAACTAGGAATATGTAGAAATTGATGATGAACAAGATCCAAAGACTACAATGGTTTCACAACAATATTGCAATGACTATCATTAAATAGGAGAGATAACCCCTCAATTTTTTCCTCCAAATCTAAAATGTGAGACTTCATAAACAAATCTAGAATACTTATCAATAAATCATCCCACAAAGATATATTTGAAAGATAATGGGGTAAGTGCAAAAAGATGGGGGGCCAAAAAGGAGGCTTAAGTGACCACTTTTTTTTCTGAAACTAGGAAATACTAACCTTGGACATGAAATTGAAGATAGTTACATTCAAAATTTTGAGATGCAACAAAAACAAGAATCGTAGTGCTCTGAGTCTACTTTCTAAACTACTAATTTATTTTGAAAATGGTTGAGATTAGGGGGTTCAAAAGAGGGATGCACAAAAATTGGTGTTGGTTTTGTTAGAAAAACATAACATAGCAACTTTTGTGCGTACCTAGCACGGTGAACTTCTTTTTAGTATTTTTAAAAACGCTACGGTGATAAATTATCTAACAGTATGTAGTTGATGCATGATTTTTCTAATAATTTTTTAATGAATATTTTAGTTTTTACTAATTTTCAAAGTGGATGCTTCCTAAAAAATAGAATTTTGGTCATGCTACCCCTACAAATTTCAGAAACTAATTCAAATTTATTTATTTATTATAAAAAATTGTAGAATGGAGTCTAGTTTCTAAAAATGTAATTTATTTGCAATTTCGATGAACAGTTAATTTATAACAAAAAAACAAAAAACACTGGTTTTTTCCAAAAAAGAGACACACAAACAAAAGAAATTATAGATGAAAGGCTTAACATAAGTGCAAAAAATTACATCGTTGGATAGCTAAGAGGGAGCCTATCATTACCCAGGTGTTTGATTTGTTTGACATTGAAACACGTGTAATCTTGATGGTGAGCATGAACCCAATTATGGGCATGTGCAAGATCATCATGGAAAAAACAAGCCCTTAAGTGGCAAAAAATTCAGAAAAATCAGAGTTAGGCAACTTGACATAAAAATTTGAATAAGTTATCTATACTATATCAAAAATATGTAAGAATAGAATCTGTAGCAAATTGAATGTAGTTTCTAAACTACTAGGTTTTTTTTTAAATCTATTTGGTGAAAATTTGAAATTTCAATACAGTGGTACTTAAATTTCAGGGAAAAAATAAGAAGTAGGTGTTTGTCTAACCACCCTAACCACAATAAAATGATAATATTTTTTTATAAGATTTTAGATATAAGTAGAGGACTCATGTCTCGATGTGATGCATATTTTTTTGTAATTTCTTTCCAAGTAAATAATTAATCATGAATTTTTTATAACTTTTAAAAATTACAAAAACTTGTATGTCTGACCACCTTAACTTGGTCAAAACTTCATGAAATCCAATTTTTTTTCTTTTAATCCTATATTATGCAAAGCATAGAATGTGACACATGTTTGGATTCAAAAAATGTGATACTATTTGAAATCTATAGATGTTTTTCAATCAGCCTATCAATGAGGACTTTAGTTGTAATTTAAATAGAAAAAAAAATTATTATTATTTATTAAATTCAAAGTAAAGCATAATTTATATTGGTGGAAAGTTGAGAATCTCCTTTAAAAACCCTTTTCATTTCATCAATTTTGGGTAAAAAAAAGGTTGTCAGCCACATACCCTACACTTACCCAACATATTGCCACTTTTTGGCCCATCATGATCCTACACATACCCTTATGTGAGATATTGTAGAATTTGCAAAAAAACATCTTTGGTCATTGGGAAGTCCCTCCAAGCCTTTGGGTTGGTATTCCAAGGAAAATTCCAAGCCTAAGGCATGGGGATTCCCAAAGCAAGATATAACACGAGCACGTTATAACGTGCTCACGTTATATCTTGTTTTTGACATGGTTTTTTGTGTTTGTGTGGGACATGTCTAGCAAGACATAACGCAAATGTGGTATAATGCTCTCTTGTTATGTCTTGCTCTATGTTAAATTATACTCTATTGAATGTATTTTTATATATTTGTATGTTTATATGTACATGTATGCTTGTATGTTATGTATGTATGTATGCATGCTTGTATGTATGCATGTATCAATGCATGTATGTATGTATTCATATATGTATGTAAGATTGTATCTACATATGTACATGTATGCTTGTATGTATGTAGGATTGTATGTACATATGTATTATGCTTGTATGTATGTAAGTATGTATGTATTTATGTATGTCTTTAGAGGGAAGGAGAATTTTAAGAGAGAGAGAGAGAGTTGTCTAGGTAGGGTGGGAGGGAGAGAGGGAGGCAGATACCTGAGAGAGAGAGAGACGTAGAGAGGTAGTGAGAGAGAGTCTTGAGAGAGGGAGAGGGGATGGAAGGGAGAGTCTAAGAGAGAGGGAGTGGGAGAGAATGGGTTGGAGTGAGAGGGGCTTAGCTAGGTAGGGTGGGAGAGAGAGAGAGAGATGGGGTAGGAGAGAGAGAGGAAGAGAGAGAAGGGTGGAGAGAGAGAGGGAGGGAGGGATAGAAAGATATAACCATGTAGGTAGGGTGCCAGAGGGAGAGACTTGAGAGTGTGAGGGGGTGAGAGGGAGAAACTTGAGAGAGAGGTAGTGAGAGGGAGTGTGAGAGAGAGGGAGTGTGATAGTGAGAGACCTGAGAGAGGGAGAGGGTGTGGGAGGGAGTGACCTGAGAGAGGGAGAGATAGAGGGGGTTGAAGTGAGAGGGACTTATCTAGGTAGGGTGGGAGGAATAGATAGAGAGGGGGGAAAGAGAGAGAGAGAGAGAGAGAGAGAGAGAGAGAGAGAGTTACTTAGGTAGGTAGGGTGCTAGAGGGAGAGACTTGAGAGAGATAGGGGGTGGGAGGGAGAGACCTAAGAGAGAGGGAAAGAGAGGGAGTGGGAGAGAGGAGTGATGGAGAGGCTATGGGAGGGAGATAGAGCAAGAGATAGATAGAGGGAGTGAGAGATAGTGGTAGGGATTGATTGAGTGAGAGGTACATAGAAAGAGGGAGAGGGTAGATATAGAAAATTAGATAGGGTGGGAGAGAGGGAGGGAGAGAGAGATGAGATGTATAGATAGAGGGAAAGGGATAGGGTTTGAGGCTATAGGGTTGAGGGATTAGGGTGGAGGACCTATAGGGTTGATTGTTTACGATATAGAGTAGAAGGATGAGGGTTGAGGGTAGAGGGTAGAAGGTTTAAGGGTTTAGGATTAAAGGGTTTAGGGTTGAGGTTTTAGGGTTGACGGTTTAGGTTGAGGGTAGAGGGTTTAGGATATAGGTTTGAGGGTATATGATTGAAGGATTATGT